>BPTQ01000006.1:325624607-326213100 GCA_019973895.1 Chrysanthemum seticuspe
ATTGTATAGCTGAGTAGGCAACTTGCAGATTACACATTGGGATTGTATGGTTACACATTAGACGTTCAACGGATGAGTCGATATGTTATGATTACACATTAGACGTTCAACGGATGAGTCGATATGTTATGGTTACACATTAGACATTCAACGGATGAGTCGATATGATAGGGTTAGACATTATACGTTCAACGGATGAGTCGATATGTTAGGGTTAGACATTAGACGTTCAACGGATGAGTCGATATGTTAGGGTTAAACATTAGACCTTCAACGGATGAGTCGATATGTTATGGTTACACATTAGACGTTCAACGGATGAGTCGATATGTTACGGTTACACATTATACGTTCAACGGATGAGTCGATATGATAGGGTTAGACATTATACGTTCAACGGATGAGTCGACATGTTAGGGTTAGACATTGGTATACGTATCATGTTAAACGAGCAAATATAGGTGCATTGGTATACGTATCATGTTAAACGAGCGAGTATAGGTGCTATGGTATACGTATCATGTTAAACGAGCAAGTATAGGTGCTATGGTATACGTATCATTATTATTATTATTATTATTATTATTATTATTATTATTATTATTATTATTATTATTATTATTATTATTATTATTATTATTATTATTACATATGCTCAAAGAATGAGACTGAAGAAACAATATCACATTTAACAAACACGAATTAAGAACCATATTAACTTAATTTTTCTTTTATACGAAATTAAAATAATTTTTTGTGGTGGAGTATCCCTGGCGACATGTAGCCGGGGAAAATAAACTTAATTTTATTTTTTTGTCGTTTAGAAAAATTGGCGTGATAACTTAATTTTAAAGCCCAAATAGTTATCCCCGGCGACATGTCGCTGGGGAAACTCTTAATCACGTCAAGATAATAGTCATTAACACTAATTACATATTTTTAAATAATCAAATGAATCCCCGGCGACATGTCGCTGGGGAAAAGTAAGCGGGAAAAGTTCCCGCCACGTTTTGCGAAGAAAAATTCGGTCAAAATATAACAACCTTATCCCCGGCGACATGTCGCCGGGGAAAATTACATAATAATTTAGTTGAATTTTCAACGAGAATTTGTGCCACGTAGGATCTATTTTTGTCGTTTAGTGTAGATTCCCCAGCGACAAATGTCGCCGGGGAAAACTTCGTTGGGAAAACTGGTAAATGTTGTAGTGTAATTAGTAGAAAAAGTGACCATTGTATTTTCTGTTCTGCCTGTCAGGCCGGTTGTTTACAAAAAAAAAATACTAAATGTATGTTTTTTTGCAGGTCAACAAACAGGTTGACTGTGAAAAGCGATGTGTATAGCTTTGGTGTAGTACTCCTGGAGTTGCTTACAAGCCGGCGGGCAATATCAAAAAACATAAACATAATTGACTGGGTCAAGTCAACTATTGCAGAAGGACACGTTGAACATATTATTGATCCTAAGTTGCAAGGGAACTTTAACACAGATACAGCCTGGAAGGTAGTAGAACTGGCTATTGCATGTGTTTCCTATGCATCGATCAAAAGGCCAACCATGAACGATGTAGTGTTGGAGCTCAAGAACTGCTTGCAAGCTGAGCAGACTCATCGTTGCATACCGGATAATGAAAGTCTACCTTTGAACTTAGAAAGTATGAGTGATCCAATGCCAAGATAGTGAAGTCTTGAAACTGTCAAGTGTCAAATGTCGTGGTACTTATGTATTGTACTATTGTATTTTAATATTGTTAGGGTTTTGTGATACATAATCAAAAGCAAAAGACAAAAGACCAGACCATACCAGCACACAATAGCAACACTAGTTGTAGAACAGGTAGCAATAGCAGAAGTTGACAAGTTGGGAGCAAAAGCTGGTAAATTTTATTATCAAAAGTCTGATACAGTTACAAGTTACAGATACTACTCTTTATAAGAGTGAAATAACCGACTAAAAAGAAGCTTAACTACAAAGAAAACTTACTACTTAAGACTATCAAAATGACCAAAATGCCCTTATAATACTAGCTAAATTAAGTAGTACCAAAATTACCAAACTACCCTTAGGAGATGAAGTCACAATATCTAACAAATATATTTGTGCTTGTAAACAATCCAAGCACAAGTCAACCAAGATATACTAAATCTCATACATAACACGGATTTCGTAATATATAGTGATTCAGAGACCTTAGACACCAACATATGTATTTCGTAATGTATAGTTATTGTAAAAGACTGAAGTCATGAATCAGTGATGTATCACTGTATTAGTTCAATGACTTGTGTGTTTGGAAAGTATGTCAAATCGAGTTTATAAGTACCATCATACAAAATAATATGTATACGAAATGAGTCGACTTGAGCCTCTATGACACTTATTTATAGATCACGGGTCTAAGATGTAGGCTTGGTCGAGTTCGAGTCGGGTTTTGAGTTTGACTTTTAGAGAACGAACCAAACTTTTAAGCCAGAGACTTAGCAGTTAAGTCAAGCTCGAGCTAGACTTTACTTAGACCGTACTTGATTTGACCAGACTTTAAGAGCTTGATAGTACAGTGTACAACTTTGACAAACTACACAAGTTACTTAGCCCATTAGTAATAGTCTTGAAGGCCGGCCTAATAATAACATCTGGAATATACTTTTACTTCCTCTACGGCAAGTGCATGATGTAAAACACAATTGCTTAAATGTTTTTTTCACATATTTTTAACAACCGTGAGATATCAAGAAACATTATATAAGTTTTGTTTTATTTCAAGGTAGTAGACACTTGCTGTAACCGGAGTTAAAATCTATATTTGTCGGAAATCCATCTTGGGAGTTGTTTTTTTTTTTTTTTTTTTTCTTTTTTTTTTTTTTTACCTAATGTTTTGCTGGTATCTGTATGGATCAGTTTTCTAGCTTTATAGTTTAGTCTACCTTATCATCCTTGATTGCAAGGAGTTTTTTTCCCTTGACTCCTTGAGTCAAAGTCAATGATATTAAATAACCCAACACTTTCCTATTAATAACCAACAACCAAAGAACCTCAAGAATGTAACCATAACTAAAGTCTTATTTATTAAGAGCTGCGATTCAACTAATTAAATGGTTAAGCTAACTATAAAACGGGTTGAATGGGTAGAAAGCGCCCAAATTGTGTTCTTTTATGCAAATAATCTCCAAAATCATTTGGTTATCAAACACCTAATAAAGTTATTACAGATTGAGAAAAGAAGAATATGTAGCATCCCACTCATCTCTATTTATAGAGATGAGAGGGTAAGAAACTAAGAATCCTCTCCTATGTCGAATGGGAAACCCCCATATATAACGACCATTGGGAGCCTTTGCCTTACAAGTCAAGTAAACAAAACCTACATCTAATCTAGTCCTCATCTATATTACAATGTGCACTTGAACCGTAATCTATGTTAAGTTTGCTTCTAATGTACTACACATTTATTTAAACATCTGAAGTATTTGACACGCAAATTTTGAAAAAGAATTTAGAAACTGTGGGGAAAGTATGTTTGTGGTGATGCCAACCCGAACCCTTTCAACTTTCAACCTACACAAAAATCTCATTTTGACCCACCCTATTCGTCGCCTCATGATCCAACTTTGATTGTTTAGAGTTTTCCACACGGTTTCCATCTTTTAACTTGGCCTTGTTTATACTTTGAATTTAGTTATTTGTGTGGTTGATGCAGTCGGATGACTAATACTGTCTTTATATGCATCTCTTTCAATTTAACAAAACAAATTTGGCTGAATAAAAGTATGTTCTTGAAAATGACTAGTAGAAAAAGAAAAAGTCTTGAAGCCGGATAACCAGTTGTGTGGCAGTGGTTTTAATCACCTTAAAGATTGAAGAACCACACATATATGAAGCAACATGCTCTTGCCATTATGTCTAGGAACGTCTTGTGGTTTTCGGTGCCCCTACGCAATAAAAGCAAAGAGGCCCTATTACATTTGTAAACTAAAGAGAAGTTGCATATAAACTTCAATTATATAACTCATATATGTTTAATATTATACGTATTTATATGTAAAACTAATAAAAATGTGACCCCTTTTAAGTGAAGGCCCTGTGCGACGGCACCGATTGCACACCCCTCTGAGACCCTTCTGATTATGTCAAGACTGAGCCTACATATTTTGGCGCACTATTGGAATCAATTTCCTTTGGAAAAGAAAGGAAGAATAAGAACAAGTCTTGGAGCCCAATATTCGTTACATACCTATCAAACCAGTGGTGCAGCATTGGTGTTATTCACAATAAAGATCATAGACCCAATAATGAAGCAACTTGCTTTCGTCATTATCTCCATTGTTCATATGTGAGGATTCCCTTATAAAATGTCATTGTGATGTTATGTAGGCTTTGCTCAATGCTTATACTACTTTTATTGCTGTTCATATATTCTATTGCCAACAAAACTAGATGTCCTCAAGTTTATCAAATCAATGATACACACCGAGCTAGCCTGGCTACAAGAACGTACACAATGGATCTCTAAGAAGGAGAAGCCCAATCAGGAACAAAAATTAAACCCCCCCACAAATTTTTGGACGATATTTTCGTTAAAACAAACTAACAAGAAGCTTAGAGTAGAACAAAATTGGGCAAATGGCATGAAAATGTAACTAACAGGAAGCTTTGTTAGAGTAGAACATTTTCGTTAAAACAAACTTGTTAGTAGGAGTGTTGATAACTGAAAAGGGTAAAATTGTCACAAAATATATACAATAGACAGTAATTTAAAAGTATGATTTATACAAAAAAATAAAATAAAGATAACTACACAACAAAGCAAAAAGTTACAAGTTTGTTACATTTTCATGCCCTTTGCCTAAAAAAATTTACAATAAGTTTATGGAGAATCCATTCATGAGATAAGACATTGATTTCTTATACAAGAGTGTCCTTTCTTGGCCGTTATGAGTCAAAGAAAATACGATTCCGAAATCTTAACTACTCCAAGTTGTTTTCTGTATAACCGCATCAAAACATGTCTTCAATGTAGAGCTTAGGTATGTTGTGTCACTCCAAGTTAAAAGATCAGACAGATTGGTTAGGTAAATGGAGAAACCCTACCAAGCCGAGATGGCTTTCCAAAGAGATGAAGCAACCGAGTACTCAACCGAGATGGCTTTCCACAATGAATTCTACGTACATATCGTACAATAAGAGGATTAACCTATGAACACACTAGTTTAACTTTTCCTTGGAGTAATTAAGTGACAAAGTACACTACAAAAACTGTCCATAACTAGTAGAACTCGATAAATATAACTCCTTCAAATTAATGAGTGTAAGTAAAATATATTGATAGTTGTTTAGGAGTAGTGTGGTTACAGCTTTTTATCCTAGAATTTCCCATGTCGATCATACATATAACCAATCTGAATATACCGAAATTTAATTTAAAACTTACTTACATGATTATTTCTATTAACAATATCAGTATTGATTCGAGATTTAATTTTAAAAAAAATTCCAAAAACATGTAGAATATTGACTAATAACAAACAAGGTCAAACACTACCGAGTCTACATGCACCTTTGTCCACGTTAGGACTTAAAGTCTTGATACGATATGTCACTTGCTGTAGAAATTCAAATTTTGCTATAAATACGTTGTATGAAACTTCAAACATATATGTCACATGCTGTAAAAATTACAATGTTTAGACATTTCATTTTAATTTTCATTCTTCATGTAGCTTGTATGGTTTATGCTCAAAATGATCAATCTGGTACGTACATTAAGCTTAATTGTTCTATAAAAATGCGTGTGCGTGTGTGTACCAAATGCAGTTCTGACCGTTTTCTTAGCAGGCTTCATTAGCATAGATTGTGGAGTACAACAAAGCTACACGGATTACTCAACACTTATAAATTATGTTTCAGATGACGGCTTCATAGACGGCGGTGAACGTCATGAGGTATTATCTGATTACAGAGCGGACTTTTCATATGCTGGTTTACAGCTAACTACTCTAAGAAGCTTTCCTGAACATGAACAAAACTGCTACACTCTCAGACCCCCACAAGGGAAGAATAACAGGTATTTGATAAGGGCAAGGTTTGCGTACGGGAATTATGATTTGAAAAATCAAAACCCTCGCTTTGACCTTTATCTTGGAGCAGATTATTGGGCTACAGTTGTTATTAAGAAACCATCGGAATCATATACCCATGAGATAATACACTTCACCTCATCAGATTACATAAATGTTTGCCTCAGAAACACAAATCATGGTATTCCTTTCATTTCGGTTTTAGAACTAAGGCTTTTGGATATCACCATGTACAAACTACCAACACTAATCCTCCATTATCATAGAAGCTGTAGTTCAGATAAAAAAATCAGGTAACACTTTCAAATACCTTATGGTAATTAAGGACAAACTTTTGCTAGGCTAACTTTGTTTTGTTTTGGTTGAAACAGATATAAAAATGACAGGTATGATCGAATATGGTATCCATTGTCTATCCGTGACTCTAGAGTAGTACAGAGTTTTAATGTAATTTCTTCAGGGCCTTTAGATAATGAAAATTTATCATTTGAGGTCATGAACAATGCCGTGACACCTGCAAATTCCACAAATAGCTTATCCGTGACTTGGACTGGTGATCCCAATGATGAGTTTATCATCTATATTCACCTTGCTGAAATTGAAATACTAGAAAGCAACCAAAAAAGAGAATTCAACATTTATCTCAATGGGGATGACTTGTTTGGTTCATTTTCTCCCTCAACTAACATAACCACCTTAACTAGTCAAACATCCACCGGTTTACCAGATAATACGCTTGAGATGATCAAAACCACGAGCTCAACCCTCCCTCCTATCCTTAATGCGATAGAAATATATATTGTGAAGCAACTCCAACAATACCAGACAGAAGACCAAGAAGGTAATATATACTACACAATATATTTTTCGATGAAGTTTTTTACCTTTAAACATCATAACAAGAATTAATGCTATTTTCCCTTTGTCTTACTCTCAAACTTAGCTGCTGCAATCTGGAATACCAAGTCAACATATGGGTTAAAAAGAAACTGGCAAGGAGATCCATGTGTTCCACGAAAATTTCTTTGGGAAGGTCTTAACTGCGATTACAATGATCTAAATGCAGCTAAGATCATATCCTTGTATGTATTTCATTTAACAACCATCAGCGAGTAATAGTTCCATTTTATTACCAATCGTCACTGATGAATGATTAACTATATATATAATGTAGGAACCTGTCCTCTACTGGATTGAGTGGAGAGATAGTTACTGCCTTGGCTAATCTCACTATGATAGAATCATTGTAAGTTCATTCTTAGATATTCGGAGTCTTTCATAGTAAATTCTTTATTATTTTATTCAAAATAACTTATCTAACTTCTGTATGTTCTTGCTCAGGGATCTGTCCTATAATAACCTGACAGGAGCTGTGCCACAGTTTCTCGCATCTCTAAATAACCTGAAGCTTCTGTAAGTTATGAAGTCGTAAATATAGGGTCAAAAAAACATATACAGTAGCTAATGGTCTTATATGGTGTTTCTTATAGAAACTTAACAGGAAACAATTTCACAAGACCACTACCAGCAGAACTTCTAGCAAAATCAAAGAAACAGTCAATATTTCTGAGGTATGCTCTTTAATTTAGAGCAAACTCCAAGAACAAGCGAATTGACATTCACTTCAATTGCTCTAACATTTATAATATAATCAGCATTGAAGAAAGTGGTGATCAAGATAAAGGATATTGTCTCAATGGTTCATGTAAAACCAAAAAGCATACCAAGGTGGTTATTCCTGTGACAGTAGCAATTTTAATAGTCATCGTGCTATTGATCGCATTTGTCATAGTATGGAAATATAAATGGCGAAAAACAAAAGGTTTGCAATATCGTTACCTCATTATCGTATAGCCTGATAAATTTCTATATATCCTCATTTAAAAAGATTCTTAAGAAATTTAAAGGTACTTCAGTATTTGAATGATAACTGTAGATTTGACCATAAAGGACGCGACTTTTCAGCCGAGGAATAAACAGTATACATATTCTGAGGTACAGAGTATCACTGACAACTTCACGACTGTTATTGGGAAAGGTGGATTTGGAACTGTGTTCCGTGGATCTATTGGGGGTAACCAAGTTGCTGTGAAGATGCTTTCTCAATCATCATCTCAAGGTTACAAAGAATTTCAAGCAGAAGTAAGTTGTGTCATTGCTTAAAGGCCTTCCATCTTAATAAAAAAAAAAAAAAAAAAAAAAAAAAAAACGTGCGGCTCTAAGGAAAATAATTTTTATCTATTAGAATTTGAAGTTGCTAATATTATCACTCAGGATGGCCTAGTGACAAAAGACTTGTGACTATCACACTAAAATGTGAGACGCTCAAGTTCAATTCTTGCTAGGTGCAAACAACCCTGAAGTGGCCATGTCAACCTCGTGAAAAGGGAGAGCTTTACCCGGTTTGAGTCTGTATGGCGGTGGGTTCCAACCCCGTGGATTAGTCGGCTAAAAGTTCGGAAACCATGGTTACCCAAAAAAAAGTTACTAGTATTAAGATTTTAGTTAGCTAACTAAGCACAACTACAAGATCACAGTCGTTTGCAACATATTTACTTATTCAAATTCAATATTAACAATTAGTCATAACATGAAAGAATAAGAAAAATTAGTGTACAGGTCAAGCTTCTAATGGATGTTCGTCATAAAAACATAACTTCACTCGTTGGGTACTGCAATGAAAGCAACTACAAGGCCATCATTTACGAGTACATGGCTAATGGGGACTTACGAAAACATCTATTTGGTAATTGGGCGTAGTCCATACTTCTTACTTAAGTACATATTTGACTGACTAGCATCATTACCCGTCTTACTTCAATAGTTAAAGCTTGTCATTCTTCTGAGTTGAAATTCTTTTAATTAAAGACCTATGTGATTTAGGCTCTTATGAAATACAAAGTGTAATTATAAATATTTTTATAATGTAATCACTGGACCAGATGAAAGTTCAAACGTCTTAAGTTGGGAAAGAAGACTACAAATTGGATGCGATGCAGCGGAAGGTTAGTAATTAGATTATCTAAAAAGCGAATAATCACACCAATTTCATACAACTTGTCCCATATGGCCTTGAACTCACACAACTACTTGGTTGATGGGGGCACCAACTGCTTTAACAAGTTTAACATGCAAGGGATCTATATTATAGGGCTGGTATACTTGCATGATGGTTGCAGGCCACCCATAGTTCACAGAGATGTGAAGCCTACAAATATACTGTTAAATGAAGGTTTCCAGGCAAAACTAGCAGATTTTGGGATGTCTAGAGCTTTTACTACTGAAGATGCCACCTATGATCAGTCAACAAGAATTGTGGGCACTCTCGGTTACCTTGATCCCGAGTGAGTTTTTATCTTGGGTTAATTGCTTGAAAATGTATCATACTTGTCATTTTTTGTTATTGTGTGTATTGAACTTTCAAATTTCGATTATTGTGTGTATTTTGTGACTATTTTACCCCTACTTTTTTCAAATTTTGAAGGGTAAAATGGTCATGGCTATTTACTTTTCCATATTTGTTATATATAAGCGAAACTAGAAACATAATTTTGTGTTCTATAAAGCAATTTCAATTGTTGAGTGGTCTTGTTGGAAAGAGTTGAATACTTGCGTTGCCTCCTTGCACATAATCCCTTACTATTATTGAGAATAAAATTGATATTCCCTAGTAGCTGAAATGTTACATATTGTATTACAGGTATCGCCTTTTAAACAGGTTGACCATGAAAAGTGATGTGTATAGCTTTGGGATAGTACTCCTGGAGTTGATTACAAGCCGCCGGGCAATATCAAAAAACATAAACATAATTGACTGGGTCAAGTCAACTGTTGCAGAAGGACATGTTGAACATATTGTTGATCCTAAGTTACAAGGGAACTTTAACAGAGATACAGCCTGGAAGGTAGTAGAACTGGCTATGGCCTGTGTTTCCTATGAATCGATCAAAAGGCCAACCATGAACGATGTAGTGATGGAGCTCAAGAACTGTTTGCAAGCTGAGCAGACTCATCAATACATACCGGATAATGAAAGTCTACCCTTGAACTTAGAAAGTATGAGTGATCCAATGCCAAGATAGTGAAGTCTTGAAACTGTCAAGTGTCAAATGTTGTGGTGCTTATGTATTGTACTATTGTAATCTAATATATTCGTGCTTGTAAGCGATCCAAGCATAAGTCAATCCAAATATACTAAATCTCATACATAACACCGATTTCATAATATATAGTGATTCAGAGACCTTAGACACCAACATATGTATTTCTTCCAACTTCTAGTCTTTTGAGCTTACTATATAATTAACATCTTACAGATAAAATGCCCATGCTTCTATGTCGTCTTGCCTTCAAAAACTAATGTTTAGAAAGCCATCTACTTTTAGAATGAGAGGCATAAGCTTCCTCTTAAGTCAAGAGGATCATCTTGGTTTCTGATTTCACTTTTAAGTTCGTAAGTTTAGTTAACATAGAGGGCTTGTTCATAAGCAACTGTACCCATATTCGATTTTATAAGTTTTCTTTGAGTTGAATTAATAGATCCATCATACTCTCTAGGATCTCATTTTCACTGTGAAATCTATCATTCAATTGCTACCTACTAAGTTAAATTACAATTAATCCGTCTATGATTTTGTTGGAATTATATAACATGACAATCATATATAAAACACATAAAACATCAAAGAAACATGCGGACGTATAATGAATAATTAACTAACATAAACATAAAGTATGCGTACCTTTTTTATTTTAGCCGAATAAGAATCAATTCCACAAAACTAGCAAGTGATGAACCCTAATTAAGGTTTATAGGATTATAAGAATTACCCCTTACCGTTTTTGTAATTCAATCCAAGATACTAACAAACGTATGTTAGTACCACGTTCTTGTACACACGTACTAAATCAAATTAAAGTAATGCTAGTTTTAATCACACGAAACAATTTAGTTTGGAAAAACAAGTGGATCGACACCTAAAAGAGGTGTACGATCGGTTTGAGACAAAAACACACAAAACACTTTTTAGGTTTTAGATAATGAGTACAAGAGATGGAATACAAAGACCCTAGGCCTTGTATTTATACCCAAGATAACTTTGTTTCCAAGTTAAGTGTGGGTTGGGCTTTTTGGATCCCTTGGCCGATCGGTTTACATATCTCAAGGGGATTCCAGAACATTCCCAATCTCTATTTTAGTATTTAGTCCTTCCATTTAACATTTAACGATCGTTAGTCCATTACACTTAATTAACTTAACGTTCGTTATATATTTCGTGTAATTAATAAAAAAATATAACATTTTACATTTAATTATTAACTTTAATTCTCATACGTAAAGCGTGCAATCCCGTGGTCTCGAGTTCGATCCTAACTCACGACTACTAATTTATATCCATAAAACTAACAGCTCCCACTTGGATATATCTTAATAGAGTGATTACATCGGTTAGCGTCTAGCAACACTTCGATGCCTCTAGTACAACTCGAGCAAGGCTCCTGAAAAACCTTTAATGATTTCTCATTATTATTATTATGCTTTTGTTTCTAATACCATGTTAAATAAAGATATGGAATTAAGTCATTCTTTATTCAACCATTATGTTTCTCGTTTTAAGTGATTGAACAAGATTACCAAATCTTCTGAACATATTCAGGGGAGATTTTGGGTGTGGCCACACAAACATCTTGTCAACCCTACGAGAGGCCCAGCAGTATTAAACTCCAAATAAATTTGAAGGAACAAATTCTATCTTGACTACGAGACTAACCCACAAACTTTGCAACAATTCTGGAAACAACCCTTATGACTACCAGTTACGTATAGTGTTAAGTTGTTCCACAGAAATGCACTACATTTATGACACTTATCTGGTATCTCATATCTAGGATAACTATTAATGATTTACTTAATAACAATATCCAATAAATAGAATCATATATTCAATTCATTGAATATCATCTGAAATTGGTATGCTTTCTCATCAATATACTTTTAAGTATATTCTACCAAATCACTCAGATTTGTCTTAATTTTAACGATACTTCCATATCATTAATTGACAACGGACGATTTAGAATAAATAAAGTTATTCACGGATTAAACATGCAAATATAGGATACAATATATTATAAAATCAAACATACCAAGTATTTGATTTATTATAATAATTGTTTAACATCCTTTATCCAAATACTAAATAGATCAATGCATGAAAATTCCAGTTGATGAACTATGCCTCAAGTAATGATAATCATACTTGTTGACAAGGCATAAATCAACCAACTTGATCAATCGGAATTTTGAGAATACTTATTTCAAGAATTCAATTAGTGAAGTCCTTGTATGTGTGCATTCACCAATCCACATAATAATTCATAAAGTGTGTGACATCATCTATCACCAATTTATGACAATTTAAACTTTCAAACATTTTAAAATTTAAAGTATTCTTATTCTTTTAATGTATAATGCAACTGCGCTTTTAGTAGCACAACTAGTTCACATGGCCATTAACAGAGATGAAATCCTACCATGACTAGTATTGAGTGTCATCTCAATTAAACCAACATCATTGTATACAAACAACAATATGCTCATTAAAACTCCGTAAACTTTAATATCTTATTGTGTAATGTTTGATGTCTTCCAAACTTTCAAGTTTGTAGCCAATGACAATTTGCACAACAATTGACATATTGTTCATCTATAGAATCTAGGAGCAATTCCTGAGGATGTAATTCTATTAGAATATCCATTACACAAGTTATCTAATAACTTTTAGTTAGATATCAATGTTATAAAATCACTTCTTAATCAAGAATGATACAACAATTTTAATACACAACATGATGTACATGATGAATCCACATGTCAAACTTAGATTTCATTCATATTTTATCCTGTCAAAAGATATTTATCCATTTTTCAAATGATATATCACGTTTTATTAGAATCATTTATTTTACTGCACATGTTTATTAATAATAAACATATATTCCAAGGTTGTATGTTTTAATTCTTAAATCGTACAAGTGAAGTATCATTCCAATCTAAGACTTAACATTTAGCTTACAAGGAATGTTACTTCCCATATGTTAAACAACATATAAGATTTAAGAAACTTAATATAATACTCCCACTAGCTTTCAGGAATACTTGAAATTTATCTTATTTCAATTATAAATCAAAACTAGGATTTAATAATTAAACATAAGAATAATTTCATATATGCATGCATTTATCCATTCATGAATTATTGCACTTCGTACACTTTCAAAGATTATATGAATTCAAAAAACCTTTTGATTACTTACCGTCCTCGCTCAAGTAATTTCTCAAGAAAGAGTTTTGATATTCCATTGCCATATTTCATATTAATGAAAACAAGTATGACAATTATCATCTTTATATATTTAATGTGTCTAGGAAAGAATACTCAATCAAAATTAATTGCTTAAGTATGATTAATAATCTTGTTATAAAGATGCATTAAATATGTGTACAATTTTATCCATATGATTTTTACACAAAGATTTAAACCACTAGAGTTTTCCATCTCTTTGAAGAAACTTATCTTGATTGTCTACTCTAACTATTAAGATAAACCAAATTTCCAAAATTGATTATCTTTATGGACAACATCTTTAACATTCATAGTATGAATAATTTACCAAATTCAATATTTGGTAATCCATCATAATGATTATCAGGTTTACTATAATCATGTAACTCATGTTCTTCTCAACATATAAATCAAATATCTGAGATATCCTTGCAGATCTATGAATGAAAATTCCATCATCTTGAGGTTAACATTTCATATATAGCCTCATCATGATATTTACTAGTGTATTTAAGAAGATTATGTATCTTGTAAGTTTATCTTTCAAGTTAAAAAAAAAAACTCCCACTTGCCTTTGTAATATATAGACTATCTATATATACTTAGCAATTAGAGCAAAACTACATTGTTCTCTTTTTGGGACATTACAAATACACATTGATAATTTCTGACTTTAGTTTGTCAATAACCTATTCATAAGTAGTTTAACAAATTCAGAATCTTCAATCTTAAAACTTAATGTGATTCATCACATTCCATAATAAAATGATGTTTTATTAATCTTCTAGGTTGGAGTCATATTGAGTATATTCAATTCATACTCAATTTTCTAACCTTGTTACTTTTTAAGAAAGAAGTTATGGTTATCTTGAATCAAACAAATCAAATAGAGTTTGATTCTCCTAACTGAACATACCATCAACTTGTGTTATTCATTAGAATTAATATTGTAAGACAATCTAACAATATATAAGATAAACATATTTCTTTTGGCTTACGTATTTACCAACTAAGTCAACTTAATGGTATAATAGACTTTTCAAGCCAATTGCATGCTTTATAACACAAGTACTCTTTAACCAAGTCACTTCATATCCATGTCTCATCAAAACATAAAGTGTGATAATCCCATTATACGTTATAAATCATTGATCAACTCAATGACTTCTTGTATATGTCTTAATTAAAAAACATAACAAGTTAACGTCTTCTCCAAAAAGGTGAAGAACGTATAATGAATAATTAACTAACATAAACATAAAGTATGCGTACTTTTTTTATTCTAGCCGAACAAGAATCAATTCCACAAAACTAGCAAGTGATGAACCCTAATTAGGGTTTATAGGATTATAAGAATTACCCCATACCGTTTTTGTAATTCAATCCAAGATACCAACAAAAGTATGTTAGTACCACGTTCTTGTACACACGTACTAAATCAAATTAAAGTAATGCTAGTTTTAATCACACGAAACAATTTAGTTTGGAAAAACAAGTGGATCGACACCTAGAAGAGCTGTACGATCGGTTTGAGACAAAAACACACAAAACACTTTTTAGGTTTTAGACAATGAGTACAAGAGATGGAATACAAAGACCCTAGGCCTTGTATTTATACCCAAGATAACTTTTTTTCCAAGTTAAGTGTGGGTTGGGCTTTTTGGATCCCTTAGCCGATCAGTTTACATATCCCAAGGGGATTCCGGAACCTTCCCAATTTCAATTGTAGTATTTAGTCATTCCATTTAACATTTAACGATCGTTAGTCCATTACACTTAATTAACTTAACGTTCTCGTTATATATTTCGTGTAATTAATAAATAAATATAACATTTTACATTTAATTATTAACTTTAATTCTCATACGTAAAGCGTGCAATCCCGTGGTCTCGAGTTCGATCATAACTCACAACTACTAATTTATATCCATAAAAACTAACAGATTTCACATGGCATGCCACCCTAGATAGCCTAACAGCCTAAAATATAGTATCATTATCCATTTCTCACTTCAATCAAATAAAGAAATAACTAAGGCTACACTCTCTCACATTTTTTGCATCAAACACTTTTGACATTCCAATAACTTTTTTTTGGGGTAAAAGGGCCTTAAAACCCCGGTAAATATATCCAAAAAACTTTAAGTTACAATTGACATAGGTAACTCCCATGTCCTCAACCCGTTACATAGGCGATTTGACTCTACAAATGTAACAAAGCAACATACAACCGCTAAATGTAGCAACAAACACTAAACTGCTAACAACAGAATAGAAAACGATTACATTTAAACAAACAATCTAAATGTAAGACGACCAGGTTCATAGAACCACTTCCATAGTGTGCGACTCTGTCTTCAATGTTCTTCATTCCTTGACCTCGAGTGCACCAGCAACTTCCCAGCTGCAATAGCAACAAACAAGTCTAAAGCCGCATCTGTAACCTGCCCTACCAACACTACGGATGGCAAAAGGTCCAGAATCAAACACACAACTCTTCGACAAAGATGAATCTGCCCTACCAACTCGAACAATGGCTAAAGGTCCAAATACACCCTAACCAACTGAAAACAAGCCACAACCAACGGCAGACTTTGCATGGATCCCACAATCCACCCAAACCCTAGCCGTAACAAACCCTAGCGAGTACCTTGTAGCCATGCGATCCCAACTAGCACCTCAACCACCCAAGGACCACCAACAACTTCCATCTTTTGGTAACAAAATCTTCACCAAGAACCACACACCCACAAGATGCTCTCGACTGCAACCACCACGACCAGAACCTTATGAAACCCTAATTAGGTTTACAAAACCCTAGCCGCTACCAATTGAATATCATCAGCCACCATGCGCAGGAACCACAACCAAGGTAATGTTGAATCGCTCAACAAAAACCCTAGTTACATCAACCGGCCCTAACCCTAGAGTCGTACTGCCAAACAACCAAGGACAAGAAAACCCTAACCCTAGCTGCAACAACCCATCGAGGGAGGATGATCACCCCTGCAAATAGATGATAAATCACCACAAACGCACCCCCGAAAATTCCCCTAATCGGCCAGGAAACCCTAGCACGATCCAACCCACAAAACAAATCGGTTTTGACAGCCAATAATAAGGAACAAGCCGTGTAATGATTACAAGACAAACCTGAACGGAATGAAAGGAAATCAAGCCGTGCAACAATCTCAAATCAGACCTAAATCGGAATGAATTAAAATTCGGTTCTCTCTATATCAAAACCCTAACCGGATTAAGATAGATTCTTGGAAAAACATGAATAGAATTGAAAGAATTGAAACCCTAGGAAGAAATAGGCCCTAGGGATCATGCCTCAAGAAATCGCCCTAAAGGGCTTCTAATAACTTTTTAGTTGGAGAAAAATTTCTTAATCTTCTATTTTGAGTTTTGTAAAAAAAAAAGGAGGGGATACAATTTTCCACAAAACGTAGAAAACATGTTCATGTGGCACTGTTTTAAATTTTGAAGAAAAGGAGGAGGATTGTAAAGGAAAGAAGGAAAACACAAAATATGTGTTTTGTAGAGAATGTGTTAGGAAAAGTTTGATTTGAATGCAATTTCTATTTACTTTGTTTTGTACAAAACATTTTGTAGAAAACAAGGGTATTTTCTTTTAACGAAATGCACCCTTAACATCTTAAATGTGTTCCAAACAAATGTTAAAAAAAAAAGAATTAGTGTAAAGTTGGGGAAAAATATGCTTAGGTTAATCCCAGCCCAAACTGTTTCAATCTAGACAAAATCCTTATTTTGACCCACCCATTTTGCCACTTCTAGAGTTTTAGTTTTGAATCTTTAATCACGCTCTTGGTAGTTCAAGGCTATTTTTCGGTTGATGTAGCTGGATGACTTATATTGATTGTGTTACCTGTTTATCACGCTCCTGGTTAGTGTTTTTGACCCGTTTTGGATCTTTTATCACGCTCAGTTTCGTATAAAAAATAATGACGGCAGAAAAAGAAATAGTATCGAATTTGCTACATGTCTATTGAACTAGTGGCGTAACATTGGTAGTGTTATTCACATAAACGATTGTATATCCATGAATTAAGCAACTTTGCTCTTGTCATTATGTCAGGACCGGCCGAGCCTACATATTGGTGCACCAGTGCAACTAGTCTGCTCTTGCAAAAGTAATATGCCGCAATGCCACCATCTGCACAATTTCGTGCATGTACAAATGAACTAGAATTATAATAATCCTGTCTACACAATTGAACCAGTACAACATTTCATTTATTAACTTTGATAAGTATCAAACATAAGGAAGGAGCTAGGGTGTTCACAAAAGTAAATATAGGGTAGAAAGAACTTATTTACATGTAAATATAACTTGAAAATATAATGTAGTGGTTAGTATGTTCAGATATTTAGGTAATACGCTAGGTAATACTCATGCTACCTTGCGTTACGCTGCTGTTACAAAGAAATGATTATTAAGGTTCTACAACTATTTTCAATCGTTGTAAACAGTGGACTTACAAAATCAAGCCTTAAAGTTGTATATTTTCACAAAAAGATATTAAACAAGAGAAATATGCGTGCAATTATATTGTAATACTTCAAGCTTTTACACAACACGAAAAATTGGAGAATAATATGGGTGCGTTTAGTTGGAGAAATTTTTTTTTGTTTTCTATCTCTAGTTTTGTAAAAATTTGGAAGAGAAGTTTATCTCAACCAAATACTTAAAAATATAGAAAAACGCATTTAGTTGATGTTGGTATTTTCTGTTTTGAAGAAGGGGGGAGGGTTGTGGGTTACAAAGGAAAACAACTTAAATTTGTTTTGTAATTTTCCTTATTAAGTTAAGAAATAGGGGATTTTGTGTTTTGCAAAATATTTTGTTAGAAAACACTGATTTGAACGCTATCTCAGTTTTCCTTGTTTTCCAAAAGATATTTTGTGAAAAACAAAAGTGTTTTCCCAACTAAACGCACCCAAACATTTCTTATATACAAACTCCGAGTTATATACGAAGTGTTATATACAAACTCATTTTTGTGAAGAAAACTATGAGTTATATACAAAGTGTTAGCAAATCCTTATTGTGAAGAAAACACATTTTTGAAACATTTCACTTGAATATACTTTAGTAGGTACTCCATAAGTCCAATTAACAAATGCTATTACTACGCAACTGGCGATAATTATATTACTGTGATAATTTTTCAACCAAAAAAAAAGAAAAAAAAATGGAAGAAGTAATACCTCAAATTTACCAAGTCAGTGATATGAAAGAAGGGTAAAAGCCATAAAATAACAACGTACTTTTCAAATTTTGCCAACTTGAAACACTTACTTTTTTATTACATTAGTTCACCAACGAACTTTCAAAATTTGTTTCGACTTCACCCATATGACCCGTTTATATTAAAATAATAACTGAAATGACTATATTAACCTCGGCATATGGGTGAAGTTAGAACAAATTTTGAAAGTTCGTTGATGAAGTTGGAACAAATTTTAAAGAATACAAGGGTAATATGATATTATTTTAATATAAGCGGGTCATATGGGTGAAGTCGGAACAAATTTTAAAAGTTCGTTGGTGAACTAAGGTAATAAAAAAGTAAGTGTTTCAAGTCGGCAAAATTTGAAAAGTACATTGTTATTTTATGGCTTTTACCCTATGAAAGAACACATAACTTTCCTTATGAATGATAAAGGACCTACCTCCAGCCTTTTAACAGTCCATGCAAGTGGATACTTGTGGGTCTCAAAAAAGTAACAACAATATACATTTACTCGACATCAACCCAATAATAATTGCACATGGCTTATGTGTACGGTACACAGTGTACCCACAAGCATCAATAAAAAAGAATCAATTAAATACTAACTAAGGGCCCGTTTGGTTTATAGATGAGTTTAGATTAGGATTTGGATTTGAATATAAAGTTGTAGATTAGGATTTGGATTTGAATTTAATGTAGGAGAGAGAAAAATATTTAAAATTATATTATATTTAAAAAAATGATTTGTAAATGATTTATATAAAATGTGAGAGGAGAGAGATAGAGAGAAAATAAAGTGGGTCCCATTTTTTATCTTAAAACCTACCACTTCCCCCTACTTTAACACAATACTTATTATTTGGTATTAATGCCAAACCCAAATGCTACCAAACACTTAAAAATGAGGTGGGGTCCACTTTTCTAACTCAAACCCAATCTAAACCCACAAACCAAACGGGCCCTAAAGAATCAATTAAAAGGAATCAATTAAATAGTAACTAATGAGGTAATGATAGTGGTAATGATTGTAACTGTTTGGTTAAGATAAAGGCTCATATTATCTGGAAATGAAATATAGATATTGTTCATACTTTATAAGAGTCCAAAAAGGGAGGAATATATGAATCTATCATAGGTGAGGGACCCATCTTATACCGAAACCAATACCGATTGTGATTCATGCCATTATACCAAACGCACCCTTAATTAATACAAAGTGAAATTTCAGGAAAATTTACTTACCAAAAGTATTTAGAATGGAAAAGAAACAAGTATTAGCCTAGCAGCCGTGATGCAGGTTTTACTGACCAGATTTTAATATTTATAAATGTCTCGTTTACCTATGGTCCACCTTATGCACTCACGAGCAGTGTACCGGTCGTTTTTAGTGTAGTAATCGGTAAAACCGAGGTCGTCCCAAAAGCTATGTGAGCGGATTCTAATTAAGTCTAGGTGTCACTGGTTTTAATTATTTTAAGGCTTGAAATGATTAACTAATTAACAAGAAATAAAAGAAAGCAAATAAAGACAGAGGTTGTAATCAATAGAGGTAAAGTGTGCTAACCTAGTTACTAATCCTATCATGTTATCTTCATGTCTAACTACTTCCAATTGATTCAAGTGGGGGTTTAAGTCGCTAGGACAACATTTGGTCAGTTCGTCCTAACCCATCAGCAAAGGCTTCCACCGAAGATCAAGCTACTACCCTTGAAAGTCCAGTTGTTTTTAGTCCCCTAAGCTAAGTCATTAAGTTCCGCTACATGAAAGATTCGTAATAATGAGTACACGGGCGCTAGCATCTTAGACACTCATCCCTAACTTCTTAAGTTCATCCAAATGGCAGGTGATCATTTGGTCAGTTCTCACAAGCGAAGAAGGGTCGTCAGTTGGTCAATTCTTACCCTTCCCACTCAGTCTACCTACTTAGGCTCAGTTTGTCAATTCTCCTAAGCAACTAGACATTACCGCCATTCAAAACTACCGAAACAAGGGTAGCTACCAACGAACTATGCATGCATACATACACTAGAAACAATTATACGGAAGCAATGTAAACGTAAACACAACAAATAAGGAATCATAACTAGGCTAGCACCAAAGGTGCTTAGCCGATCATATTAAAAGAAACAACCAATTCAATGTTTGACATATTGAAATACATGAATTGAAAGTAAAAGAAAAGATAATCGCTAATGCTTATCGTTAGGGAGTGATTTCTCCCTTGGAGATGGCTCTGTATGCTCTTCAAGATCTGCCTTTGGACCCCTACTCACGTTCTCTGCTTTTTGGTGTGGAGTGAATAATGTGAAATGCAGAAATTAGGGCTTGTATTTATAGGCAAGATCTAGTTACGACATAACTTAAGTTGAGAGTTACGCCGTAACCTATATAATTCCATAATAATGCTTCTCGTAAAGCTGGTTACGGCGTAACACATGGGATGAGTTACGCCGTATCTTCAATACAGGTTACAAATGACGTGATTACGCCGTAATCATTGGAAGGAGTTACGGCGTAGCTGATAGCGGCGTGGAACATCTTTTGATCTAATGGGTTACGGCGTAATCCTAATTTGGGAGTTATGCCGTAATCTGTTGCTGAGTTGGCCTTCTGAGTCACGCATTAGCTACGGCGTAATGTGATAGTTGAGTTACGCTGTAGCTTCTTCACAATGGGCATACTATCATAAATCTCTTATAAAATCTTCAAATCCGCGTCTCTTTATCTCCAATGCTCGTAATTTACCTGAAAGTCAAATATAGAGGAAAACAGGCGTAAATCCATATAAATGATATAAAATACGAGCATTATCGGGGGAAATTGACACTTAATATTCAGGACTATTTGATGTTAACAAATATCCCCCCACTTGAACTCTATTTGCCCTCAAGTAGACCTTATTAGATAAATTTCTAAAAAGATATCTCCCATTACCTGGAAAATATAAGTTTAAAAATCCCTTATGCTAGAATAAAACAAAGCCGGACACCTCACGAAATGGGAACAAAACACTCAAAATCTCTCAACTAGTCTAAGTGTCAATTTCGGGGTGATCACTCAAAGAACAGTCATAGCATGTATTCTATTATAATCTTTGCGGTTACACAAATCTCCACCACTAGAGTTAAGGACTAAACAATTCTTGAAGGCAATATGGGTAAACACGACATGGGTTAAGGGTGAATTGTCATTACTAACATGTCACGGAAAAGTGGACAAAATCAATGATACATGACCAAATCCATGGCCAAGACACCAAAGATTGCTCGCTTCATCACCTAGACATGCTTCATGACTAAAGGGTAGGATAAGACATGGGATATAATTGGTGTAAAGTAAAAATAACAAGCAAATAGTCTAAACCTATAACCAAGTCATCACCGCTTACCGTTCATCCAAATTTCAAGTTTCGAGGCTAAGAAACTGGATCATGATATACCAAGTAGATGTGCCATTAGCGGACGTCATGATGGGCACATTACTTGTTCTTCAACTGTTGGCGCAATAATTACCAACTCAAATCTTCAAATGTGACTGAGGTGGCTTCCTCGATACCAAGTCTTTGATGAGCTCTAAACATAGTGCTTATAACATTGCACTTTACAATAAACACTTAACTATAACTTCTTCTTTTTTTTTTCTAATCATTTTTTTTTAATCATAACTAAACATAACATCCCCCCACTTGAGATGAACCATATGAGAATTTGGGGGGTCTTCAACGATCTTCAAATATTTGTCTTTGACGAAAGCGTGATTTCCGAACCTCTCTACTTGACCCTTGAACTTAGGCAAACAATGACTTCCCGATCACAAATTAAGACTACACGGTAGGATAAGGTGAATAGGTGTATTGAAAAAATATATATTGGGTGAACAAATAGAAAGGAATGGCTTAGACGGGTGTATCTAGGGGTATCTTGCACTAAAGGTGAGTGCAACAAAAGGGTTTAACATGGGGGTCGAGAAGTCGAGGTGACTAATCGATAGACACACAAGGATAGACTGTTTGGGTGATAATCCTATAATATTGCCTTCTTAAACTGAATATTCCAAATACATTAAGCGAACTCAACATACCTCGTCTATGGTCTCGAAATGATGCAAAGGCCAAGTTCTAAAGTTTACAAGCTACTGGCACACTCATAACTTGGTGGATTTGGGTAAATATTTGGAAACGGATAAGGCTAATCTCACCATATAATATCAAGGGTTATAATGTGCTCGGCTAAGGTCTAATCTAGTTAGGTTAAGAAAAACATGTCAAAATGTTAAAAATGGCATAATTTTTCAAAATAAACTAGAAAAACGAGGGCAAAATAAAGTTCTAGAGATAATTTTACTCCCGTCCCCCCACTTGAAATGTACAAAGTCCCTTTTGTACTAAACGTTAAATAAAGCTGAAGAGAAAGTAGAATTAGAGCGATAACTTCCCTCAAATTCGCTCCTAAAAGAAAGAAGGCTCACGATAGAGAATCGTGCCTTCGCTTGAGCATCCACGAGCAAACTTCATTCCCTGAAATCACACTACCAATAAGCATAATTCTAAAAAAAGAAAAACAAAAACAAAAAGAAATCTAACTCACTTTCGTAGGAATCACGGTTGCATTTAGCGTATGTAACAAGCCTTTTAAACCACTTGGTGTCCCAAGTGGACGAGTGTAGTCTCGTGAGGGCTTACAGGGAACACTCCCACAAAGTTCATTTAAAAACTAATACAAGGTTATTGTGTTATTAAAGAAAGAATTAAATCTAGAGGATAATTACGTCGTAACTCCATAAAGGAGTTACGCCGTAATTAAGGCAAAACCTGGCAGATGCTATTGGAGGGTAGCTATGGCGTAACCATAGCATGGGATTACGCCGTAATTGGTAATGCTCTGGAGAGAATCGCTATTGGAGATATGTTACGGCGTAATCATGGGGATGAGTTACGCCGTAACTGATGGACAGGTCAGTTCCCCGTTTAAGTTACTGATGCAATCTTCTCCGTTTTCCTGCAAAAATGGTTAAAAACACAAAACCCAACAAAAATAGAAATGAAAGAAATAAAAAGGATAATTCGGGTTGTCTCCCAAAAGAGCACTTTTCTTTATTAACGAGTCTTTAAGTTAGACTCAAAGCCATGGGGCTTTATGGTGGCCTTCGAACTTGGCCAACTTCCTCCTTTTCTTGGCGGCAATCATTCATCCATTCGGCAAAAACTCTTTTTCTGACTGTGTTGCCGACGCTACATGTACCAAATTTTTGGAAGATCCATTCATTGAATGATAGACACGACTTTCCGTAGTCGTCGTCTTCAATTATAGGATTACCATTATTAATGGTGGCACTCATTTTTGACCTTTCATCATTGGTCTTTGCATGTAGAAGATGATATTCATTGTAATCGCGTTTTAGTTGTTTGATCAAACCTGTATTGATGTTCGAGTCTCCAAATCTCACTTTGTACCAATCTTCCAAGGATAGATTCCCAAATTTTATGTCGTGTCTCTCATTCTCGTGAGGGCACGTCCATTCTTCCACCTTCATATCCCCATTACAATATTCGTGAAAAGGGTTACACGTGGGCCATGCTTCCATAGATCCGTCATGTTCCGCTATTATAGGGATGCAACAATGCTTAATAAAGTATGGAGCTTCCTCGATGCCCCTAATTGGATCACTTGTTTCCTATTCCTGTTCACAACTATCAACACCTTGCTTACAATTGTTAGTCCCTAGGTCATAGCATAAAGGTAGGTCAAGTAATGGGACATTTACAATGTCAACCTTTTATGAAAATTCCAATCGAGGATTCAATTGTTCACTCATGTTAAAAGTAATTCGTTCACCTTCAGTTCCTAAAGAAATTGGTTTTTCAAAAACTTTTATATGAGCTCGACAAGTGGCTAGAAAAGGCCTTCCAACAATTAAGTTGTAATTTTCCCGTTTGCCCATGTCAATCACCACAAAATCAGTAGGAAAAAGGTATTTGCCAATTTTTAGAAGAACATTATCAACAACCCCCCGAGGTACAGCTTTAGAAGAATCAGCCCTTTCAATCATCATTGTTGTTTCTTTTAAGGGTAAAAGCCATAAAATAACAACGTACTTTCTAAAATTTACCGAGTTGAAACACATACTTTTTTATTAACATATACACCCACGTACTTTCGAATTTTGTTCCGACTTCACCCATATGACCGATTTATATTAATATAATATTATATTAAATAATATTATTTTATTACAATATGGGTAAAGTCGGAACAAAATTTGAAAGTACATGGGTGTATATGTTAATAAAAAAGTATGTGTTTCAACTCGGTAAATTTTAGAAAGTACGTTGTTATTTTATGGCTTTTACCCTTCTTTTAAATTGGCAAGTTTTAAGGTATCAAACAATGAAGTGGAAATAAGATTTACCCCAGCCCCCAAATCAGCTAAAGCAGGAATTTTTAAGTTACCAATAGTGCACGGCAACAGAAAACTTTCTTGATAGAGTTCCTTTTCAGGAAGTTGGATTGGCAGGTTCTCGTCATCTTCAGATTTATCATCTTCTCTTAAGTAGTTAATCCCACAAAGGTCATTAGTGATAGAAGAGGTGCCTTGTTCTTCCTTTGGTTTATCTTGTGCAAATATGGCCTTGTACGCAACAGCTTCATCATTCCTGGTCTCGAGATTTTTAGCTAACTGTCCAATTTGGGTCTCGAGGTTTTCAATTGCGGCATCTTGATTTCGTAAGTTCATGTCAGTGTCTTCTTTCACCTTGACCATCCATTCTTTGAATCTGTCATTCTTTTTTGTAGATTCCTCGATGTGTTTATGCATTAACTCTTCAATGCTCGGTTTAGGAGGGTTATTGTTGATTCTCATATAGTATCCTGGGGATCTTTCACGGCATTTAGCCCCGTTACCATTATATCCGTTGAATGGTCTACTATTTCCATATTTCACCTCTTCAATCCTTTTGACTTCTTCTTTAGATGGGCACTCCTTGGCAGGGTGAGTGTCATCGTACTTATTGCACCCAACTTGTATAGAGTGCACACTTTCCTTAAGCTTTTTCAAGTCTCTACCAAGACTCTCGAGTTTGTTATTTATAGCTGCAAGGCCTTCCGCACTCCTACTTATACTTCTATTGCTTCCTTCGTTGTGCCACTTATGAGAGTGGTCAGCCATCTTTTGAATAGTTTCTAAAGCCCTTGTTGGAGTCATTCCAGGTATTGGCCCTTGTGAATCGATCATTTGTCTAGAGGAGATGTTTAGACCTTTGTAGAAGACGTTCACCTTTTGTTGGTTATTAAGGTCATGAGTAGGGCATTTGTACAGGAGTTCCTTGTATCTTTCCAATGCTTGGTACAACGTTTCATCACCCTCCTGCTTGAAGTTATGGATTTCTTTGAGTTGCTTTGCAGTCCTAGATAGAGGACAGTACTTTTGAATGAAGTACTTTTTTAGGAGGGGCCAAGTATTAACGGTCCCGGCTGGTAATCTATCGACCCATCTTTTGGCAGCTCCAGTGAGTGAAATAGGGAACACACGTAACATGACAGCATCGTTTGAGACTCTTGGAATTTTAAATAAGCTGACAATGTATTCCACGTTATCCACATGTTCATAAGCATCATCGGTAATGCTTCCGAAGAAAGGATTTGCACGAAGCTCCCTCATAAATTGTGGTTTGATTTCGAAATGAGCATCTTCGGCGATGGCCGGCCTAACGATCCCTGGCCCTTGTTCGTCCCTAGTCAATGCCAAGTATTCCTCAAAAGTGAGGTCATCAATGTTTATAACTTCCATGGTACCTGAGACTTAAAAAGAAATCGTGAGAAAACAAGAAAATTCAAAACAAAACAAAAGTAAAAGACTTATTAAAAATCCTAATATAACTCCCCGGCAGCAGCGCCAAAAACTTGATGCAGGTTTTACTGACAAGGTTTTAATATTTATAAATGTCTCGTTTACCTATGGTCCATGTTATGCACTCACGGGCAGTGTACCCGGTCGTGTGTAGTGTAGTAATCGGCAAAACCGAGGTCGTCCCAAGAGCAATATGAGCGGATTCTAATTAAGTCTAGGTGTCACTTGTTTTAATTGTTTTACGGCTTGAAATGATTAACTAATTAACAAGAAATAAAAGAAAGCAAATAAAGACAAAGGTTGTGATCAATAGAGGTAAAGTGTGCTAACCTATTTACTCATCCTATCATGTTACCTTCACGTCTAACTACTTCCAATTGATTCAAGTGGGGGTTTAAGTCGCTAGGACAATATTTGGTCAGTTCGTCCTAACCTATCAGCAAAGGCTTCCACCGGAGATCAAACTACTACCCTTTAAAGTCCAGTTGTTTTTAGTCCCCTAAGCCAAGTCATTAAGTTCCGCTACATGCAAGATTCGTAATAACGAGTGCCCGGGCGCTAGCATCTTAGACACTCATCCCTAACTTCTTAAGTTCATCCAAACGGCAGGTGATCATTTGGTCAGTTCGCACAAGCGAAGAAGGGTCGTCAGTTGGTCAATTCTTACCCTTCCCACTCAGTCTACCTACTTAGGGTCAGTTGGTCAATTCTCCTAAGCAACTAGACATTACCGCCATTCAAAACTACCGCAAAAAGGGTAGCTACCAACGAACTATGCATGCATACACTAGAAACAATTATACGGAAGCAGTGTAAACATAAACACAACAATTAAGGAATCATAACTAGGCTAGCACCAAAGGTGCTTAGCCGATCATATTAAAAGAAACAACCAATTCAATGTTTGACATATTGAAATACATGAATTGAAAGTAAAAGAAAAGATAATCGCTAATGCTTATTATTAGGGAGTGATTTCTCCCTTGGAGATGGCTCCGTATGCTCTTCAAGATCTGCCTTTGGACCCCTACTCACGTTCTCTGCTTTTTGGTGTGGAGTGAATGATGTGAAATGCAGAAATTTGGGCTTATATTTATAGGCGAGATCTAGTTATGGAGTAACTTAAGTTGAGAGTTACGCCGTAACCTATATAATTCCATAATAATGCTTCTTGTAAAGTTGGTTATAGCGTAACACATGTGATGAGTTACGCCGTATCTTCAATACAGGTTACAAATGGCATGATTACGCCGTAATCATTTGAAGGAGTTACGGCGTAGCTGCTAGCAGCGTAGAACATCTTTTGACCTAATGGGTTACGGCGTAATCCTAAGTTGGGAGTTACGCCGTAATCTGTTGCTGAGTTGGCCTTCTGAGTCACGCATTAGCTATGGCGTAATGTGAGAGTGGAGTTACGCCGTAGCTTCTTCACAGTGGGCATACTATCATAAATCTCTTATAAAATCTCCAAATCCGCGTCTCTTTAGCTCCAATGCTCGTAATTTACCTGAAAGTGATATATAGAGGAAAACAAACGTAAATCCATATAACTGATATAAAATACGAGAATTATCAGGGGAAATTGACACTTAATATTCAGGACTATTTGATGTTATCAAGCTGCGACTAACCTTTATAGAGTTTCAGTTTGCAAAGAACGCGAGTAAGCAGCAAACGAAGCAAACACACTTCTTGCAACCACTATCCTTTGTGTTTTTTTTTTGAATGGAGATTAGATTAAAAACTCATTAGCAAGAAACTAGTGAAAAGAAGAAATTACAATGTGATTGTACAAGCATATTTAGGATCTGATATCCATTAATGGTATACATGTTTGGCTACGTACATGCACCATATAATTTAATGATCAGTAGTTCTGTTAACTGAATATAAACGATTCAGTATTATATATTTATGTACTTTTCTCCGTACTTATTTGTATAAGAGCATCTCCAAAGCAGGGTGAAATACAGAGTTCAGTACACTGTCACATCACCGCCATATCAACATCTTATTATTTTATACATAGTAATACAGAGTTCAATACACTTCGAAAAGATAACTAAGAGCCTCTTCCCAAAGATAACTGTAAATATATCCTATCCACTAGTAATCACGCAATAATAATTACATAGCAATAGCCACACAGTAGGGCATATATTGAAATCAGAACGCGCATACTTATCAAATATGAAAACAATGCATCATAGCATAAAGCATTTAGAATAACGATTCAGCACAGAAGTTATTGAAAGAAAACAAAGCGATTTAGCACAGTGAAAAGTATTTAAAAGTAGTTAAGCATGTATCTCCCCCAAAGAGTTTATAAAGCAATTTAAATGAGTAAGAATGGGGCTATGAACTCACGGTAATCCGTAAAAGTTTAGAGTACTTGTGAAAGTAAATGAAAATAGTTGATCATGTATCTCCCCCAAAAGTAATTCAAAATGTATATAAGTATGGGCTATGAAACTCACCTGATAATAACTGATCAGCGCTTCCGCATCTATATTCAAAAATCCATTTCCTAAACTATAAAAACCTCTAAATCATCTCATATCAACCCCAAAACTATCCTAATCGCTCACATAATAAAAACCCATCCTTATAATTAGCCGATCTATATTTTCCAAAGTTTCAAGAAATTTCTGAGAACCGTAGCTCCTATCCACCATTGTGTAGCTCTTAATCCAACCGTGGTAATACAAAATAAACTTAATTTTTACGTAGAGAATACTTATGCCTTCAGCTTAGGTGTATAACCCAGAGCCTGAAAATCAAATATGAATGATGTATGGAGGGGGAGGGTGACGGCACCAAGGAGGAGGAGGAGGGAATTGTGTGTGTTTTTCTGTTAAAAAAATGAACTAGTTTTCTTTTTATTTATAAAGAAATTTCTGAAAATATCTAGATATTTTGATGAATAATGTTTAGATATTTTGATGAATAGTAACTAGATATTTATATAGGGTCATACTATACAAACCCCCCTAGGATGTCAAATCAGGGGGGTTTTATACTTTTATTCCTTTTGTCCCTCCTGTTTTTCAGTACAACACAGTTTTTTGTCAGTTTCTGCTCCGTATTTTTGACAGTTTTAAGTTATTGACTTATTAAACTTTATATTTTCTGTTCCATACTTTCAGGTTTATAGCTTTTTGATATAAATAAAATTATAAAAATAAAAAATAAAATAAAATAAAAAAATCGCAAAAAAGGAGGGGGTGCCCTTTGTAGAAAAGGGGGGTTTGTATAAGTTGTCCCATTTATATATTAGGAGTACATAGTACATTGTTTGAATGAAAATCGTGTGAAAGCGTTTATTTATTTAATTAATGATAATAAATAAATAATAGGTAATTACGAGTAAGACATAAAATGAAAATGATGTTACTGGAAACGTTTTAGCAATATGTAGATTAACCCTGGTCCATATGTTGTTCAAAAATATTGTTTCTCGGTTACGCGATTTAATTTATAAAGCTGTAAAATTTAATTTACGCGAAAATAGTAAATAATAAAAACGCTATGAATAGTAATTCTTGAATAGTAATTTTCGAGAAAAAGTTCGAGTTTAAATAATGAACCAGAAATATGATGATTAGTGAAAATGAATAGTAATAGTGAATAGTAAAACCCGAGGATGAATAGTTAAAACCTGAAAATGCGGAGCCCAAGAAGGTGGATGTTACTAAAAAGAAGGCCACTAAAGTGGCTAGTACGAGTGGGACTAAGATTGCTACATCGAATACCTTTGATGCACTTAATATGATCGATACTGATGAATGTGGCATCCTTTATGATGTAGTGGCGAAGGATGGGGCTGAGTTGGACGCTGGTAGTACAATAGAAGAAAAGAAGCATGAGTCTCCAAAGACTAGTAATAGATTGCATGAACCGCTTGTGAGTGATTCAATGGAAGATAACAAAGTTGGTCCTACCCCTGGGAAGTCTTAAAAGCTTCTTATTGATGAGAAAACTACTCTTGTTGATGATGATGGTAATCCTATTAAAAAGGTTGATTATCCGGGTAAAAAAATAGATGTTCAGTCTACTTCTTCTACTAAGAGGGTTAACCCATTCTCTAAGGTGGGAGAGATTGTTGATTCCGACAGTGATGAAGAGGAGGTTGTGAACACTTTTGATGAGTCAATGAACCTATTTGGTGGTGGTCATGATTGTGAAGATGATTATGATGACTATGACACGTATGGTATCAAGCTCCAAGGCCTTGGTAGGAAGTAATTTTGTTCTCATAGGAGTCTAATGTTTCTTTTGAGTAGTGGTTTATTTTCTTGTTTAGAGAATAGGAAGTATCTTGTTATGTAAGCCTTTCCGCCTATGTAACGGGCTGAGATATGGGATTCACCCATATCCTTTCCGCCTTGATTATACTTAAACGTTTTTTTGAGTAATATGTTTACCGGGTCTTTGACCTTTTACAAAAAAAAAAAAAACTGAAAATACGAATTGTTACACTTACCACCAGATAAAACACTTCAAACCTTAAAGACTATGTTAGATATACTTGTAGCTTTAACTTTAGGGGCATGAGGTATGAACAAGGTTATAAATAACGCGAGGCGTAGCGTGGCGACATGACCAAGCCTCACGCTTTAACGGTCAAGGTGAAGCTTTAGCGTTTTTAAGGCGTGGCATAAGGCGGCACAAAATATAAAAATATTTGTATATTTATATCATATTTCATATATATCGAGATTACAAAAAGCGTTGTACATATTCTTACATGTAATATTCTTCATTAATTTTTTTTTGTCGTAGTTAAATAAAAAAAACTTCCCACGCATTAGCGCACCTTATCGTGTTTTTTTTCTCCTCATCTCACGCCACACCTAGAGTTGACGCCTTGGTCTATTTCGTAACGTAGAGGTCACGCCTCACGCTTTAGCAGCGCCTTGGCGCGCCTTTTAGGACCTTGGGTATGAATAACCACCTTTATTTATTAACGGATGTGGACAAAAGTTACATTTTTTTTATCCTAGCGGAAAAAGGTTTCAAGTTATCAAAGTAGTGAATCTATTTTTTCGGATTGGATCTTAAGACAACAACTAGTCCAAAAAGAGTTAGGGGCTATTTCTTTTTCTGTTGGAGGGTCTGAGTGCTAACATGGGTTGGCCCAAGCAAACACACATGATATAAATTAATGTTTTTTTGTTTGGGTCCACTCATTTGTGTTTAATCCTTGTATCACCAAGGTAAAGAAAAGCCTACTCCTCCCTATCCAAAGCGAATAGAAAGGGACACACTTACTTTTTAAGCCACTTAATTCCTAAAAAGAAAGAAACATGCCCTTAAACTATGAGAGAGAAGTATGGTGACTCAAGCCAACCTTTTCTTTGACTACATCATAGTATCATACCACGTTAGCTTATCATTTTTAAGACAACCTCTTAACTCACACACTCAAAATAACCCTCTTATATCTCAATCTAAAACATCGTTTTTGTATCCACTATTTTTTAAACCAACTAATTTTTCATTCAATAAAAATAATAATACAAATTACATAAAAAGATACATTAATTAAAAAATATATATACATTTAACATGCGCTAGCTTTGCCATTTAACAATATAAACTTTATAAAGTTTAAGGGCTAAAACTGAAAAGCAACATTTTCAAATGTTTAAAATGAAAAAAAAAAAAAAAAAAAAAAAAAAAAAAAAAAAAAAAAACGCAGATCTCATCATCTTCGATGTTCAACCTCCACACACAATTTCACACACACTGCAACATACACACACACAAAACACCACATTTCACTGAACAAAAACTATCAAAAAAATCACAAAAATCACGCCATGGCCATGGCTCATGTTGTAACGCCCGCACCAAATGATGTAGTAACGTGCGCCAACAACTCCAATGCGGGAGTGTTTTTGTTACTATACTGTGTGCTCTAATCTGCAAGATCCAAATATCGTTCATACTAAGCTTTATCCCAAACGTTGATGCAGCATTGTTCTTAGTGCCAGTGTTATAGTTGAGATTCCAGAGGCCTTATGCAAAAACTCATGTGGTAACTAAATATAACGATCAAAGTTACACCATATTATCAACTATTAAAACAAAAAAAAACCATATTATATTAACAATCTAACTTCCGTTATAACATATATATAGAACATAAAATCATATATCGTTAACATTTTTTCTTGGGAGTAATTTTGAAGCCCAAATATACAATGAGTTATACATTTTAAGGCCCTTAAAATGTTGAGGCCCTTTGCGGTTGCACGCCTTACACACCATTATATACGACTTTGCCTAATGCAGATAGATCAAATGTTTTTTTTGCCAATTACAAATAATAACTTGGAAGTAATCTTACTAGTATCCTTGGTAGATGAAGTATAAAACGAGTTTTAAATGAACAAATAAGTAATAAAATTTGTACAAGTATTTTTAATCTTTAAATTTGTATTACAACTTAATTAAAGAATTTACTAAGATTGTTATGCGGAATAAACAATCTAAGTTGAATAATATTTGGTGATCTCCTCTGTAACACCCCAACCCGATAAGGGTCCGAATGTCACATTATGGAGTCATATCAGAACATACTAATAAAATTTTCAAGCGGAAGCGGAAGTCTTATTAAATAAAATACCAAGTCATATAAACGAATGACTTCAAAAGAAATACATAAACCAACATGTCTAAAAGAAGTGAAATATCAAAACAATGATCTTCAAAAAGATTCCAAAATGATAAGGGAAACTAGGGTCGGTTCACTCAAAGCTCCTACTCTCAGCCCATCAAAGCCCATCATCCTACTTGGTACCTGCCACGTGGAAAAGAAAATGCGGTTGAGCTTAAAAAGCCCAGTGAACGGATATAACAAAACAAAAGCTAAACATAGTCAAAAATACAAAAGGAAACAAGGAGACTGAAAACAAGGTCGCAACGAATGATAACAATGAGTCAATGAGCACAATATTTACAGATAACCAGAAGAACATAAATCAAAGGAGACCCAAGCAAAGTAGTGCATCAATGAACATATATAAGTACACATAAAATAACCAAATATACAAATACTGGACATAAACGAATAGGAATAAACAGCATCATAAGCAAAACATGTAACCAAACAGTGTACAAGCATATCAGTCAGCGGATCATCTAAACATAATATGGCAAGACAAATAAATCAGATGATCAGAATAGATATAAGCTAAGTTGAATTCCATAAGCAGGCGGAAGCAACTGAATCAAATGTAAGCATGGCAATCACACAAGTCAGATAATCAACAGTTAATAAACAGAACAAGTATCATAACCAGCGGAAATACTAACAGCAGTATAAGCATGATAGTCACATTATCAGGTAGGAATACCAAACGAACATCATAATTGAATGAATTAACTAAACAAGAATATAGCATGGCAAACTAAACAAGTCAACTAGACATATAACATAAGTAGAACCATATTCCTTCATCAACTAGTAGCATGAACAGTAGTGTAAACATGGCAGATCAACAAGTCATGTAAACATCAATTACTAAGCCAAACCAATATCGTAAGCAACGGAAAAATACCAACCAAAAGTACAAGAATGGTAGTCACAATAGCAATTAGGAATACTAAATGATAATCATAGCCCACAAAAATAACTGAACGAAAGTATAGCATGGTAACGGATGAGTCAAATAATTACATACTCGCATGGCAAACGGGTAAATCAATTAGTCACATAATAGCATGGTAAACAGATAGTCACATATTAATCATATAATAGCAGGGTAAACAGATGAAGTGGTAATCTGAAGTAGAAGCTTGGTAGTCAACCAAAATGGAATGAGAGTGTGACAAATCAAATGAACTGGAGTATAGTATGGTAGTCGGATGAATCACATAAGGATTCTGAATGAAAGAGTAATCAACGGATAACTAAAAATGAGAAATACAGAATATGGTGCATTATGGAATAACATGAGGCATAACAAAGGTAAAAGATCATGAAAGGGAAATATCATAAATCTACCACGAGCCCGAAACAAAACATATCATAACATAAGTAACCAATGGAGTAGCTAACTCCCGAAATATGAAGGACGTGTATTACACACAACATCAATCACCGAAATAAATCAATCATGTCATATCATATCATATACGGATCAAATATAGGATGCATCCATACGCCCCTGCAAAGATATTAGTGGCCAAACATATATAATAATATTGAGCTCATAATATATAACGAAAAAGGGACGGGATGGTTCATCACTCGACCACCCTGGAGTCATGCCATTGGTGCATCAATAACATGGCCATGTTACCTTCATGGCTAGGAAAATGGCTCGGGTATTAAACTGAAGGGTCAAAAGGCAAGGTCAAAGTTTGGAAATGTCTAAGTCATCAGAATAGGATAATCAAAGGTTCATAGTAAAGGCTCAATTCAAGGTTCACATAAAATGGTTCAAGGTTCATAATAAAAATAGCTAAAGATCAAAAGATGTGTAAGAGATCATGAGAAACCTTAAGAGAAAGGTTAGAATATTTGTACCTTACAGAAACAAACAAGGAGAAATGACCAAAAGAGTAGGATCACTCCGACTTCACCCGATCTACACGAATTATCATAACATATTACTTATACGTACAAATTAGTGTCATAATTACGGTTATTACGTATTTTAGGGTTTCTGCCATTTATAGAAACTTTTAAGGTTAAAACATACTTAACCAAGTTTTACGAATTAATCATATAGGGTTTAAATGATTAATTACAAGGTAAATGAGTTTTACTCTTATTCATAACTTAATTAGGGTTTCATAACGGAATTTAATTACACTTATGCACAAAACTATATTAGGTTACTTAATAATCAAATTAAGCTTCATATATTATCAAATTAGGGTTTCATATACCATAAATCATACAAAGGTCCAAATGTACATTAGAGGTCACCAAATATCATTTTAGTGGTTTAGTAGTCATTTACACAAGTTCATAAGGTTACATGCATCCTGGGTTAATTTACAAACACTTATGTATACAAAATATTAAAACATGCATTCAAGTCATATTCAGATTTATTTACTTTACATCATACCTGTTTTCTATCATTTAAATAAAATAGTTAAGCATCAATTCAGGCCCCCCCCCCCGGTTCGACACAGGACTACCTATATGACTCTAGTATTTATGTGAATTTCCTCAGAATTTATAGACATGCCTAAGTATTTTATAAAAATTCGTTTTCACAAACAGTTCAAGAATTCACAGCTTTTAACACTTTACGAGTTTACATTTTTAAACCCTATTTAGACTATTCCAAAAATTCCCCAGAAATTCCAGAAATTAGTTAAGAAATTAATTAACATCATACATAAATTAGGGCGTCCCAGACCTCACCATTAATTTATGAAAAATCCCACATGTTGACTGACTTTCACGACCCGAAAAACAGTTTTGGCATGTTAACTTTTAAAAATCAAACGGGTGTCTTCCCGACCACCAATGACCCCGAAACTCGACACACAAGTAGTACAGAGGTTAAACTTAATTCTAGAATCAAAAACCACCCAAATATGTGTCATTAAAAATTTATTATATAGTTTACAAAATACTAAATTTCTGGAACAGCCTAACATGAAATCATAATTTCCAACCCGACACATATAAATTTATAACGACACCAAAACCACACCTACGGTTTTACCGATCATCATGCACGTATAATAGGGTCTTATTAACATCAAAAAATTGGTCTTACACGTTTTTATCCACTGAGTGAAAAATTGAAAATGTTTTCATTCAATAAACCCTAATCGACCCTTATAACGAACGACTAGTTTCAATAATTTTTATAAATCGAACCGAGCACCATAATATCATCACAAATACGTTTTTAGGAGCCTCACATGTTAGGGTTTACAGAAAAATTACCCACATAATTTTATATAAGCCGAATTAATTAAATAAAATACAAAAACAATTACCTAGTTTGCGGTTTCAAGGAAAATTCGATTACAATGAATTGAAAGTAATTGGTCCCGACCTTGGCAGCCCTCTCCTTGATTCCACAGCCTCCAAATTGTGTGTGTGTGTAGGTCGAATGGGAGAGGAGGGGAAAAAGGGATAACCGGTTTATAGGATGAAAACCTTTTTTTAGGGAAATTGTAATTACCGAATAATACTAATTGATAGGGGATATTTGTATTTAATTGTGATTTGGTCGGTCATTGGGGGGGGGGGATATGGGCCGAATTATGGTGTGGATAATTTAGGGTTTATATAATTTTTGTATTTAATTAGTTATAGAATTAGTTTAGGTAATTTATTTAATTAGATTTAATCTTATTACTAATTTATCAAATGTCACCAAATTAAAAGTATTATTTCAAATGTTTATTAAATATTTTAGATCAATGGTTCGCTCCCAAACAGTCAAGTTTAATCACACAAGCTAACCACTTGTGAATGGTCAACCGTAATAAACTTCAAACAGCTCAGAAGCAAATGCAATTTAGATCTGGAGAATATAGTGGATTCCAGGGTCGTTAAGTCCCACGGAGACTCAATGGTGTATAAACACGTTCAGGTGTCGAGTAATCACTAAGGATAGTGATCAGAAAAGATTTTGGAATATTTATACCTAAAGAAAAAGTTTATAAATTACAGCGACTTAAATGCAAATTAAAGAAAATTAAAAAGCTAAAATATATTAAATAAACGCTATCACTATTTTTAAAATGATGTTTTTCTAGATTTATAAAACAAAATAACTTAAATAAACTATTTTAATTGAAACGTAAACTTAAATTACCTAAAAACGTGACCTAAAATGAAAATGTGCGTTATTTGCAAAAATTACGCGAGTGCGCAAGATAAAACGTAAAATTTATGAAATAAAAGTCCTACAAGTGTAAAAATAATTTTCTTACTTAACATATGATAAAAGAAAATTTTAGAAAAAAGAATTATATTTTTTTGACTTTTATATTTTTTATTATGAATTAAATACTATTTTAGACTAATTAAATGATTAAAAATACCAAACTAATTTGGAAAAATCTGGAAAAATCACTAAAAGTACTTTGAATGATGCTAATCCTAGGAAAATTAAAAACAGTGATGGTTGTTTTGGAAATAAGCTGCAAAATAAGCTAAAAAGAACTTATGCCTTAAACTGCCAACTTCCCTTAAGTAGCTAGTTGTGTAATATTTGAACGAAAGAAGTCCCAAGGGCGCTGGTCATACAGGTACATCATAACACTCTCAAGGGTGGGAGGTCTCAGGTTCGAGCCTGCCTCCCCACCTTTTTGCTAAATATTTTTTTTTCGATTTTTCTTTTTACAAACTTATTAAGAACAGTAAGATAAACAATTTTTATAACTACAACTTTTTACAAAATCAACTAATAAGCACAGAATAAGCTTGTTAGTGCAAATATTACGATATTTAATCTATACAGTCTCGTTTGTTTTGATTGATGACAAACATGTAACTTGTAATACATAACGTAAAATGTACAAGTTACTTGTAATCACACATTGTCTCAACATACATTCAACACCTCTCGATGTCTCAAGTCCTCGTATGTTACAACACAGGTTCGTACATGTTTGTTATGTGGCATTATGATCAAACCCATTAACAAATCATTTAGAATGTTTAAAATACGTTTAGAGTCACTAAGTATTTTAATAGGTTAACCATTCTATTTCGAACCTCATTTTACATTTTGCATTCACAAGTATTTCATACAAATACTAAAGTTTACTTACACTTGACAAAATATATTTTATTTTGACAAGCACTCTTTTACAAAAGGTAACTAGACATTTTATTAACTAGTTACATAATACATTTTACAAGTTTACCTTGATAAACTTTTTAATCTAAAAATGTAAATACATGTTACATCATGTCATGCATCATCTTTGAAATCCTTGGAAGATCACTTGAATATTTTGGTTAGATTGATACTCAATAAATCAAATGTGATCTTAATAAGATTTGGTAATATCTTGCAAAGATTTGGAGAAAGATTTTTTAGATTTTATGTCAGGTACCCACGGTACCAAATTGCATAAAGGACGGAACCCTTTTAAGGGGTCCGTGGTCCGTGGACGCTCCTGTCCACTTTTGGCTATAAATAGAAGCCCATTGTTTTCCCATTTCTTCACCACTTCAAAGCACATCTTCTCCACCTTCTTGCATACATTTAGATCAATCATTAACAATGTAGTAACACACATTAAACACCCTAATGATCATGATCATAATGCTTCTAACATTCATCTTTGTTGTAAGCATACTCTTTGATCAACCAAGGAAATCTTGGAGATCTAGCCATCCCCACTCACCACAAGTTGAAGATCTATCACAAGAAGTTTAGGGAACTTGTGATCTTCATCATGAAGGCTTCCTATCAATGGAAGTTCATTTAGAAGTAGTTATTCATATCCATTAGACATTTGTGTCATGGATCATTAGTGTAAACATCATTGCATCATAACAACACTTTCACCAAACTAGATTAGATGGTTTATGTGTTTGTGCCATAAAACACAAGGTTTGTTATGTTGGGCCATAAAACATATTGGGAGTGGTTGTACCCTTGTAAAAGAACTCGACATCTAGCTTAGTGTCGGAAATATTGTATAGGCGACATTAGGTTGGTTCTACCTCGAACTAGAACTCGGTATTTAGCTTTGTACCGGAAAAAGTGTAAGCGACGATTGTAAGGTTTTCTCCGCCGAGAAGGGAGCTTGTTGATTTAGTGAAGTAACTCTCGAGTTGGGTACTCGGGGAGTGGAGTAGGGCGGAAAGGAGATCCGTGACCGAACCACTATAAATCCTCGTGTTCGGTTTGCACTTTCCTTTCTTTATCTCTTTACTTTTATACTTGCACTATACTATTGTTTATGATGTGGTTTGATGTTCATGATTGTGTGACAACTTGGTTTACCATGCTTTATATTAGTCACAAACAATAATTGGTACTTTCATATTATAACAAGCTTCATAAGCGATTTGATACTAAAGATCTAAAGTTTTTAAACGGTAACGTATTCACCCCCCCCTCTACGTTTCCACAATTGGTACCAGAGCCACGTAGCTCGTATTTTCAAAACAAATGGTTTTTAAAATAGAGTACGATCCATGTATCAAATTACCATTGAAGCGAAAAATAATATGAAAAATGCTTTGCTTGTTATACTTAGAAATTTTGTTGTTAAATGTAACTTTGTATACAAGCTTGAAGGTTTTCTTGAAAAATAAAATAAAAGTTTGTTGAAAGAACTAGTAAGTATTGTATTGTGTACTTTATAGAAAATTTACGAAGAAATATGATTTTAAAGGAGTGTTTGGGATAACTATAAATTTAGTTGAAAAATCACCTCCGTAAATGTTTAAGATAAGTTAAATAAGTAAATATGTTGTTAAATATGTGTATTATATGTTTACTATGAAATCTAGTAAGTCACACACGTTTTCTCTATGTCAAATACTAGTTTTAGGTGAATCTGTCTCAGAGGACCACGGCACCAAATCTTATAAAGGGCGGATCCCTTTATTTGGTTCCGTGGAATCCGTGTGTACAGTATGCAGTTTTTTTTGGGCAACTTCAAAAAATCATAACTAATTAACCGTAAGTCCGTACGAGTCGAGCCACCTATCATTTTAAAGGGAATTGAGTCTACTTTCACTTAAAAATACTTTCATGACCAGAGTCTAAATTTAAATAAGTGAAATAGACCAAATACTACAGTATGTCTAAAATATTGAGTTTCGCTTTAACATAAAAACTCAAATTTTTGAATCAAGCAATTTAAGTTGGTATTCTTAGAACTTTGATACAACTTCCTTTGAAACTAAATGATTTGGTAATATGTGTAAAGGAAACTAATCAAGCTTGGTATACATCGTCATATTTAAACGTAAAATGACGAAAAGTGTCTTTCTTGTTATGTTATGCTAAATGACCACTTGTTTATGTTGTTTGCATATATGTTGCTTGCTTATTTTCAAATTGTTGTTTACACTTGTTTGTTTGCATAATATAAGTGTCAATCTTGCCATGTTATCTATTCGCTTGTTTGAAGATTTCTTGTGTATGCACAATAGGATATTTGCTAGATTCTATGCACTAAGTTGAAAAATTGTTTTACCATCACTTGTAGAATTAGATCACTTTCTTTGCATAAGTCATACTAACATCTCACATAATTTATGAAATGTTATAACTCGCTTAGCAATGAGTACTAACTAAATTAGTTAAGTACTTTGAAAAATGAAGGTTTTAAGAGAGTGTTTGGTACAAGGACAAAAACAATGTTGTATGATGTAATTTATGTGTTTTCACTTCGTAGGATGATAAACTAACTTAAAACATTGATGTATGCTAACCGGTTCATGCAGGGGGATAACACACGGGTGTTATCAAATTTTACCCATTTTCACTTATATGTGAAAATCGTTAACCGTTAGTCAAAGTCTATTCTCCACTATGTTGGTATATGTGTTATTGACTTTTCCTAACTAGAAATGATTAATGTCACATGTTTTAAGCAAAAATTCAGGTTTCGGAAAACTCCCCGGTACCTAAAAAATGGGTCTGTGAAGTTTTATGGTGTCCACGGATTAGACGGCACCAAACATTTGGTACCGTCTCTTATGCATTTTGGTACCGCCGTTCCTGTACAGGCGGACCAGGCGGCACCAAATTAAGGGTTCCGCCTATGTAAAGAAATGGTGTCGTGGATCCTACAGGTAAGTTGTTGAATTTTACTAAATCCCGTAATCTAATTTACTAAATTTCGTTTCTAGGATAGTTGTTAATGCATATCTTTCATATCTCACTCAACACATCCTCAATGGATTAACTTAGGATGTTTGACATGATCTTAGACACTTCCATCTCATTAGAAACTACCATCTTTGTATGGATTAAGATCAAATCCATGAATCCTTAGTTTCATAAATCGACACATTCAAGATGATCATTTTCACACCTTCACTGTTACTTTTCCTCAAGCTTAGCATTTCTTAAATCAAAGTCAAAATGACTAAATCCTTAACCTCAAATAAGCCACTTAAGAAAACCACTAGGATTAGCATTCAATCTTGTTGCTTCATTAACTTGAGCTCTTCATCCTCATACTCATTACCTCTCAACATCTCATCACCCATTCAAGATGTGAACTTTCTAAAATTGAGTACTCCAAAATCACCCACCATCATCCAAAACAACTTCACTACCAAAGTCTCCAAAGCTTGTACCTATCAAACTTTGTGCAACTCCACCAACATCTCCTCACCCGTTTGCGGATGACTTAGATGACTTACCGAGACTAATAAACCTGGACTCATTATTTGCAAAGATATCATACACAAGTCTAACATATGACTATAGATATTGTTTTGTATCTACATGTATTGCCTCACCTGGTTAACATGAAAATAATGTGTCATCCTTCAAGACGATAAGTATTTACATCGAGTCATAACTCACACATATATTAAATACATATTATCAAGTCTTGTTATCCTTGAGTTCAATCTAAGCTTTATAATCTCAACAAATTAGGATTGACAACTTAAGTATTTCATCCGAAACATTCAAGTATATGCGACTTACGATTGTAGTCATTAAAAGTCATATCCGAAAAATCAACACCCAAGTATTTTAACAACACATGTTGAAACACTTATCCAAAACAAACAACTCACGGTGCCACTTATCCTTCTCTGACACCTACTATCCCTCTTCCATCTTTTGGCACCATTAACCGTATTGCTCATAAACTTCCAAGAGTATACTTTAATTCAAACGTGCCCTTTCAAGGTGAACCTATACCTCAGCCCCTAAGCTTCATAAACATAACCAAAACTTCAAGCACTTCACCCACTAGTTGTAGCAACCAATGAACCATAAGAATTAGTATCCGTATTTTTTTTGTGTTCAACATCTATGGACAAATATTCAACCTAAGTACTCCCATAGCACAACAAACCCCTACATCACCACATCCTTATTTAGACACTAGAAGACCTACCACCTAGATCAACCAATCCACCATCCTTACCATCATTTGAATTCGTTGAGTGTATTACTCAAAAAGCCCTTGTGTCCAACACTTGTACTGAATCAAATGCACGTTTGAACAAACTCAAACATCTTTTCCAACATATAAGGACTTAGATAATTCATTATGGCTAGAACCTCAACTATCAAATAAGCATGGTGCTCTTGATAACTGTTGTCAATTTCCACTAGGTATAAGTAGTACTACCTTCACAAATAATCAAAGTATTAGTAATACTTTGTCGTTAAACTTCTGCATAAATTTCGTTAAACTTCAAATCAACATTTTAACAACATATGTTAAAATGCAATCTCAAAGCCAACATCATACACCCCAAGCAACAATGACTCTTGAGGAGTATACATAAGAAACTCGAGTGAATTCCTCTTGTCATCATCTAGTGAATATAATCTTGAGACCAAGTTTATTTAGATGGGACTATCCGATTCAAACACTTTGGATTCATATCTTCATTTAGGAAAACATGATGTTTTGAAGAACATTATGACTAAGATTCATGCGTTAAGATCTCATTTTGTTAAAAGGATATTGTATATCCTATGCATCACTCTTGCGACATAAATAGTTGTGTTACAAGAGATTTCATTACACCTCATTGGCTAAATGATCTTGAAACAAACATCTACAAGTTCTGTGAACTAGCATATCCAATTCATCTTGTCATACTTGTTTTCATAAGCATGATAACTTTATCCCATGGGATAATCTCATTTGTTGAAAGATACTATTGTATCTATTTCCTTTCAAGCGTACATCATAACCTAACCTTGCTCAAACCGAGTGCACATCCAAGGTTAAAACTACACAATTTTAGAGTATACACAAGATCTATTGAAGTTGGTAACCTCACTTAGATTCTTGTTAAATAATGTTCCAAAGAGCTTTCTTGAGAACGTTCTTAGTCTAATGTATTCCATTCTCTAGTCTTAGATGATCAATTCACATTTAAAGTACAAGATGTCATCCATTAGATCATATAATTAGCTGTGTAATTTGAACAACTTTCAATTCTAAACACAAGATTAAAACACATTGTTTATCAAACACACCATTGTTAAAACTCATGTGTATAACATGACATCTTCATCTCCTTAGTTATATTGCATATTAGTTGTGTCACATTAAGCCAAGTATTGGTAAACTATCATCTTTTATACACTTTAATAGGCAAAAGTAGGAGTTCCCATCTTTCTAACATGAGAATGATTACTGGAGAATCTATTGCACTAGAAACTCAATTTGACCTAACGGTTGAATTGCTTCCTGGAGAGAAGTTGGGTTTGTGGAATCACCCGTAAAAATGGTCGTGTTTAGCCTTAATTGAGCACCGCTAGTAATAGTCTCATATTCATTCTCCAACTTGAAAAATCTGTTTTCCTATACTTGCCTAAAGTAAGTGTTAAAACATTGATAGTTTGCCTCGCCTAAGGAATACTAATCAAACAAGTAGTATATATGACTTTTCTTTCAAAACCACTTGCATTGCACTTACATGTGTTGATTACATGTTCTTGTTTGATACGATAAGTTGATTTGACATTATCTTAGTGTTTGATAACTAGTCAAATGTGTAAACCTTAGTAAAACCACTTGCATTGCACTTACATGTGTTGATTACATGTTCTTGTTTAATACGATAAGTTGATTTGACATTATCTTAGTGTTTGATAACAAGTCATAATGTATAAACCTTGGTATGGTTTTATCTTCATAATGCTTGTATTCTTGTTTCATGCTACTAAACGTTTAAACATAAACTTTATTTGCATGATTCTTACTTATGAATTATTTTTAGCATGATTAACATGTTACTTATGAACTCATAATATGCCATTTTGATACGTGATAATTTTGATATGATATATTTGTGTTTGAAAGCTATTAGTTGGCATTCATTATATCTATGTGTAGTACGATCCAAATGATACACGCTCCAAATTGTTATGTCTTAAACATGGCTTGCATGAATCTTTCATTTTGTTTCTTTTTCTTCTTGTCACACTATTTGTTTGCTACATGTGCACATATAATCTGTCAAAGTGCTTTTGGTATGACAAACTTTTAGAAGCCTTTTTATTTTACAAATTAATCACATAGATTTGTATATCCAAGTATGCTTAAGTGTCTAAGTCTAACGACAAAACAATCTCATAATGAAATGTCTTGAATAAAGTTGTATTCTTGCATAATATGATTGTTTTGATACTATCTTGTGCGGTGATTTCTTGTCTACTAAGTGCAATGTGTTGTTTTTGCTTATATGATATGTTATCATTTGATTTCTATCATGTTAACATCTTTTATCACTAACAAATTTGTTTTGTAGGTTGATAACAAGTTATTTGTTATCTCACTTGGTTTTAACTTTTATATGCTCATTTTGCATAATCCCCTTTATTGCTACTTAGATTAGTAATATGCTTTATGGGACCCCTACACTTGCATGTAGTTTAAAAGCATATAGAATTAAGTTCTAGCGGGTTGGCTTTGCATTTTTGTATTTTAACCGACCTCTTTGCAAATCTTATCTTTGCTTCCGCTTTCCAAAAATCACCTCCATCATTATTTAGTTCTAACAATACTCTAATCCTCTTCACTTCCTATTAGGAAACCACATGCCTTATCATACGATCATCTCGTATTAATCGAGAAGAGGTACGTGACTTTAAGGATGAAGTTCATTGTATGCTAACCATCATCCAGAAAAATATCACTAAGCTCATCTCTTTCGTTAACCGAATAACCTCCTAAACACTTTGTTGTCATTCCGTATTTGATACACATTATGTTGGATGTCCACCAATTAAGGGGGAGAGAAATCCATTCACATAATTGTCTTTTGTCAAATTTTATGTCTCTTAGACTCTAAAATACCAACACATAGGCAAACACCACTTAGCTAAAATCGGTTCACAAAACCACAACTAGTTCAACCTCTTTTAACCTTATTCTTAGACTCTAAAATACCAACACATAGGCAAACACCACTTAGCTAAAACCGGTTCACGAAACCACAACTAGTTCAACCTTTTTAATCCTTATATCACAAGTTTGCACCAATACCTCATCAAGTGAAAAACACATCATGTGTTTTACAAACTTCTTCATCTCCACAATCAACGAATCTAGGATTTTCCTTAAACTAGCACCTTACAACTTCACTATCTAGAACACCATCATAGGATCTTATCCTTTTCTCGCTTGACATATATCATGCATCTCATTGTCAGTGCAAACGATATATTAATCAAAACAGCCATTTCCAACACGTTGGTCCATCCAACTCTCACTTATATGATGTCATTCTCATCCTCATATAGGTACTCATTATTATTATTAGTATTTTCCATATTGTCTTCACTTCTTTTCAAAGTGATAATCATCCATGTCGGTCAAAACCATGCTAATACTACATTTCCCATTGTCACCTAGAATAGGTCATTTTTATAATTCGTGTCAATCAATGAACGAATTTATCTTCATGTTATCACTTTTATATATTCTTAGATAGAACGCATTATTGATTATTCTTGGGTTGAAGCATATGAGAACTTGCTCATAACAATAGGTTGTTAGCATCAATAAATCATTCAAATCATAACCCTTATGCATCATTGAAATGCAATGTCCATTCATATATTTTTTTCCCTCTTAGCTTTGGTCACATGACATGAGGAAAGGATTGCATGAATCCATATTTTTTATACATACGAGTTTCTAACTCCTTAATAGCTTCCTACCTAATCACCACCACCTTCCATCACCACTTTCACTAATCATCACCACCATGGATTAGCGAAAACTTGCTTTTGTAAATTTCGAGTCATCTACCATCACCACATGAATCCTACTAGTAAACCGACACCAACACTAGCACCACTAGTGGCACATCCGGTGGAAGACTTCATATCTTCTTCCTAGGAACTATTTTGTAGGCTTTTATCATATTATATTCTCACTTTTCTTATGATTGTAATTAGGAGACTACACTTCATGAGATCTTTGATTATATCATTTATCACATATATACATCTTATTTTTCTTTGTGAAAAAAAAAGGATGAACTATATTGCACTAATGTTTTTCATTGTAGGTTCATCATCATATACACTCGATTGTATATAACTTACTCATCTAAGGATGAAGTTTGCATCAATTATTTTTCTTATTTTAGGTGCTTCTTGACACCTTAGAACAAGGAGGAATATCCTTTAAGCACTCATATTGCATCGTCTATACACTTGGTTGTATATGACATATTTGTCTAAAGACAAAGCTTCTATTATACTAATATTTATTTTGAAGGTTCATCTTGACGCCCTAGAGCAAGGGGAGCTTCCGTCAAGAATTTACTGAATGCATCTTATACACACTTTGTTGTATAACACTTACTCGTCCAATGACGAATATAGTTTTGCACTAATATTTGTTTTGTAGGTTTTTAATCATACCCTGACACCTCAAACAAGGGGGAGCAACCGTCAAGGGGGAGCATGCACGCATTTAGCATCATTCTCACTTTTCAACAAGCATTTGTGCTTCGATAAAAAGTGGAGAAAATAGGCTAACATTGCTATGCATTTTTCTTTTTCATATATTTCTCATAATTTTTGTTGCACAAAACTAACCTTGATGTAGGTTAAGCCTCTTTATTTGATCCATGGATCCGCTACCAAACAAGGGACGGATTGTAGTGGACGATTTAACTTCACTAGGGATGATGCAAGCTCGCCTTTTTGGGGAGAAATTAAGTTAAACTCCAAGGACACGCCCTTTTTGTTTCGACAAAAGGGGGAGAAGAGTGTAAACGGAGAAGGTAATGTAAAGGTAGTAAGGATACAAGTAACTTTTTACATTTTACTTTCTATTACGTTTACATATATTTGTCATCATCAAAAAGGGGGAGATTGTTAGTGCAAATATTACGATATTTAATCTATACAGTCTCGTTTGTTTTGATTGATGACAAACATGTAACTTGTAATACATAACGTAAAATGTACAAGTTACTTGTAATCACACATTGTCTCAACATACATTCAACACCTCTCGATGTCTCAAGTCCTCGTATGTTACAACACAGGTTCGTACATGTTTGTTATGTGGCATTATGATCAAACCCATTAACAAATCATTTAGAATGTTTAAAATACGTTTAGAGTCACTAAGTATTTTAATAGGTTAACCATTCTATTTCGAACCTCATTTTACATTTTGCATTCACAAGTATTTCATACAAATACTAAAGTTTACTTACACTTGACAAAATATATTTTATTTTGACAAGCACTCTTTTACAAAAGGTAACTAGACATTTTATTAACTAGTTACATAATACATTTTACAAGTTTACCTTGATAAACTTTTTAATCTAAAAATGTAAATACATGTTACATCATGTCATGCATCATCTTTGAAATCCTTGGAAGATCACTTGAATATTTTGGTTAGATTGATACTCAATAAATCAAATGTGATCTTAATAAGATTTGGTAATATCTTGCAAAGATTTGGAGAAAGATTTTTTAGATTTTATGTCAGGTACCCACGGTACCAAATTGCATAAAGGACGGAACCCTTTTAAGGGGTCCGTGGTCCGTGGACGCTCCTGTCCACTTTTGGCTATAAATAGAAGCCCATTGTTTTCCCATTTCTTCACCACTTCAAAGCACATCTTCTCCACCTTCTTGCATACATTTAGATCAATCATTAACAATGTAGTAACACACATTAAACACCCTAATGATCATGATCATAATGCTTCTAACATTCATCTTTGTTGTAAGCATACTCTTTGATCAACCAAGGAAATCTTGGAGATCTAGCCATCCCCACTCACCACAAGTTGAAGATCTATCACAAGAAGTTTAGGGAACTTGTGATCTTCATCATGAAGGCTTCCTATCAATGGAAGTTCATTTAGAAGTAGTTATTCATATCCATTAGACATTTGTGTCATGGATCATTAGTGTAAACATCATTGCATCATAACAACACTTTCACCAAACTAGATTAGATGGTTTATGTGTTTGTGCCATAAAACACAAGGTTTGTTATGTTGGGCCATAAAACATATTGGGAGTGGTTGTACCCTTGTAAAAGAACTCGACATCTAGCTTAGTGTCGGAAATATTGTATAGGCGACATTAGGTTGGTTCTACCTCGAACTAGAACTCGGTATTTAGCTTTGTACCGGAAAAAGTGTAAGCGACGATTGTAAGGTTTTCTCCGCCGAGAAGGGAGCTTGTTGATTTAGTGAAGTAACTCTCGAGTTGGGTACTCGGGGAGTGGAGTAGGGCGGAAAGGAGATCCGTGACCGAACCACTATAAATCCTCGTGTTCGGTTTGCACTTTCCTTTCTTTATCTCTTTACTTTTATACTTGCACTATACTATTGTTTATGATGTGGTTTGATGTTCATGATTGTGTGACAACTTGGTTTACCATGCTTTATATTAGTCACAAACAATAATTGGTACTTTCATATTATAACAAGCTTCATAAGCGATTTGATACTAAAGATCTAAAGTTTTTAAACGGTAACGTATTCACCCCCCCTCTACGTTTCCACAAAGCTCAAAATCTTAACAGTTAACAAAAATTGAAATAAGCACAAGGATTTAAGCTAAGATGGCTATAAGCTAGTGAATAAGCTAAGGGTAACTGAGAATAAGCTAGATGAATGATGATAAGCTAAAATCACAACTGAAAAAGCTCAATGAATTCAAAATAAGCACTTAAACAAATTCCAAATAAGCAAAAGCTTAACTGGAACACAGGACACTATTTGAATCACTAGGCACTTTAAAGCTAATAATTAAGCACTATAATAAGCTAGGAATTGAAAATAAACACTTGGACTAACTAGTTAACCAACTAAACTATCCAAAAAGCTAAAGCTTTCACAGTGAAGTTCACTGATGAGCTTATGAGAAGCTTTTGAAAAAGCTAGAAAACCAAGACTGATGGATTTTCACAGGAAATGGACAAAACTAAAAGCTGATTGCAGGCTTATTAAACAAGCTAGAAATTAAAAAATGAAAACTGAAACCTTGAGAAAGCTAGGTGAGCTTTTCAAAAAGCTAAGATACACAAATTGAAGCTAACTAATAAGCTCTGTGAGAGCTTGTGAAAAAGGCTATCAAACCTGTGCACAGAGCATGTTTTCAGACTAGGACTCAAACTAAGCTAATGAATAAGCACTTTATAAGCTGATTAAAAGTGAACTAGTATTTTTCTAATTAATTTAAGCAGCTAAACTTTATAATCCTAAAAGCTTATAGGCTGAATCTCAACATTAAACACACAATAAAATTCTAAGTTTTATTCAAAAACTGCAATTAGGAAATTTGACTTTTTATTTAAACATGCAGTTTGACTTTTATGAACTTATGATGATCCTAGATGACTAAATATGTTATATTAAGCTATTATGGAACTAGATTAAGCTACTTTACCAATTTATACACTGAAATTATGATATACTTACTCTAAATTCTTAACAGTGAATAACTAAGATAAAATTAAAGATGATTTTGACTTTTTAGCAAACAAGGACTGAATTTTAAAACTTGACTGAGCTATTAGGTGCTGTTGTGACTTAGAACATTAATAAATAACAACACAACTGGCTTCTAGCACAATTAATTCAGCAAATACAAACACTCTTTTAAGCAACTGTTTTGAAGACTTTTATACTAAAACCAATTTTTATACTAAGTAACCTATTTATTATCTTAAGTTAACTATAATAATACAGTATTGAATTAGAATTAACAATAATTAGACACTTAAACTAAGAAATACAAATTTTCAAGAAATAGCTTACAATTTGAATTCATGCACAAAACAGAGAACTGAGGGCTGATAATCACTCCTATATGCTTACCTCTAAGCTCTAACCCAAGAGTAATCCAAGAATCACCCTGCTTCAACCTCTGGTATCTGTTCCACTTGATTTTTGATTTTTAATCTATTTTTTTGGAATTTTTCTTGTTTTTCTATTTTGTTGAATAAAACTGGATTTGAAAGGTTTCTAACAGCTTATAAGCTTTGTCAAAAGCTTATAAGAACTTAAGAAGCAATAACAACAACTATTAACAACTTTTGCAAATTATGAGAATTCGAACTTGAAAATTCAATAATCTTAAAATGAGACTTAATACTGAAATTGAAACTGAGAATAGATTTAAAATACACTAAAATATGATTACAAAGTACTTGAAAGATTTGAAATACACTGGAAAACTTAAAAACTTAAAAACGACATAAGCTAAAACTAAATTACACTACTTAGCTATCTACATTGCACCCAACTTGTATATATTGACTTCTTTTTGATCTTTGTCGACCTCTGATTGTTTCCCACCATTTCTCAGCCATTGGATCATTGAAATTCATCAAAACCACACATGTGGCATTTTTGGCGGGAAAAAGTCATAGAGCAGGTTAATTGCATTTGATGCTTCTTGGGAGGTTGTGGAGGTGGAGGGGGGTTGGTATACAGCTGGGGGGATAAGATAGCAAGGTGGAAAGTGGTGGTGAGGTGGTGAAACCACCTGGTTTCAGGTTTAACAGGTGTGAGGGAGAGGAGTGAACAGTGGTGAGCGGTTTTATTCTATTTAAATTTCGGGTTTGGGCTTTGGACTGGGCTGGGTGGATATTAGATTGGATTTGGATAATATATAGGGTCCGTTTGGTTTTGTATTATTAACACAAGGACCATATTTGTAATTTATGAATTCTTGAAGGGCTGATCCTGTCACTTTTCCAAAGATATAATAAGGACCAATTCTGCCAAACTTTAATAAACCAAGGACAATACATGTATTTATTTCCATTTTAAACTTTCAAGGACCAAAACTGTCAAGTTTGTAACTTGAGGGACCAAATATGTAATTTTCCAAAAGTTCACTATAAGGACCAATTTTGTCATTTATGAATAGTACAAGGTTTATTTTTGATAAATTTCCATTTTTAAATTCACCAAGGACTATTTATGACATTTTTCAAAGTTTAGGGACTAAAGTTGTCATTTTGTAAATTTTAAACTTTAAAGGGTTTATTTTGACAACTTTTGAATCCCATAGACCTTAAATGACATTTTACAAGTTTTTGAATTACCAGGGACTAGTTTTGACAACTTTTGAAACTTGGGGGACTAAAACTGCCAATTATGCAAACTTGGTACGTTTTTCATCTGATTTTGATATTTTTGCATTTAAAACACATAAAACACTTATTTGTGATATTTTCATCATTTTGATGCATTTCTAAGTGTTTTCAGATGTTTTTGGCATTCTAAATGGTACAAAAATGATTAGTATTTAGACACTCATCAATCCCCCATACTAAGATATTGCTAGTCCCTAGCAATGATTTATGAAAAGTTAATGGATTTTATCTCTTTACCAAAAGCCATTACTTCTGGAGTAGCCAATTGTTTTAGTTCAAGTAAGAACCTTGGCACAATGATAACCAAATGATTTTGAGCAAATCATAAGTTGTAAACGGATTTGATTTGTCTTTACCAGAAACCGTTTGCTTTTGGACTAGCCAACTCTTAGATAAATTATCAATATTATCTTTGGTGAGTCGATTACCAATTATGGCTTTCCAACTGCCTTTACCACATGCCATAAACTTGCGGGCTAGCCAACTCTTCACTTTTAAGGATATGGTGAGTTGAATACCATACAATTTTGGGCAAATTGCAAGCCGTCAATGGATTTGAGATATCTTTACCAAGAGCCGTTTGCTCCTGGATTAGCCAGTCCTTATGTGGGTTAGACATGGTGGACTGATTACCATTTGCTGTGTTTAGTACATAGTACTTCCACTAAAAAAAAAAAAAAAAAAAAAAAAAAAAAAAAAAATTTGGCCATTTTGGGGGAAAAAGGGACTAAAAGGGTACATTTATGATCAAATTCGCCAGAATTTCCCCCCCCCCCACACTTAGAAATGAATATTGTCCTCAATATTCAAAGTCCCGGCTATTATACCGAATCCTTGAACGTAAAAAGATAACATTACTAGCCAAGTGTAGAAACACAACAATTATTTTCTTTTTTTAATATTTACAATTTTCATTCATTTTATAGATCTATATACAACATGTGGGGCATCTCCCCCACACTAAGGTGGTAGAAAGGGGTAAGAAGACAGAAACATGGGTGAAAACCCATGTTGCACTATTGTTTTTGATTACCGAGTCGATAGCTTGACTCGACCCCGAATTCATTTGTTCATGGGGAAAGTAACATGTGGAAGAAACAATCTCCATCGGACTTTCGTTCAAGATGTTTGTATAAACATTGAAGTACGTGAAAGTTCCACACCGATGAGATATACACAGAACCGGCTTACAAATGATAAATGAAAATGCCGGGGTCAAAGATAATGTCCTCATTCCCGAAGGAGTGAAGAACAGGAGAAGCCACGGGATAGGTGAAGAAGAGAAAGAAAGTCATGATAAAAATCATGACTAACTCTTCATCCTCAGTAGGAGAATTCATAGTTTCATGAATCTCCTCAGTTAAGCTCACTTGATCAAGACATATTATGGGTGTGTCTAGATCAAAGTAGAAATTATCATACTCCGGCGGAGATATGATATGAGTAAGTTCAAAGGAGAACTCCTCGAAGGTGAATGAATCATATTCTGGTTTGACGTGAGTGAGCTCATTGGTGAACTCCTCCAATGTAAATGATTCATAATCGGGGAGAGAATTATGAGAATGAGAAGTGGTATTACCACTAATTTTCTCTCCCATCTGATCAAAACAGAAGGCTTCCATTTCCGGAATAGAATCATCGGAAAAAATGTCACTATCCTTTATGGGGATAGGATATGAAATGGATTTTTCTTTGAAAGCCTCGATTTTAGAAATAAGAAGACTGACATTCAATAATGTTGCTCGAAGAGCTTCATCTTTGATTTCAGTGTCAGTAACTTCATCATTCTCTTCTTCTAAGCTGACTAGCTCAGAAGGTAATTCCTCCATATAACTGATGTCTCCACAAGATAACGAATCGTCATCATTAGAATCGGAGCACATTTCAACATGATTACTTGGAAAGGCAAGAGGAGGAGGGATATCACACATATGATCGAAAGTTCCCTGTGACTCTCTCGGGATTGGGAAAAGGTCCTCAACACTAGACTTTATGAATTCGTCCGATTCCTTTTCAGGAACAGTGTCAAAATGCTCGTCCCCCATGTTCAGAGAGTGAGTGGGAGCTTCGGGTGTGATAGCAGTTGTTTGAGAATGAATCTCAACTGCTGGGATATCAACTGATGAACTTGATGAATCTTCAAGTGTATCCTCATCATCACTGTCATCAGGAACGAAACGAAATTGAGAGCTAGATCTGGCTGCTTTTTCTTTTGTAATTGATTCCCTAACAGATTTTTCAAAGGCAATTTGGGAATTTATTTTAGCAGCCTGCTCTTCAGCTAACAATTCTTCCATGGATTTCTCATGTGAATTTTGAACGACGGGACATTGTGGGAGTGGAGATTTGTCAAAACCGGAAGGTTGACATTGATAATCATCATGAGGACCCCCACAATATACACAAGAAAAACTGGGAACATTTCAAAATGCTGTTTTGCTCAACTCCTCAGCTCTTTTCACTAACTCCAGAAGCTCTAGATAAGTGTCTTTTTGGGTTTGCTGAGGAGTTTGAGTCATTTGGCACTGTGGAGGTTGGTCGTGATATGGATAGTCGTAATTGTTACAAGGAAATGGATTCCCTGTTTGACAATCAGAGCTGAAATGGGGACCTCCACAATATTCACAGCAGTTATGTTGATTATATGAAGATAAGTCGGGCTGTGGTGGGTAATTGGAAAAGTTTGAGGGGTCGTTAAATGAGTTCGGATTAGGATCATAATCAAATGAATTCTTCGAACCACAAAACAAACAACTCCCGTTCCGAATATCATTACCACACTGTACACACATACACCAGCGACAGGGTGAACCAAAAAGAGGCTCACCACAACCGACACAAGGAATAAACGATTCCATTTGAGAGTTATGAGAAGGAATGGGTTCATTCAAAGAATCAACAAAACCAACATGGTGATCCGAATGACTATTAAGTCTCGAAGAACATTTTGAAAAATCCGGAGGTGGGACAAGTGGTGTGCTCTGAGAGCTAGCAATTTCCACCACTTCCGTTATGGTCTCTGGTTCTGGTTCTTGAGAAACGTGAAGATTAGGTAAGTCATTCTTGCTAATCACCGGTCTAAATTCTGCATGATTGCTTTTAACCGTAAATTGTGAAAGTTTAGGATCAATTTTAGACGGCTTAGGAGCAATTGAGGGGTTATATCTTTGGATAACCGTAGGTTGGACGTATTTAGCACTTCCATTATCAGAGGGAAGTACCTGGTCCTTTGTCACCCCGGTTTCTCGTTCCATTTCCCTACGCAGAATTAATGGATCATCACGAACAACACGAATTCTTGGCATTTGTGATACAGTATGAAGTTTTTCAAATTCGTTCCAAAATTCGTCGTAGTCGATAGATTCCATGAGAATAGAAGAAGTTAGAATCAAATGGATAGAGGGTAAAGGGATAAAGAATCAAAAAGGGTAAGAGGATAAAGAGGAATATTTTTGGCATTTTTGAAAAACATGTTATAAAAACAAAGAATGAAAATATTTTTGGTGTTGTTAACACTTTAGGAAAAGTGTTAATGAACTTTTTGATTATGATAACTTTACAAAAACTGTTTACAAAAGGTGGTATATGTGCAAGAATGGATCTGAAAAATGCTTAGAACACGCTAAAGCCTCCCCGGCAGCGGCGCCAAAATTTGGTTCACTCCCAAACAGTCAAGTTTAATCACACAAGCTAACCACTTGTGAATGGTCAACCGTAATAAACTTCAAACAGCTCAGAAGCAAATGCAATTTAGATCTGGAGAATATAGTGGATTCCCGGGTCGTTAAGTCCCACGGAGACTCAATGGTGTATAAACACGTTCAGGTGTCGAGTAATCACTAAGGATAGTGATCAGAAAAGATTTTGGAATATTTATACCTAAAGAAAAAGTTTATAAATTACAGCGACTTAAATGCAAATTAAAGAAAATTAAAAAGCTAAAATATATTAAATAAACGCTATCACTATTTTTAAAATGATGTTTTTCTAGATTTATAAAACAAAATAACTTAAATAAACTATTTTAATTGAAACGTAAACTTAAATTACCTAAAAACGTGACCTAAAATGAAAATGTGCGTTATTTGCAAAAATTACGCGAGTGCGCAAGATAAAACGTAAAATTTATGAAATAAAAGTCCTACAAGTGTAAAAATAATTTTCTTACTTAATATATGATAAAAGAAAATTTTAGAAAAAAGAATTATATTTTTTTGACTTTTATATTTTTTATTATGAATTAAATACTATTTTAGACTAATTAAATGATTAAAAATACCAAACTAATTTGGAAAAATCTGGAAAAATCACTAAAAGTACTTTGAATGATGCTAATCCTAGGAAAATTAAAAACAGTGATGGTTGTTTTGGAAATAAGCTGCAAAATAAGCTAAAAAGAACTTATGCCTTAAACTGCCAACTTCCCTTAAGTAGCTAGTTGTGTAATATTTGAACGAAAGAAGTCCCAAGGGCGCTGGTCATACAGGTACATCATAACACTCTCAAGGGTGGGAGGTCTCAGGTTCGAGCCTGCCTCCCCACCTTTTTGCTAAATATTTTTTTTTCGATTTTTCTTTTTACAAACTTATTAAGAACAGTAAGATAAACAATTTTTATAACTACAACTTTTTACAAAATCAACTAATAAGCACAGAATAAGCTCAAAATCTTAACAGTTAACAAAAATTGAAATAAGCACAAGGATTTAAGCTAAGATGGCTATAAGCTAGTGAATAAGCTAAGGGTAACTGAGAATAAGCTAGATGAATGATGATAAGCTAAAATCACAACTAAAAAAGCTCAATGAATTCAAAATAAGCACTTAAACAAATTCCAAATAAGCAAAAGCTTAACTGGAACACAGGACACTATTTGAATCACTAGGCACTTTAAAGCTAATAATTAAGCACTATAATAAGCTAGGAATTGAAAATAAACACTTGGACTAACTAGTTAACCAACTAAACTATCCAAAAAGCTAAAGCTTTCACAGTGAAGTTCACTGATGAGCTTATGAGAAGCTTTTGAAAAAGCTAGAAAACCAAGACTGATGGATTTTCACAGGAAATGGACAAAACTAAAAGCTGATTGCAGGCTTATTAAACAAGCTAGAAATTAAAAAATGAAAACTGAAACCTTGAGAAAGCTAGGTGAGCTTTTCAAAAAGCTAAGATACACAAATTGAAGCTAACTAATAAGCTCTGTGAGAGCTTGTGAAAAAGGCTATCAAACCTGTGCACAGAGCATGTTTTCAGACTAGGACTCAAACTAAGCTAATGAATAAGCACTTTATAAGCTGATTAAAAGTGAACTAGTATTTTTCTAATTAATTTAAGCAGCTAAACTTTATAATCCTAAAAGCTTATAGGCTGAATCTCAACATTAAACACACAATAAAATTCTAAGTTTTATTCAAAACTGCAATTAGGAAATTTGACTTTTTATTTAAACATGCAGTTTGACTTTTATGAACTTATGATGATCCTAGATGACTAAATATGTTATATTAAGCTATTATGGAACTAGATTAAGCTACTTTACCAATTTATACACTGAAATTATGATATACTTACTCTAAATTCTTAACAGTGAATAACTAAGATAAAATTAAAGATGATTTTGACTTTTTAGCAAACAAGGACTGAATTTTAAAACTTGACTGAGCTATTAGGTGCTGTTGTGACTTAGAACATTAATAAATAACAACACAACTGGCTTCTAGCACAATTAATTCAGCAAATACAAACACTCTTTTAAGCAACTGTTTTGAAGACTTTTATACTAAAACCAATTTTTATACTAAGTAACCTATTTATTATCTTAAGTTAACTATAATAATACAGTATTGAATTAGAATTAACAATAATTAGACACTTAAACTAAGAAATACAAATTTTCAAGAAAAATTCATGCACAAAACAGAGAACTGAGGGCTGATAATCACTCCTATATGCTTACCACTAAGCTCTAACCCAAGAGTAATCCAAGAATCACCCTGCTTCAACCTCTGGTATCTGTTCCACTTGATTTTTGATTTTTAATCTATTTTTTTGGAATTTTTCTTGTTTTTCTATTTTGTTGAATAAAACTAGATTTGAAAGGTTTCTAACAGCTTATAAGCTTTGTCAAAAGCTTATAAGAACTTAAGAAGCAATAACAACAACTATTAACAACTTTTGCAAATTATGAGAATTCGAACTTGAAAATTCAATAATCTTAAAATGAGACTTAATACTGAAATTGAAACTGAGAATAGATTTAAAATACACTGAAATATGATTACAAAGTACTTGAAAGATTTGAAATACACTGGAAAACTTAAAAAACTTAAAAACGACATAAGCTAAAACTAAATTACACTACTTAGCTATCTACATTGCACCCAACTTGTATATATTGACTTCTTTTTGATCTTTGTCGACCTCTGATTGTTTCCCACCATTTCTCAGCCATTGGATCATTGAAATTCATCAAAACCACACATGTGGCATTTTTGGCGGGAAAAAGTCATAGAGCAGGTTAATTGCATTTAATGCTTCTTGGGAGGTTGTGGAGGTGGAGGGGGGTTGGTATACAGCTGGGGGGATAAGATAGCAAGGTGGAAAGTGGTGGTGAGGTGGTGAAACCACCTGGTTTCAGGTTTAACAGGTGTGAGGGAGAGGAGTGAACAGTGGTGAGCGGTTTTATTCTATTTAAATTTCGGGTTTGGGCTTTGGACTGGGCTGGGTGGATATTAGATTGGATTTGGATAATATATAGGGTCCGTTTGGTTTTGTATTATTAACACAAGGACCATATTTGTAATTTATGAATTCTTGAAGGGCTGATCCTGTCACTTTTCCAAAGATATAATAAGGACCAATTCTGCCAAACTTTAATAAACCAAGGACAATACATGTATTTATTTCCATTTTAAACTTTCAAGGACCAAAACTGTCAAGTTTGAAACTTGAGGGACCAAATATGTAATTTTCCAAAAGTTCACTATAAGGACCAATTTTGTCATTTATGAATAGTACAAGGTTTATTTTTGATAAATTTCCATTTTTAAATTCACCAAGGACTATTTATGACATTTTTCAAAGTTTAGGGACTAAAGTTGTCATTTTGTAAATTTTAAACTTTAAAGGGTTTATTTTGACAACTTTTGAATCCCATGGACCTTAAATGACATTTTACAAGTTTTTGAATTACCAGGGACTAGTTTTGACAACTTTTGAAACTTGGGGGACTAAAACTGCCAATTATGCAAACTTGGTACGTTTTTCATCTGATTTTGATATTTTTGCATTTAAAACACATAAAACACTTATTTGTGATATTTTCATCATTTTGATGCATTTCTAAGTGTTTTCAGATGTTTTTGGCATTCTAAATGGTACAAAAATGATGAGTATTTAGACACTTATCAATCAATTTCATAATTGGTACCTCGAGTTAATAAATTTTAATTTAGCCGCAAATATAATTATGCGATTTTTCCGGGTTTTACATCCTCACTTTTGTTGAACATAAACCATAGTTAGTGTTTAAAAAAGAACTATGCTAACACTCTAAATGAGTTCATGGGATTAGTTCTTAGAGCATCCATAATGGGTCAAATGCTAAAAAGCTTTTCACTATTTTAAAAAGTGTTTGAAGAAGGTTTTTTGCATTGCAACCAAGACTTTTTGAAAAGCTTTGCTACAAAGACTTGGTAAAGCTCAAGTCTTTCTTTCAAGCTTTGGTTATTAAATGTCCCATGCATTAAATGCATTAAATGCATCAAGTCTTAAAGACTTGATGCATTGTAGATGCTTTTATGGAGGAGTAAATGTTCTCTTGAATATATATCACATTAATTACAAGAGATAACATACTCTTTTGAGAAATTCTGGGTAATCACGACATGTCAACATCTAACTAGAAAATACATTACTTACCTAACTGTTTTAAATACTTCCATTTTTAGAATGCGTCCAATCACACTTTAGGGAATACTATTGACAATTGTTTGTCTCTTTCTACTAACTCTTGTACTTCCTTTTAGGAGTGAGCAGGAACCGCACCGCAATCCGCAAACCACAAAAAATCGCAAAATTCGCACCGCAAAAACCGATCCGCAACAAAAACCGTCGGTGCGTTTTTGAAAACAGAAAAACCGCATTTTGCGGTGCGGGCTGGGTTTTCACCGAAAAACCGCACCAAAATAACCGCACCGCACCACTCCATCATATTCAAATGTATATATATTTTTTCTATAATAACACACTATAATTTATAATTTTTTTATGATAAAATTTTTTTGTTTATATTTTTATAATAAATTATTTTAAACACAATTTAATGGTTATTATTATCTAAGTTTTTAGGTAACATAACTTTATTTTTCTTTTAATTTATCATCGAAGTTTATAAAATTATTCATCTCATTCGACTTTTACTATTGTATTGATTTATAATTTCATACTAATACACAACATTTTGTATATATGTTTCAACACATCATGCAACATTATAATATATTTATTTTATAATAAATATGTATCAAAAATTCTAATTTGAAAAAAAAAGAAAGAAAAAACTTTGACCCAAAAAACCGCAAAAACCGAAACCGCAAAACCGAGCGGATGTGGATTCTCATTTTTTAAAAACCGCAATTGCGGATGCGGGTTGGTTTTTACCAAAAACCGCACCAACCCGCACCATGCTCACCCCTACTTCCTTTAACTTTATTTGATAAGTACCTTTCCACTTATCTTCTCAAGAAAGTGCTCGCCTAAAATTTTAGATACTTAAATTTTTTTCTAAATATTTAAGTTCAGAATGCTCTTGATTGTTGAGGAGATCAAGGGTAGTCAGTGAATTATTATCATTACTCACTAACTCAATCATCTTATTTCTGATTTAGGGACTTCAGATACTAAGGGGGTGTTTGGTTTATATCGAGAATCACTACCATTATGGTAATTGGAATGGGTTTTGATACCCACCACTTTTAGTGGGTTTGAAAAATGTTTAGTTTTAAGGGTTTGATTCTCATTTTTTATTACTAAACCCATTAACCAAACATTTACAATGGTAATAAAACCCATTCCTTTGTATTCATACCCTCAAACCAAACATCCCCTAAGTTCCGCCTTGGGGAGTAGCGTTTGAGCTTGGTTTTTCAAATAAAGATTACGTTCTTGTGTGTCAACCGGCACTTCCTGACATAATTTAACTCATCCAATTGCTCATGTATGCTCACTACACTTGAACTCATCTAAACATGTTCTCCAACTCGAGCTATCCGAATAGACGTTTGAGTCCAACTCGAGTATCAAACCCCATGAGAACCAAAATTACCCCACTTGAAAATAAAACGCGTCGATAACACATTGATGTTAGCATGCATGAGCATCTGAATGAGTGTTGTAATGTTAAGGAGTTACAAATGACAAATCATATATTATACTAGTGTCTATATAATTGTGTTCGACGTGATTATTGGTATAAAACTTTTAATAACCATATTAATTGAAGCTAGAATTCATCAACTCTGCTTGAGTTGCAAGTTGATTTTTAATATATTTTAAGTCTCGCCTCGACCCACCTTCATATCGAGTTGCAAGTTTATGAACCTAAACTACAAAAAGGGACCACGTCAATTGACACAACTTGATCTATCGAATAATATCTTTCACACAATGATAAGGCGAGCTGACCGTTGACCCTATAGACATTTACGCTTACGCGCAAGGCTATTCAAAACGCCAAAATAATAAAGACGTTGGCAGTCAAGTCAACTCTCCTACGATAAAAAAAAAGGGAATTTCACATTTGTGACATGGAAGATATCATTTATTTCTAGCGTGACCTATATTGCTATAACTATGACTTTACTATGTGAACAAATAAAAACGTCCTCATTTTTTATCAGGGGTGAGCAATAATGACCGACACCCGACTTCCGTTCCGATCCCGACACCCAACTCCTTTCCCGATACCGATCCGACTGTAATTGGGTCGGTAATCGGTTTGTGTTTTCCTGGTAATCGGGATACGGGACGGGTCGGGAATCGGGACGGTCCTGAGAAAACGCAGCCAAAATCAAGATTCGGGACGATTCGGGACCATTATCGGGATTCGGGACGATTCGGGACCATTATCGGGTCGGAAGTCGGTTTGGGTTTTTCCCCATTGTCGGTATCGGGATTAGTCGGGACGCGTCGGGATTCGTCCCGATGCTCACCCCTATTTTTTATTGTAAATTGTGCATGATACTTTTTCTCGCTTAGAATATTTTGGCATTTGTTCAGGTTCTTTTATTTTGTGTCTACGCTTTTATCACTTACATACTTAAAACACATTAATCTCTTTTAACCTAATATATATGAAAAAAAAAAAAAAAAAAAAAAAAAAAAAAAAAAAAAAAAAACTCAAGCAAATTATGTCAAATAATATATTAGATTTGATACTCTTGAGCTTGATATCCATTTCGATATACTTTTCCACAAAGTTTGATAACTGTTCCAATTAAGTCACTCAAACTTTAAATTAACTAAAAAAATATCCAAGTTTCAATATTGTTCCATTATTTTGTTATTGTTCAAAAAAACTATTTTTAAGATATTCATATGTGCATTATTTGGTTGTACTTTAACAATAAATACTCACCCTTTAAATTTCACTAATCCCAACCTACTTAATGTACATCCAACTTATGCACATGTGAAAAGAGATATATGCCATAAAATGATAACCATGTTTGAAATGTGTTTTGTTTTAGTCACTTAAACATAAAATTGCATTATAATATAACACTATTGAAAGTTTGAGTGACTAAAATAGAACACTTTTCAAACTTGATTATTATTTAACTAGCAGGGTACCCACGCGATGCGGCGGCGGGTACCCTGTAACTAAATTTTCTGGCAATGTGATGTTATTCGACAATACCATTTCATAAAAAAAATACATTACGAAACATATAAACTACTCTAAATATCACTCATTAAAATAAAATAACAATCCGAAGCAACCAAATAATAAGGATAAAAATGTACGGAAAAATTTAAGCCTTAACAATAGTCTAATAATAAACCAAAAATTAAGCCTTAATAACCTTTTTACCATTTATTTTTTTGGTGTAAGCCTATCAAAGGTCAAAAATATGAATATAACCATTTAATAAACCAAAGTTTAGCTAAGTTCAACACCAACCCAACTCTCATTTTTGTATAAAACATAGTCTAGGCCCAACTAATCACATATCCTTTAATAAAATGAATTATATAAATCACTTTCTTTTACAACCCTAATTCAATTAACCTAATCCCACACCTCTCCATGTGCAGTCACACACACATATAAACCAACCTCTTTCACTTTTACATCCATCTACGAATCTCACCAACACTACCAGTAAATCGTCTTCCTCAGCTTCAACTTCAAACACACACAACACACAAAAAGGGGTTTAATTAAAAAAAGGAATTAAATTAAAAGTTAAACGTTTGGCAACGGATAATTTAATTTTTTTTTTTTCGTTTTCTTCGTCACTTCCCCGGCGAGAACCAAAACGGCGAGCATCTGTGGTGTCGTGGCGAGCGGACGGTGAGAGTTGACGGGGTGCCACGTGTGAAACGGCGAGCTACTTCGCCACTATTCCCATTTTGCATCTAATGGATATGGGCAGAGATATCTGAGTCATGGTTTTGCAGCGATGATGGTGTGTCTTTTTAAGCTAATAGAGCAATAGTTTGCCATGTAAGCTTATAATGAACTAAGTATCTTAATATGGTTGCTGGATCGAAGATTTTTGTTTTGGATGATGGATTTTAGATTTTTGTTTTGTAAGCTTAATTAGGTTGTACTTTGTACTTAAATAGTTGTATATTTTAGTGAATGGGTAAATTTAAATGCGTATTAATTGTATGTGTTCAATACTATTTTTTTAGTTTTATTTGTGTTTCAAATACTTGTAAACGATGCTTCTTTACTTGTATTTGCTTAAAATCTATATTATGAAATCTTAAAAATTTAATAGAAGAGAAGTACTTAAATACATTATAAGTAGTATAGATAATCAAAAAAAGTTACAATAACTAAATTAGTATAAAACTGAAAGTTGGTTATTATTTTATAATTTTCACCCCACTTTTTATTAAATATATGAAAAAATTACATTCTCACACCATCAATGAACCCTTTATTCCTCCATTGGCCCCTTTTTCCTCCAAATAGCCCTCTTCAATCTCCTAAGAACCCTTTTTTACCTATCGCGAACCCCCCCACTAACCATAGCGAACCCGTTCATAATCATTGTGAACTTTCCCCATTACGAACCTCTGCTTTTTCTAATTTTTCCTTAGAAAAAATTACACGTTTAGTCTCTGTGGTTTACCCCGAATAACAGGTTTAGTCCCTAAGTCGTTTTAATTACACCACACATACCTATTTTGAAACCTGTTACCCATTTAGTCCATATTTTAAAAAATAAGGATCATTTGTGTAATTATTTACAGTTTTTTTTATTACACGGATAGTCCCTATTTCTCATAATAGGGACTAAATGGGCAATATATTTCAAAAATAGGTATGTGTGGTGTAATTAAAATGACTTAGGGACTAAACTTGTTATTTGGGATAAACCACAGGTACCAAACGTGTAATTTTGTCTTTTCCTTTTCCTCCCTCATTCTCTGCTATTGAACCCACTCTTCCATTTTTTCAAAAAAACACACCTACTTTCAACATAATTGTATTTCACGTTTTTTTTTTTTTTTTTTTCAACAATTACAATATTAATACACAATTTTCTTCTTCTATTTCTTTTAATTAGCCACTTACTTTAAATATATTTCTTTTCATCTTTATTTTTTCATTCATTTTACCAATAATTACAACACTAATATCCAAAATAATTTTGTTTGCATTTATTAACTAATACTACTTGATTTTAATTTGGGTCATTGTATTCAATTTCTTCACGTGGCCACTATTTTGGTGGTTCATGTAATTCTTATTAATATTAAGAGGATATAAAATAGGTGAAAAACATGAATGCAATATAACATGAAGAATATGATAAATAAGGGACGTTTTATCATTTTTATCTATGTTATTATACAAATTTCATATGTTTTGAGGCATTACGGACACAAAGAAATACGATTGAAAAGTACGGAGTAATAGATTTAGAAATAAAAAATGTGCAAATTAATGGCAGATGGTGTCAAAAAGGTATTCATGATATTAAAAGAAAAAGGGATAATGTATTAGGAGACCATCCATGTATTAAAAATTTTCACCTTTAGGCCGCCAATCTATTAAAACTAACTTTTGGGCCGCTCAAATATGTCTTTGGTCTCTTTTATACCGATTCTGGCTAAATTTAAGCCTAAAACTTTTGAAACGACAAAAATGCCCCTATTTAAAATAAATATTATTATACTAATAATAACTCAATTTGTAATACCCATTATACCCTTTTTAGCAAGATAGTATAAAATACCAATTCATATTCAATCCTTATTCTTCTTCTTCATGAGTACACATGATGTTCGCTTATACTCATAAACATTTATTTATTTATTATTATTATAATTATTTTTTTTACAGCTTGATTTTATTAGGAAGCTCAAAAAAGAGCAAAACACAAGGCGATCTCCAAGATAGAGACGAGCCACACGAAATACAAGAGAAATCACCACAAAAGAAATCCCAACAAATAAACCCAACTTACAAAGCTACAACGAATGAGTACCCATAGTACAAGATGGATTTAGAACCCAATTGCTCCAGCTCAAAGACTTTTTGCGGCTCCTGTTCGATAACCAAAGCAAAGAAAGAGTCTGCACCTTAGCGAAAATATCTTCATGAACGCACGAGGAAGAAGTGTGAAGGACACGGTTGCGCCAATCCCAGATCGCCCAAATTGCCACGTAAACAACTCCTTGAAAAACTTTCTTTGCTAAAGAGGATAACGGAGGAACAAATTCCAAAAGCTCTTGAAGAGAGGAAAAAAATGGTCGGGTAAATTTCCACCAACTCCATATTTTACGCCATATCAAGATGGTCTTTGGGCACAGTAAGAGACAATGTTGAACACAATCAATCGATGCATTTCATAGCACACAATTGCAGGAAACAACTGGCACACCTCTAGCTTCAAGATTGGATAGGGTGGGAAGACGGTTATTCGAAGACCTCCAAACACATATATTTACTTTTTTGGGAACCCAGGAGTTCCAATCAAGATTAAATGTCATTACATTTGGCCCAAGGATGGCTGAATCAAGGAGTTTAGAAAGCTTATTTACTGTGAAAACACCACCAGGATCAAGGTCCCATATCCACCCGTCCCTGTAACCCGGGTATAACATTAGGTTGCCAATACGCTGAGATAACTCATTTATATCGTCCAAAGCACGAGCTATAGGGTTAAAACGCCAAGCCCATTTAAGAGACCATACACCATCTTCTGAAATCCATCTATCGTTAACACGACATTCTTTATGGGTTTCAAGAGCGTAGAGACGAGGGAACCTATCTTTTAGACATTGACCAGCTCCGAGCCAAACATCATGCCAAAAGAATACGTCAGCCCCGTTTTTTACATTTCTCACAAATGAATTTCATAACCAAAATTAATTATTTATTTTTTTCATCCATCTATAACTATAATATCTATATCTCATAATCCCTCTTCAACAACGATCGACTTTTAGTTGCGAAACACAATTAACATATTTTTCTCTCATCCATCTATAACTATATAATATCTATATCTCATAATCCCCCTTTCAAGGTGTTATTTTATTGAACATGAGCAGAAGTAATGTTCTATATCTTGACTCATAGAAATACAAATTTACCAAATAAAACTTATATATTTATATTTTGTTACAAGTGTTATGGGCCTATGGCTTTAAAACTTGTTTGAAGTAGATTGTTGTTTCTTAAATACTATACTTTATCGTTTCGGACGACAACAAAGTAAATTCAAATCTCTCAACAGATTTCATCTTGCTCGTGTATAAATCATTTAGATAATTAAGCTAATACCTAATTCAAAAGATTTACTTGTTAAAAGCATCTAACATTTATATTTTCTCATTCTCTACTAACCGTCTTAAAATTATTTTTAAGCCATTTAAAATAAGGTTTAGCTACCAACATGGCAACATGCCAGAATATACACATAAAAGAATAATTATCGTCGCCAGTATGAGATAGTTGATCATAAACTTATTCGTGCTGATTAGAAGTTTAGAAGTTATACTTAAATTCTAGTTGTAAAGTCTATGGTTAGTTTAATCTTTATATATGTTTGAAAGTATCAATGGCAACTCATAGCAATAAAATTATTCTATTACTTCATAGCTTTAGTATGCTCATAGTTAGTAATTTAGGGGCCGTTTGGTTTATAGATGGGTTTAGATTAAAATTTGGATTTGAATGTAAAGTTGTAGATTAGGATTTGGATTTGAATTTAATGTAGGAGAGAGAAAAATATTTAAAATTATATTATATTTAAAAAATGATTTATAAATGATTTATATAAAATGTAAGAGGAGAGAGATAGAGAGAAAATAAAGTGGGTCCCATTTTTTATCTTAAAACCTACCACTCCCCCCTACTTTAACACACTCCTTATTATTTAGAATTAAATCCAAACCCAAGAACTACCAAACACTTAAAAATAAGGTGGGGTCCACTTTTCTAACCCCAAACCCAATCTAAACCCACAAACCAAACGGGCCCTAAGTGTTTGGTAGTTCTTGGGTTTGGATTTAATTCTAAATAATAAGGAGTGTGTTAAAGTAGGGGGGAGTGGTAGGTTTTAAGATAAAAAATGGGACCCACTTTATTTTCTCTCTATCTCTCTCCTCTTACATTTTATATAAATCATTTATAAATCATTTTTTAAATATAATATAATTTTAAATATTTTTCTCTCTCCTACATTAAATTCAAATCCAAATCCTAATCTACAACTTTACATTCAAATCCAAATTTTAATCTAAACCCATCTATAAACCAAACGGCCCCTTAAAAATAAGGTGGGGTCCACTTTTCTAACCCCAAACCCAATCTAAACCCACAAACCAAACGGGCCCTTAGTATATTTATATCATACAGATAGTTGATAAGTGTGGTCCCTGAACTCACACGAAAGTTGTATATATAACGCACATAATGGCATACATTTTGCCATTCTCAATTTCAGCCTTCAATTATTTTCACTCGTTTCTATAATGTTTTTTTGTTGATGATCGACTTCCTAATTTGTGGTGATCTACTCTTCGAATCATTTATAAGTGCTCTAGCGACAAACCAACATCTGACGGATTTTGACAAGCTAGGTAAGATTTCTTGTCAATCAACTTGGTTTGCTGTATTTATATTCAAATTCATATATATTAGAGAGCTAGGTGTAAGAACACATCAAAAACTGTTATTAGTGTGTCATCTCATCATCTTTCTAATAATATCTCAATAACTAAAACACATGCATTCCCGAGCACCAACACCCAAACTGTTATTGGTACTTGTGAGTTTCATAACACATCACCAAAAATGCCTCACACACTCAAAAAATATAAACAGAACAAAAAAAAAGGGAAAAGCGAATAATGCCCATGGTTTGCCCAACGAGGAGCTGAATGGCTTGCCAATGGAGCCACCGCTCGTGCACTATGGCTATGCCATTGGTCCCAAAATATGCCAATAACAAGTTGTTGGTTTTCGTCATCGGTGTTCTCTTAGTATGAGTGAGTCCCTATTTATTTCTCTCTCCATCGTTTATACTTCATACACATGAAATTGCTCCTCTCTTCTCTATAAACTTTTATAAAAATCATGCTCTAATGGATGTTTATGTGTATAAACTCCACATAGACTGCATGTCAATATGAACAAGTTCTATAAACTTCATTCAAAATGCTCCAATGAAGTTTATCACACCATATCGTAACTACTTGCGACTACAAGCGATTTTAACATCCAACGTTTATAATATTACCAACTCGCTTTTTTATATTGACGTAACATCAAGGTCGTACCATACTATTTTTATATGAAATAGTTTGTTATTACCTTGAGTTAATATAATAACTTAAAGTATTTGTCATGTATAAAGTTATTATTATTATTTTTGAGGGACGAATATGAGCGACGCAGGGCTGAATCTTAGTGTATATAATCGAGAAGATATCGCTTGCACAAATTTTTAGTTACAAGATAGCTACCGCCGCAATGACCGTGTATGACTATACCTCGCTTGTAATAACTAATCCAAGATTTTTGTCTAACAAGTATTTTTATGAGATTCGAAAAAAAAAAAAAATACACAAGTAACTCACACGCGCATTTCTTATCATGACATATCATATCAATTAGTGCAGGGTAAATAAAATCTATAATGGCTGACACAAGTGGCATGACACCAGAACTCGAGCAGCAACATGTACTCACAGATGAATCGATAAATGCTTTGGGACCATATCCAGAACAAGAAATACGACCAGAACCAACACGAGTACCACAACCAGAAGGAGTACCAGAGCCTACCCAGGAACCCGTAGATGCACTAGAAGAATTACTACCACAAGATCAATCCGTACCTGAACCAGGGCCAGAACAAGCACAAGAACAGGGTCAACATGTTAATCTTCCTCTTCAAGATCTATTTAGAGGTAAGTTCTATAAAACAAGATAATACCTCATGCATGTAACTTGACCTTTTTTTTTGGGTAAAAAGTCAAAGACCCGGTAAATATATTACTCCAAAAAACGTTTAAGTACAAAGAATATGGGTGAATCCCATATCTCAGCCCGTTACATAGGCGAAAAGCTTACATAACAAGATACTTCCTATTCTCTATATAAGAAAATAAACCACTACTCAAAAAATAACATTAACTCCTATGGAGATAACATTACTTCCTACCATGGCCTTTGAGCTTGATACCATACGTGTCATAATAGGCATCCAAATTTCTTGAAAGATCGTAAACCTGATCCGCATAGTTATCATAATCATAGTCATCATAGTCATCTTCTCGATCATGACCACCACCAAATAGATTACTCGACTCATCAAAGGTGTTCACAACCTCCTCCTCATAATTATCAGAATCCACAATCTCCCCCACCTTAGTGAATGGGTTAACCCTCTTAGTAAAAGAAGTAGCCGGTAAATCCATATTATAACCCTGATAATCAACATTTTTAATAGGATTACCGTTATCATCAACAAGAGTAGCTTTCCCATCGATAAGAAGCCTTTCAAACTCACCAATTTTCTCAGCAATAGGGGTATGACCAAACGCGTTAGCTTCCATAGAATCACTCACAAGCGGATCTTGTGATACATTACCTGTCTCAAGAGACCCAACCTCCTTTGCTTCCATTGCATTACCAGAAACCTCTACATCAATAGGATTGCCACAGTCGTCAGAATCGATCGTATTTAGTACAGAAAAAGGATTAGATGTAGCAATCTTCGTCCCACTCGAACTAGCCACATCCGTGGCTTTCTTCTTCGCACTATCCACCTTTTTGGGTTAAGGAGGAGGCGCTTTAGGTTGGTACCTAAATTTAGGACCCACTTTAGTAAAACCTCCCGTACCTGGAACACTTGGACCACCATTCCTACCCTTATACTTGTTAGTGACAGTTTGATAACCATCATTAACAGTCTGTTTAGGCTGAGTAGGAAGTTGAACAGATTTAGGACAATCAATTAGCGTATAGCCAAACAATTTACATGTATCATACCGAGGCGGTTTTCATTCGTATTCCACCCGAATCTTTTCAATAGTACATCCTGTCCCATCAAGTAATGGTATCTCAACTGTGATGCTCTCCCTAAGGACATGATCTGCCTTAACTTCAATCAAGCACCTAGCAAAACTACTGCGACCCCATGATTCCAAGCACATTTGATAAGTATAAGAATCTAACATTTTTGGTGTTCCAATCAATGTAGCTAGGAGGCTGAGACCATCATCAGAAAACATAGCAAGGGGCACGTCATGGAATTTAACCCATATCAGAATATTAGTCAAATCCTCTTTAAACAGATTAGTATGTAACTTGACCTTTATTTAGTGAAAAGTTAAAAAAAAAAATCTAGTTATACAAGTTTTATTAAAAAAAAAGGTAAAAAAAAAATATAAAAAATAAAAAATCTAGTATATAAATACATGCCATGTTTGTTTCACCTTTTCAAAAAAAAAAAAAAGAAAAGAAGTCATTTTGATGTACTGTTAATGTTAATAAAATAAAGGGCAAATGATTAAAAAAAGTATCATACTTGCCACCGTTTGTTTTTGTGAGTAGCGAATAATTTTTTTTGTTTTTGTGGGTACTTTTATTTCAAATTCATCATTTTTAGAGTATTATGTGACATTTTTGCCTTTCGGGAAAAAAAAATTCTATAAGCTCTAAGGGGCAAAAATGTCCAAAAATTTCACAAAATACCTTAAAAAGAATGAATTTGAAAGAAAAGTACCCACAAAAGCAAAAAAAATTGTTCATTACCCACAAAAGCAAATGGTGACAAGTATGATACTTTTTTCGATCATTTTCCCTAAAATAAATTATGAACCGGCCAATTTGTTCATTGATTGTCTTATATGGCCTAGCTAGCGCGGTATTGAAAGTATAGATAAGTCGTAAGTGTAGGGTACGCGCGTTGTGTCACTGTGTGAGTGATTTTGTGGTTCAACAACGCCTTTACAATTATCTTGTGATGTATAGATGATCACTAACTTAGTTTTGCAAGTACTTTAGATGAAACAAGAAGAGACTTTGTCGACATTTGTGTTCCCCTATATGAAGCATCGATCAAAGGAGATTGGGACGTTGCACTAGACATCCTTAGGCGTGCTGATCAAGGTCAAGATTTCAAATATCTGTTAAGATATAGCATCACTGATAATTGTGAAACAGCACTCCATGTTGCAGCATCTGCTCAAAATAATACCAGTTTTGTGCGAAAGCTAGTTGGTAAGAAGACCCAAATTGAAGACTTGCGGTATCGGAATCTTACCGGAAACACTGCCCTTTGTTTGGCTGCTATGACTGGAAACGTCGAAATTGCTACAACTATGGTGGACTCGGACCGAAACCTGTTGACAATCGGTAATGAAAATGGCATGATACCTCTTTATATAGCTGCTTTATATGGAAAGCGTGATATGGTGACTTATCTCTGCAAAGAAACGAATCGTGATGCATGGACATATGAGAATAATAAATGGGTTTGCACAAAATGTGTCGAGGCTGATCTATTTGGTAATTATTTTGGTTGGTTTTTTATTTCTTTTATGCTTGATTAGGTCATGACATTTTCTATATTTTTCACATGTATGTTTTGAAGATATAGCACTAGAAATATTTAGAAAGCTCCCTGACAACGTTTCTCAAAACGAGACTCAAAGTGTACTTGGAGTTTTGGCTCGTAAATCGTCTGCTTTTAACGAAAAAAGGCGTCATACTATGTGGAGAATTGTCAGTTCAAGTATTTACAACTTAATTGCACTAAATGATCTTTCAAATATCTATAAAATAATGTGTACCTACCTTTTTGATTGTTACATTCCTTTTTTGTAGTCAATTGTTGCAGGAGGAGACCATTTGCTAATAATAAAAGTGAAGCCTTGGAATTACTAAGTGAAATTTTGACAAGTATTGAGGAAAAACCAAAGCAAGAGATAGATAGAATACTCAGAGGCCCCTTGAAACGGACCGAAGACCAACGAGTAACATGGCCCTCTCGGATACTTTTTGTTGCTGCAGAAATGGGCAACACTAAATTCATAGTTGAACTTATTCGTAAATATCCTGATCTTATATGGAAGAAAAACGATGATGGATTAAGTCTCTTTCACGTTGCTGTCGTCCATCGTCATCAAGATATCTACAATCTATTATATGAGATTGGCTCGATGAAAGATTTAATAGTTGTTCTCAAGGACAAAGAAGAGAATAATATGTTGCATTTAGTTGGGAAGATGTTTGAGAAAAGCCGACTTCAGGATGTCTCTGGAGCAGCTTTCCAAATGCAACGTGAATTATTATGGTACAAGGTATTTCTTTCTTTAAACAATTATTTTTACAAAGATTAATATTCAACAAAATAGCCACATACCAAATGAGTTTTTGAAACAATTGTAATAAAGGATTTTTTTTAGTCAAAATAATCACCAAATTCGCATACATACTTTGCGAATTCGATCAACTATCTTATTTCTTCCTTACAAAATAAGCTTTAACAACTTTCTTGTGTTTCGTATTTTAGCTTTTTGCAAAGTTTGAGTTTTTATGCCAAAGAATATCATTTTAGGATAATTACCTAAAAATGTGTCATTTTTTTCTAGTTCAGTATAGCTTTCTTTTTTTCTTGCTTTTTTATAAAAGAAAGCTACACAAAATTTAAAAGAAATGACAAACTACATTTTGTAAATAGTATCCCCACTTCCCCAGTGTGATTTGCAAACTTCAGCTCCTTTTATGTAGGAATGATGCAACAAGATTTTCAGTAAGATAAGTTTTGGAAATTGATGGTCATTGATATAGAAATTACCTATAATGCCGTTATTTTATAAATTTTCCATTTTTAGGATTTTGGTATTTTTACATTTATTTTATAAATCCCATATTTTTACAATACGTGATTTTGGTAGTTTTCCATTTATTAAACTTAAACTTTTATTTATATTACAAATTGTATTTAATACAAGGAAAACAGTTATTTTACATACAAAACTTTTTTCACATAAGACTCATCTTCACCCTTCTTTTAAAAAGAAATTAATGATTGTGATTAAAAACATTTTATTATTTCACCTATTTTTTATAATTTAAATATTTTTTAAACCGTTAATCGTTAAGAGAAAATAATCACACTATCGCGACGAGCATTTAATTATCTTTCTATAAACAGGCACTTTAATATACTTTTGAAAAAAGAAAAAAAAATCATTTTTTTCACGTTTTTTGTCTTTTGTCTTTTTTTTTGAATCTAAGATTTGCAAGAAAAAATCACATGTGATATTTAATGTTAAATCACATATGATATGAAATTTCACATGTGATATTAGTGTTAAGTCACATATGATATATTATCATATGTGATTTAACACTAATATCGCATGTGATATTCAAATTTATCATATGTGATTTAACACTAATATCATATGTGATATTCAAAATAGTATTTAATCACAAATGATTTTTTTCATGCAAATTTTGAGTAACGAAAAAAATGTGAAAAACATGAAAAAAAAAATTTGTTTGTCGAAAATATCAAAGTGTCTATCTTTATAAAGATAATTAAATGCTTGTCGTAATGACATATTTTTTTTTCACTTAACGATTAACGGTTTGAAGTATATTAATATTTGAAAAAAAATTGTTGAAAGTGGGTTTTTAAAATTTTTAGGATTAATCTCATTAATTAGATCAAATAAAAACGAATGAAATATATATGATAGAGATTGATCTCTTGATATGTAAAGGATCTTTTGTTCTCAAATGATCTTAAATCTAATACAAGTTAATTAAACTTATAAATTACAATAAACAGATATGAATTTTAATTATATATACTCAAACCGAGTTGAGATCAATATAGAACTCATATTTGTCATAGAACAAATGAACCAATCATAACCCTCCATTTTTTATCTAAATTAATACAAAATCATTTTCCACCTTTTTTTTTAAAACAACATATCTTACAAACGGTAAATCTTCAAAATATAAAAAATACACCATCGTGACGAGAATTAAATTATCTTTCTATAGATATGCACTTTTAAATATTTTCGACAAACATTTTTTTTCAAAAATTCCGTCCAAAAAAATCATATATGATTTTTACGAATCATATATGATTTTAAAAAATCATGTATGATTCGATTTTTACAAATCATATATGATTCTCAAAAATCATATGTGATTCGTAAAAATCGAATCATATATGATTTTTACAAATCATATATGATTTTTGTTGACCGAAATTTTGAAAAAAAAAAGTTGTTAAAAATATATAGTAGTGCATATCTATAGAAAGATAATTTAATTCTCGTCACGATGGTATAATTTTTATCGCGTAACGATTAACGGTTTGCGAGATATTTAATTTTTTTAAAAAAGGTGAAAGTTTATCATAATAAAAAAATGAATGGCTATTATTGGTTGATTGGATCTATGGTAAATTTTGGTTCTATATTGAACTTTTGCCTACTCAAACCCGTTACAATATTTACAATGGTGAACACGTTGAATATATATATATTTTTTTTTCAAAAAGAGTTGTACATAGGAAGTTAATTTCGCTGTTCTTGTGTTGTAGGAAGTTGAGTCTATGATACCGCCTTCTTATCGAGAGCGAAAGAATAACCTTGGTGAAACACCCTATGAAGTATTCACTAATAGTCACAAAGAATTGGTTTCTGACGGCGAGAAATGGATGAGAGGAACAGCAAGTAAATGCATGTTGGTCGCTACTTTAATAGCCACCATAGTATTTGGTGTCGCTTATACAGTCCCAGGTGGGTATGATGAAAAGCTTGGTGTTCCCATCTTTCGTCACAACGTACCATTCCTAGTATTCGTCGTGTTGGATGCCATTTCTTTAGTCTTGTCATCAACTTCAATCCTTGTTTTCTTATCCATCCTTACTTCTCGTTACTCTCAAGAGGATTTCATAGATTCTTTACCCAAAAAGCTTATGGTTGGTCTATCAATGCTTTTCCTCTCGATAATAACCATGATGATTGCTTTCAGTGTCAGTTTCTACGTGCTATACCGTCACAAGTTTATCATTATAGCAGGTTTTATTAGCCTCCTTGCTCTTATACCAATCATTGCATATGCCAAACTACAATTTCCTCTTTTAAGGGACGTGTATAGCTCAACATATGGTTCGAGATATCTTTTCAAACCAAAGAAACAGATGCTTTACTTTCGCAATCCAAGTGCTTAACGGATGCAGTTATGATCAGTTATGAATTATATTTAAAGTACCATTTGAGTTTATTTTGTATCGTTTAAACTTATTTTTCTTGTTGAAGTCAATATGTATTTCTCTCCTTGCGTGTTTCATGTAAACTTTTTTATGTTATTTTATTTGGTTCAATCATATATAATAATAATTGATGTTCTTGTTTGCTTTTACTGACTCATGGTAGCAATTTCAATCAATACGTGCATTGAATTAAGCCCTACAAATGTTGAGTTTATGATATATAAAATACAATAAAACATAAAGACATCAAGAGTACACAGCGGAAGACTTAAGATCATAACAAATAAATTAATTAACTGAAAGTATGCGTAACGTACCTCTTGCGAATGTCAAATCCCTCGAGCAAAGCAAAACAACCCTCGAGCAAAGCAAAACAAAGAAGTACTAATTGGTGTAAGAATAATGTCTTACAACCACGTTCTTGTACACACGTACTATTAGCGATTCGATGCGAATGCTAGTTCTTGATCACAATAGAATAACCAAACACCTTTGTTATGTTCAAGGTCACTCGTAAATCCCTTACAATGGGGATTCACTCGTCGACCAAGAATAAGAGGGAAGAAAAGAAGAAGTTTGGCCTTCTAATGAAATCAAGTGTTCCAAAGGATGAATACATGGGGATGTATTTATAGCCTTATGGTAGATGTCATGTTTACTATGGTTTCCGATGTGGGATTCCATAGTTTCGGCCAAAAACAAGCCCAAAAGAAGGTTCCTAAAACCGTCTCTTGGCTTGTTTACTTTTCTTCATATCCCGTTGACATTTAACGACCAATAGTCACTTTCGATAAGTGTTTATCGCTCGTTTAGTCGTTTATTGTGAATTTAATAATTAAACATAATATTTTATATTAATTATTTAAACATCGAGTCTCATACGTAAAGTGTGCAATCCCGTGGTCACGAGTTCGAATCCGGACATTTACGTACTTGTAAATATATACATTTTCCAACAGCTCCCACTTGGATATGTTTACAAAACGTGAAATGACATTGGTTAGCGTCTAGCAACACGCCAATGCCCCCGGTACAACTCGTGTATGGTTTTCTGGAGAAAAACCAAGTTTTGATGATTCATCATCATATTCATCCTTTTGTTTCTAATACCATGTTAATAAGAATATGGATCTCACTCATTTCTTAATTAATTATTCTGTTTCTCGTTTTATGTGATTGATCAAGATTACCAATCCTTCTGAACATATTCCAGAAGACCTTGGGCATGGCCATGCAAACATCTTAACAACCCTACGAGGGGCCCAGTAGTATTATACTTCAAAATAAATTTGAAGGAAACAAATCCCATTTTGACTACAAGCAGGATTCATAAATTTCGCAACACTTCTGAAAACAACCCTTATAACTACCAGTTACGTGTAGCGTTAGATTGCCTCACAAAAATGCACTACATCCATGACATATCTCTTGTATCTCAAGTCAGAGGATAAATATACATGATATACTTAATGACAAAGATCCATAAAGTATCATCATGTTGGTGGGATAAGTCCTATATTCAATTCATTGAATATCATCTGAAATTAGTCATGCTACGCATCAATATACTTTCAAGTATATTCTAACTAATACTCAGATTTGTCTTAATTCAATATCATTCCCATGTTATTGATTGACAACGGACTATTTAGAATAACTTAAGTTATTCATGGATTTAAACATGCAAACATAGGACACAATATTATAAATGAAATTAAATGTATACCGTACTTTAATTCATTATAAATAATAATTGTTTAACATCCTTTATCCAAATACTAAATAGATCAATGCATGATAATACTAGTTAATGAATTTTGCCACAAGTTATGAGAATCATACTTGTTGACAAGGCATAATTTCAATTAACTTTGATCTATAGGAATTTTGAGAATACTTATTTCAAAAATTCAATAAGTGAATTTCTTGTATATGTTTACACATATCTTGATATTGTCATATCATTCCATAAGGTGCGTGATAACCTGAACCACCCTTTTATGACAATCATCTTTCAAAACTTTAAAGTTTTAAAGTATTCTTTTTCTTTAATGTATAATGCAACTATGCTCCTAGTTGAGCATAAGTAGTCAACATGGTCATCATCAAGGATACCATGACTAGAATTGAGTGTCATCTCAATTATACCAGCATCATTGTGTACAACAATATGCTCTTTAAACGTCCGTAAACTTCGAACAGTTATAGTGTAATGTTGGTGCCTACCAAACTCAAGTTTGTTGGCAATGACAATTATGAAATAATTGCCATATTTTCATCCATAGAATCTAGGAGCATCTCCAGACTGTGGAATGTGATTCTAAATCCAAACATATTCCTTTTAAAATATTTATTACACTAACAACTTTCAATGTTGTCAAATAATCTTGTAACCAAGCATGACACAACAATCTTATACACAACATGATGTACATGATGAATCTTCAAGTTAAACTTTAAGATCTCATTCATATTATATCTTGTTAAAGATATGTATTTATCATGTTTTATTGGACTCATTTATTTTACCGCATATGTTTATAATAATAAACATATATATTCCAAGGTTATGAATTTTATTTTCCAAATCTTACAAACGAAGTTTCATTCTCAACTAAAACTTAATTTAGGTGGAATGTAGTTGCCCATACAACATATAAGATTTAAAATAATACTCCCACTAGCTTTTAGGAATACTTATGAGCTATCTTATTTTAATTATTAAATCAAACATGGATTTAATATTAAACATAAGAAACATCTCTTAGATGCTTGCATATATCCATTCATGGATTCTTGCAGTTTGTACATATCCAAAGATTATTTGAATTCATAAAACTTCTTTGTATTACTCATCGTCCTCGCAAAAGTAATTCCACAACAAAGAGTTATGACATTCATTGTCAAAATTTCATATCAATGAAACTAAGTATGACAATTATAATCTTTATACTTCTATTTAATGTATCTAGTAAAGAATATTCAATCATAGTTAATTGCTTAAATATGATTAATATTATTATCACTAGACATGCATTAAATATGTGTACAATATTGTCCATATGATTTCTACCTAAAGATTTAAACCACTAGGGTTTCCATCCTTTGAAGAAACTCATATTCATTATTAAGATAAACCAAGTATCTAAAGTTGATTATCTTTATGGACAGCATCTCAACATTCATAGTATGATTGATTTACCACAATTCATCATTTGATAAATTCATCATTATGATTAACAGGCTTACCATGATCCTGTAACTCATAATCCTCGGCATATTAAATATCTGAGATATCCTTACGGATCTATGAATGACAATTCCATCATATTGAGGTCTATCATTTACATGTTTAGCCTCATCATGATATTTGCTAGTGCATTTTAGAAGATTATGTATTTTGTAATTCAATCTTTCAAGATCTAAACAAAACTCCCACTTGCCTTTAATAATTTAAAGATTACCTTTAAATAGTTTAGCAAGTAGAGCAACAATACATTGTTCTCTTTTGGGACATTACAAAACACATTGACAATTCCTGACATTAGTTTGTTACAACTCACTCTACAAGTAGTTTAACAAATTCAGAACTTCATTTATAAGACTTAATGTGATTCATCACATTCCATAAACAAATGGTGTCTTATCTATCTTCTAGGTTGGAGTCTTATTGAGTATATTCAATCTATACTCAATCTTCTAACCTTGATAACTTTTGGAAGAAACTATAGTTATCTTAGAATCAAATAATGCCAACAGATTTTGATTCTTCTAACAGAACATACCATAAAACTATGGTATTTCTTTAGAATTAATATTGTAAGAAAATCTAACAATATTTTAGATAACCATCTACTCTTTGGCTTACCTATTTACCAACAAAGTAAAACTTAATGGTACAATAGAATTACCAAGTCAATTGCATGTATTATAACACAAATATTCTTGACCAAGTCAAAAGACATACCAGTTATAATCCCACTATACGTTATAAGTCATTGATCAACTCATTGACTTCATGCATATGTCTTAAAACATAGCAAGTTAACGTCTTACTTTATATTCTAAGTCTTGTATTAAAAAAACTTCATGTTTGTGACTTTACAAAATCATAAACATTTATAATTAAAGTAATTATGAACACCACCTCAGGTTTCAATTAATATTTCAAGTTAATATTTACTACATATATTTAAGTCATTCAACGAATACTTAAATTCAAAGTAGTATTAGATTACTTCATTTAATTATGTCATTCCATGAAAAGTTCAACGTAAGAAACTGCAAAATCATCCATGCTCGTTCTCACGACACGTGGATATTTTACCTTGGGCTACAATCTAGTTCACGTTCTCACGTAACATAAATTGTAACTACAAGTGTTTCTTAAATTATGAAAGACATAAATATTTAAAATAAAGTAGTCTTTGTTATCATCTTGACACATGTTCTTAATAGGGCAATCATACACATTTAAATGTATAATTCCTATTAGAACGTTACTCTCTTACCTTGCGGTCAAGAGAATCCATTTAAATCATATTTATATGTGTTGTACCTTGCACACAATAAAGATTTCTCCCACTTGTGCTTGGAACAATATCATGTAGCAGATAAACAACATGATACACGTTTGTTTATTCGATTAATATGATTTGTGTCATAGATATAACAAGTAGATGTAGAACTATATTGTTTAGTAAGGAAACGCACATGACTTTCTTTAAAAACATAAGTGTCTACAATTGGAAAGTAATTATCTTTGAAGATAATCTGGGTTACTACACAGGAAATAAGGCTTGTAGCTCCCACTGAATTAGAAATCATTAAAACAACTTCTTATTCAGTAATGCAACACAAATGCTCCCACTGAATCTGACAACATTGTAAGTGTTGCATAACCAGTGAAAACAACTTGCTTGCTTTTTACTTTCCTACACCTTTGAAGAACCATACGTAATCATTACTAAGGTACTAAAAGGTGTATTCTACTCTGTGAATGATGGGTTATCCATCAATGTTATTAACTTGAAAAATTGGGTATGCAATTTCTTCCTTAACAGGTCTACCTTCCCCATACTGGTATGTAGCACCTTTAAAGGTTAAAGTAAACCAACTAGATAAATTAAGCTAGTTTTCCTTTTACCAATTTTCGCGGTAATTTGTCTAGCTTCTAATTTTTGTAACTCATATACATGTTTTCCAGTTAACCAACATTCATGTTGTTACAAAGGATTCATTCACCAAATGAGGGTAATGAAATCTTTATGGAAAATAAGATGTGCAATTCATTGCTATGAGTTACATTAAAATTTAGACAATTCAAATGTTCCTATTATACCTTTCTCATTCATGAAAAGGAATAGTATTGAGTCTCATGCTTCTCCCATGGAAAAGAGACTTCGTTTGTATTTTCGGTAAATTATTCTCGATCAAACATTTGTTTGAAAGCAGAATGGAGCAATTTACTGATCAAAGACTAAACTTTGTTTACGGTTAAATGTTGCAATTATACATTCAAAAGAATTACAAAATTCAATTTTAGTATTTTCGATAATTAACCTTTTTCAAGAAAATTAATTACCCATGGTTCATAAGCATATAACCATTTAATTTTCACTGAAAAACTAGGATCCAAATTGTCATAATCTCATCACATCAGTTGATCTGCTAGTAATGAACCTTATACAAAGTGGTAGAGCTTTTGCTCAATTGCCAATTTCAATTGCAATTCCTAGATTTATGGGATTTACATATAGCCAATTTCAATTGCCATGTAAACATGTTTTATCCCATCTTATGCCTTGAGTTGCCAGTTCTCACTACAAAACTCAATTAAGTTGTCCAACTTAAGAAACTGCAAAATCGTCCATGCCCGTTCTCACGACACGTGGACATTTTACCCTTTGATTACGATCTAAGTCACGATCTCACGCAAATAAAAGGTAATCTTAGGTGTTTCCGTTTCGTTGGATGGCATACAACTTAAATTAAAGGTTAATGATTTTGATGTTAAATCAAATATGTACAAAGATGTCATGCATTCATCTTCGTAGCATAGTTTTTATTAAAACATTTATATCTTGTGTTAATGTATAAGCTTTTCATCATCAAACTTTAATTGAGGTATTGGTTTCACCAATCAAGGAATTTAGTATTAATTATCATCCATTATACCGTACTTTTGCATAAGTGTAAACACTTAGTGTTTCGGATAATTACCACCGAAGTGGCGCATGGAATTAACACTAATTCGCCCTTAAGATGAGCTTGCACATTTAATGGCTTACTAAGTAGCTCCATTCGAACTTACAGAGGGCAGAGGACCAGGTACGCGCTAAAGCACAACCTTAGACATCCTTTCAGTGTGACTGTGCGCACTTCTTTAAACCCCTTTTATTAGTTCATTCTCATGGGTGAGCCTTTCAGTCATTTGTACCAAAGTCATCAATCAATTAAACGATTATGATTACTATTCTTAAAATTACATGTTTCACCATTGTTTAGGTCAGTTTATTTTTCTTTAAAAAAAATACCCTTGTTACACATAACAAACAAGCAAGTATTTATATAAAAAAAATAAACAAATAAACAATGAAAGCATAACAAATAAAAGTCATGCATATCAAATAGCCACATGCAAACGGTTTAGATAAATCCTATTAATTAACCAATTAATATATTTATTGAGGTCTTCCCCAATTTTAGATCTATCAAAATTAGTGTATATCACTTAAACAAGAAAGACATACAATAAAAGCAGATCCATGATAAAACATGCAGATAATTATCATGGACATAAAATTACACTTAACAATTAATGCAATTAAATCAAAGTTACGCATATACACATAAAGTTGCATGCATCTTAGGGTTTCTAATCCAATTAAAACAATAGTTTACAAAACCCTAATTAGGGTACCAAAATAAACGCCCCCTATAAAAAATTAGGGTTTAGGATTGCAAACCCTAGATCTATGCATACATAAAATAATACATTCATGTTTATTTTAATTATGTGTTTCAGTAATTAATTACTTGTTATACAAGGCTCGTGATGCCACTGTTGAGTTTATGATATATAAAATACAATAAAACATAAAGACACCAAGAGTACACAGCGGAAGACTTAAGATCATAACAAATAAATTAATTAACTGAAAGTATGCGTAACGTACCTCTTGCGAATGTCAAATCCCTCGAGCAAAGCAAAACAACCCTCGAGCAAAGCAAAACAAAGAAGTACTAATTGGTGTAAGAATAATGTCTTACAACCACGTTCTTGTACACACGTACTATTAGCGATTCGATGCGAATGCTAGTTCTTGATCACAATAGAATAACCAAACACCTTTGTTATGTTCAAGGTCACTCGTAAATCCCTTACAATGGGGATTCACTCGTCGACCAAGAATAAGAGGGAAGAAAAGAAGAAGTTTGGCCTTCTAATGAAATCATGTAAGATATAACTTTTCACTTACACATCAAACCATAACACAAAGTAGCATATAGATGGAATTCTAGAGAGAGAAAGTTAGAGGTTTAGGGAACTTAGTGAGAGAAAGTGAAATTATTATTATGAGCTCCAACTCTCTACCTTGGGAGGTAGAGAGTATTTATAGTCTTACATAAATCGCCACACTTTGGGCTGTGGATCAGGCATACAGTGGGTAAAGACCCGTCCGTCCTCCACGGTGTTACTTAACTAAATTACTACTTAACTTAAAGGAACTACGACTACGAGCTTTCTAACGATTACATATACTTGAGGTGACCGACTCTTTAATACTGGGAATTTCTAATTCCTAACAATCTCCCCCTAAGGGAGGTCACCTCAATAATGTATCAAAATTACATTGAATACAAATAGATATAACATTTAACAATTGATCTTGCATTCTTGATGTAGTCCTTTGCTCTTAAGCTCATAGTCATCGATTCTTCACAATGCATGTTTGATTATTCCAAGTGGAGGTCTTTTACTGATCCATGTGATGATAATTTTGAGCCATCATTTGAGATCATCAGCAATCAACAATCTCTGAGACTTCCATTGTGGTGTTGTGACTTTGGGACCGACATGCTCACATTTTGGATCATGATATCTTCTCATCAGAGTAGCGGAAGCATTTGTTGAATCATGATATTGGCAGCAGCGTAGCAGAAGCATGGAGTGAAAATATCAGAGTCATTGATGCACTAATCATGATTTCTTTTAAGATGAATGTGTTAAGTGAGCATGCGGCTATGGATTGACCGCTTCATTCTGATCAGCTGCAAACATCGGGCGTACCTGCATACAATAGTTAGCAACAAATCGCACGAAAGTGTCTTTGATCACTTTCGATGAATTGAGGTACACGGCCCACGGTTCCCCGTTGATCAGTATAAATACTGCCTGTGATCAGGTAGGATTCCTAAGAATCTCCTTGACAGGGTTTCGCAGCTGTTCTAGCTGTTCTCAAACCGGAACATCTCAAAGAAGACAGCACGGAGTGAGTGAACCAGCGAATTTTAAGTCCACTGATTGATGAAGAGAGATTTGAAAAACAATCGTGTATTGCTCAATAGAAATTGTTTTTGCAATACAACGAAGGTTTTATTGAAAATCAATTATCAATCATAAAAATACCTTTTGGTTTGAAGAATGAGTACACAGTCGATGTGCTAAAGAAAAGAGTTTTTAAGCACAAAGACCGGTTTTTCAAAGGTATCCGTCAATCCCTAACCTGAACCAGGATTGATTCAAGAAATTGAATCGCCCCATTGTTTCTGTTCAGTTGTCACATGGTTGATCCATATAATAGATCTCACATGCCACCCACCAGGAGCTTGTTTGATGTTGGCTCCAGAAGGCTTTCCATCTTCATTGTGAATGTGTAAACATATCACTCAGATGTTCTGGCAATACCACAAGGATAATGCGTAGGACTCAAGATATAATCTCTCTTTCCACATTGTGTGAAACAGAGAGTCTTCATTGAAAGTGTCCTAAAGAGATTTATTGATGATCTCGTGGCTCTAGACTCAATTTGTGCATATTTGGATCCTGTGCCGGAGACTAGGGAGAGGGTCTTCTTCTTCAATATCAACAATCTCTAAGAGAAAGTCGATAGATACTGTCGGTTCCCCGTGAGAATGAAACAAGCCCTTTTAAGAGGGACTTGAGTGGCTTGGGAAGTTTAGTGCAGTGCGTCACTGGGTCCATGACGTCTTGTCTTCAATACCGATGTTACCATCAGTAGCATATGAATTGAACCCGGTTTCTGCCCTAAAGTTGAATAAATGGAGGGCTATTTGTTTTCACCCTTTTCTCATTCAATTCTTTTTAATTCTTCAACCACTTCAGTGCTTACCGAGACTTCATAACTAGAACCTTGTTGGGTTTATTCCAGTACTAGCTCAGTCTTAGTCCGCACTATTCCCTTATCTCATTTTTCTCCTTTTATCATCATGCCTAAGGACTTCTACACTAACTAGTGGATTGTCCCTGGGTAGATCCCTCCGGTTCTGGCGGATCATGGGAACCAATACCTAACCTTATCATCCTTATATCACCGTACATAAAGTAAAGTTGGTCGGTCTATTTGGTATTGTTCATCTGCCAAAGGATCCAATAGAAAACCATTTGAAAATCAATTCAGATACTTGTGATATATAATCAAAGCATTTTGTACCTGAATTGTTTTTTGATATTTTTAGAACGAGAACTCCCCCTCAACATGTGCATCAAGTATTTGAAAATGTTTTGCACACGGAGGCAAGAGAAAGAATTAACTTTTTTGATTACCATTTTCTAAAAGATATCAACATCACTTCCCTCAACAAGTCAAGTAGATATAGTATTTCCGGGAAGGATGAGGTTTCCATAGATTCGCTCCCCCTCAATATGTGCCTCGAGGATTGAAAAGAGTTTTGCACATACTAGAGGGAACTTGCACATTGGGATAAATGATCACGTTTCAAATCAAAGGTTTAAGATAGATGCTCCCCCTCAACATGTGCATGAAAATTTGAAATCGTTTGTCACATGTGGGCGGGATAGCATGTACATCCGTTTATAACCATTTACCTGATTATCAGTTTAAATCTAATTTAAATCACACATTCTCCCCCGATCACAATTATCAAATCATTTGAGATTTGTGATCTCGTATAGATTTAAATTGATTTTGAAAGCTTTTAAGGAGAATTGTGACATGATTGTGAAAGTGTTTGAACTGATAAGGATCGGATTTTAAGACTTTAAACTCCATTTATAAAACATGCATGTATATCTTTTGAAAAACAATTTAATGCCAAATAACTTTTTAATTTAATTGAAATCATTCTCCCCCTCAATCAATGACGTAGGTTGTTGATTGAGAGATAGATGTTTTGACAAATAAGTCCTGATGATTATCAAAAATAGAGATTGAGTTATTTTTCAAAGCAATTAGTTTTCAGCAGATAAATATTTATAGAATCAGAGCAAGGAATTTTGAAAACATGATAAAACATGGCTCTGTTCTTTCTTTTAAAACCGGGTTATTGCCTGAAGATGACAATAAACCATTTTTTTTCTCTTTCTCCCAAAAAAATTTTTTGATTTTTTTTTTTTTTTTTTTTTTTTTTTTAAATAAATAAAAAATAAATAAAAAAAATTCGACCAACATCTAAAGTCCCGTGTCATTCTTTGAATGACAACATCAAGACCGTAGATATTATCGAATCGAGAGAAACATGACAATATGACAATATTTTTTGAAGAATTTTCGAAATTTTTTTTTTTTTTTTTTTTTTTTTTTTTTTTTTTATGGATTTTGAAAGTTTTATATTTTTCTATTTGATTTTCGAAGGTTTTATAATTTTGTATTTTGTTTTTCAAATAAATATTTACAAGAGATAGATGAAGATAGACCTTTACTCCTCGTCTTCCTCCTGAAGACGTTTGAGTGTTTCTGGTTGAAGGCTTTTCAAGCCAAGACGTGGAAGAATAAACTCAAAACGTTCTCTTGGAAGAGCTTTGGTGAAGATGTCAGCTAATTGATATTCAGACCTCACAAAATATAGTTCCACCACACCTTTTTCTACTTGTTCCCTGATGAAATGATGTCGAATGTCGATATGCTTTGCTCTTGAGTGTTGAACGTTGTTGCATGAGAGAGCAATAGCACTTTTATTATCACAGTACAGAGGGATTTTGTTGAATTCAAAGCCATAGTCAGATAATTGAGATCTCATCCATAAGATTTGAGCACAACAAGATGACATGGCTATGTATTCAGCCTCTGTAGAGGAAATAGAAGTACTCAGTTGCTTCTTTGAAGACCAGCTCACAAGCTTATCACCCAAAAACTGAGCACCTCCTGACGTACTTCGACGAGTATCTTGACAACCTGCATGATCAGCATCTGCATAGGCCGTTAGTGACATACCGGTGTCCTTCGGGTACCATAGTCCCATATTGATGGTACCTTGGAGATACCGAAAGACCCGTTTAACTGCTTCAAGGTGCTTTTTAGTAGGCTTAGCCTGGTATCTAGCACACATGCACACAGAGAACAAAATGTCTGGTCTACTAGCTGTGAGATACATCAGGGATCCAATCATACTTCGATATTTCGTTTGGTCAATCATGATCCCTGAGAGGTCCTCATCTAGTTTGGTTCGGTCAATCATGGGGGTGTCAACAGGGTCACATGAATCAAATCCAAATTTCTTTAAAATCTCTGTTGCATATTTAGATTGATTTATGAAGATGCCTCCGGGACTTTGTGAAATTTGTAATCCCAAGAAAAATGACATTTGTCCCATCATTGACATTTGAAACTTTGAACTCATTTCATTTGAAAAACGATCACATTCCATTGGGTCAGTCGAGGCAAAAATAATATCATCAACATAAATTTGAACATGAGTTAAATGTTTGCCTGACTTCCTGGTGAACAATGAAGGATCAACTGCTCCTTTGCTGAATCCGGTTGAAAGAAGAAACTTTGACAGTGTATCATACCATGCCCTTGGAGCTTGCTTTAAACCGTAAAGAGCCTTCTTCAAACGATAAACGTGAGTAGGATGCTCTTGATTCACAAATCCTTCAGGTTGGCTGACGTAGACGACTTCTTTAAGATCTCCGTTCAGAAATGCCGTCTTTACATCCATCTGATATACCACCATGTTCTTACTTGCAGCATTAGCCAAAAAGATTCTGATTGCCTCGATTCGAGCAACTGGAGCAAACGATTCTTCAAAGTCTATACCCTCCTCTTGACGATATCCTTTAGCAACCAATCGAGCCTTGTTTTTCAACACATCACCATGCTCATCAAGTTTTACTTTGAAGATCCATTTGAGAGCTATAATCATAGCACAGTCTGGAGCAGGTACTAACTCCCATACATCAAGACGATCAAACTCATGAATTTCATCTTGCATAGCATTGAACCAGCTATCTTCATTCATGGCAGTTTTAACGTCTTTTGGTTCGATCTTAGATAGTACGGAGTTGAAGAAGCACCATAAGGCATCGGTTGCTAGTTGCTTCCGGGTTGATACAGGACGAGAGGGATTACCAATGATGTTGTCTAATGGATGATCGTGAGTCCATTTTCTGAGGTGTTCATGTGGCATTTGTTGAGGAACTGAGGTAGCTGAGTCGATGTCTCCTGAAGAAGATGGTTCTGATGATGATTCAGGAGTAGCAAATATGTTTTCAAATGGAGCATCTTCAGGAGTCGCAAAGGGATTAACGTCATCATTGATGCCAGAAACATTTCCATGATGTACATTTGAAGAATGATGATTTGTTGATGAGACTGAAGGATCAGCAGCAGGTGCTTCTTGACTTACAGATATTGAAACTGATGGATTGACTTCATTCACTGGAATCTGAGCATTCTCTGTTGAAGGGATCAGCACCTCATTAGTAGTAGACTCATACAGTTCATCAAACATTGGATCAAACAATTTCTTTACATCATCTTCAGATGGAGGTACATATGGTGTTTCTTGAGAGGAGTTTGGAACAAGGGATGAACCAATAGGACTGTTTTGAAGTGCGGGTCCTGAGCTGGAGTGTCCAGGAGCCATTTGACCGGTCAGCTCATCAAACGTAACGTGAATTGTTTCCATGATATTTCGGGTTCTTTTGTTGTAGATTCGGTATCCCTTTTTGTTTGGTGCATATCCTACAAATACTCCAATGTCAGCTTTAGCCCTAAGTTTGCCCAAGTCTTGACCCTCATTAGTTGGATAGCACAAGGCACCAAACACACGGAGGAAAGATAGATTAGGTTTTCTGTTGTGGACAAGTTCATATGGAGTTTTTCCATGAATGGTGTGAATCAGGGAACGATTTTGTGTGTAGCATGCAGTGGCAATTGCTTCAGCCCAGAGAAACATTGGAACCTTTGAGTAGATCAGCATTGTTCTAGCAGCTTCAACAAGAGTCCGATTTCGTCTTTCAACTACACCGTTCTGTTGTGGAGTTCGTGGAACACTTCTTTGATGACTGATTCCAACGCTTTCATAGAATTCATTAAGTTGTTTGTTGACAAACTCAGTTCCATTGTCTGTTCTGATAATTCTGACAGTTCTGTTTAGTCTAACCTGCAGCTGTTTGATGAGCTTGATGATGATATCAGGAGTTTCATCCTTTGTCCTTAAGAACTTGACCCAGGTGAATCTAGAATAATCATCAACCACAACTAACACATATTTCTTCCCAAAGATATTCTGCACCCTCATTGGTCCACATAAATCCATATGAATCATATGAAGAACTTCTGTCACAGAGTTAGTAGGTTTAGGTTTATGGGCATACTTCTTGCTTTTTCCCAATTGACATGCTGAACAAAGATGATCCTTTTCATACTTTAGTCTAGGTAAACCTACAACTAAGTCCTTTCTGGAAAGATCGTTGATGGTGCCGAAGTTCAAGTGATTGAGACGACGATGCCATAACCATGACTTTGTTTTTGAAGCCTTTGATAACAAGCAGATTGGTGAAGCTTTCATCATGTCATCGATAGAGATGGTGTAAAGGTTTGAGCCACGAGTTCCTTTTAACAGTTCCTTACCATTAAGATCTCTAACGAAGCAGGTATGTTTTCTGAAGGCTACTTCTAGATCAGAATCACAGAATTGACCAACAGAGAACAGATTATGACCTAAACCTTCCACATAATACACTCTGGAGATGACACTATCACCAACAACATAGTCTCCATAACCCATAATAGCACCGAAATGATCATTACCAAATCTAACAGTCCCGATGAATTTGCTCACGAAGTTCATGAGCCGTGACCGGTCTCCAGTCATATGCTTGGAACAACCTGAGTCCAGGTACCACAGAACGATTTGAACGATCTGCAGTTGAACACAGACAAGAATGGATAACTGGATAATTGGGATCCCCATGCAAGAATGGGTTCCATTTGGTTAGTAGCAACAGTTGGACCACCCACATCAGGAATAGAAGCATTCATATCAGACAGTGAGGTAATGGAGTCATTGTGAATAGATGCAACACTAGTGTCTATATTAGCCCTATTTACAGTGTGACCACTTCTTAAGGGAATAGTTCTACCAGTAGGCATCCATTTTCTAGTAGGCATTATCTGATTAGTCTTATGACCAACAGGTATCCAATAAAAACCTATTCTGCTGAATGTTCTTCCTGTGGGTTTCCATTGTTTTCTAGCTTTCATTCGTTTTTGCCTTTTAGCCTTTTTAGCATGAATTTTAGCATTAACAGTATTAACTGGACACTTAACATCATTAGGCAGAACAGTAACATCACATTCATGATTGGAAACAGAAATCAAGCAAGCATCAGTGCAAGGTTTGCAAATAGTATCAGAATTCGAATTAATTACAGTACGCCTATAGCTAATACTAGAATCAACACGATTCGTTTTATTCGATTCAAACTTAAGGTTCCTAGATTGTTCTTCTACTCTCTTCCAGTGCACATTCTTAGCTTGAGAGGTCCTATCATTCCTTGTATTGTCTTGAGACTTTGACCTGCTCCGCTTAATGTCACTGATTACTCCTGTAGAGGGAATGGGAACATTAGTTGGCTTAACTACTCTTTGCATCACCTGTTTAGATGTACTGGGATCTGAACTACATGCAGGTGCACTAAGGTTCACTTTCTTAAGACTAGAGGTACTGTGATTTGTACTCCTAGAAGGCACACTTGAGTTCTCTTTCTTAGCATTGACAGATCTGGATTCTGAGCTGTTTAAAGGCACACTACTGTTCACTTTCAAAACATTGGGAATCGAATGCGAATCATACTTAGCTTTAGGCATTGAGCATGGAATCAAAGGGTTAACTCTCTCACCTAATGTCTTTGGGCATATTGTGATCAAACATTCTAAGATTTCTTGAGATCGTTTGGCATATAAGCATGCATGTCCAATTGCATTATCATGAGGTTTCTCTAGCTTATCCTCTTCAACAATCTCACGCAGGCATTCTAAGCAATCCTTAAGGGATGAGAAATATGTTTGAATGGCTAGCTTGTTGTTCCTTAGATGAGGAGGGACATATGTCACAGACAAAGCATATTTATTACAGGAGGGAACCTTAGATGCAACATTCTCCCCATTGGTCATTGGCATTTTCCCTTTTACCTGACTCTTCAGATTCTCAATTTCTTTTTTCAAAGACGCTATTTGATCGTTATTTTTGTTTCGAGTGACTTTAATTGATTCAAACAACTCATTGAAATGACGTTTAACCTTTTCATTTTCTTCTAGAAAACTTTCGTTTTCCTTTTGTAAAGCATTTACTAGGTTTTGAAGATGAAACGTTTGAGAATTCTGAGAATCTAAAGGAGGAGGCATTTGGGAGCCTGTCATATTGTTCGATTGACCCTTTAATTGTGAGATTTGGGCTTTCAACTTTCTGATCGTGTTGCACTGAGCTTGAATCTGTTCATCACGTTTGTTAATTTGAAAAACTGCATCAAACTCTGGAGCATCTGAAGATGTCTTGATATTTGAGGTTTTGACATTTTCTTTGAGATGTTGATATTTTAGTTGTAGATTAAAATGCTCAACTTCTAGTTTAGAAAAATGTTTAACCAAAGTGTCGTGATCATCCAGTTCAATTTTCTCGTTTAGTTTAGAATTAGTTTTTTCAAGCTCAATGACGCGATCATGGGAGACTTTCAGGGCCACAGATAATTCATGAAATTTGGAAGCATTAATAGAGCAATTTGAAGCAGTGAAAAACACATCTTGAGCAACACATTCAGTAATAAGATTCTCATTTAATGTATGTAAGTTCTTTCTCTCAATCTCATTATATTTTAGTGCACGCTCATAATCACTAACTTCAGCAACCATTGCATCAAATTCCTTTTCCATACCCTTAATGTCAGCTTCTACCCCCTTTTTAAGACTCTCAAAGTGATCTTTTAGAAGTTTAAAGAAAGGCATGACCTCAGTTAAATAACATTCTTTCATTTGTTCAAAACCTCTTTCACCTTCAGTTATACCAGTGGGAGTGATCCTTTTCTTGCAAGTTTTCTCAAAATCAACAAATAGTTGGAATATGACGTATTGGCTAATTAATGTCTTGCTTTTAGTGGCAATTGTTCTAGGTACAAGATGCATTGGTGTATTAGGAGGATACACAGTCGCTCTAGGCATTTTCCTAAGGGGAGGGTTTGTTTCTACAATATTTTCGGCTTTCAGCTTATCTATTTCCTTTTTCCAGAAGACTTGTTCGGGAGTCAACAAAGTCTGAGGCTTAAACATGTTTAAGGAAATCCAGTTTTCCTTCTTATAATCATGAGGAGTGATATTTATGTTTTTCTCTTTGCATTTCGGGTCATCTAGTTTTTTGTTCATCCTTTCCCTAGTGACTTCATCAGATTTCTTATCTTCCTCAGTGCATTCAACGCAACTAGGTTTTTGTCTAGGTTTAAGGATTTCATTACCATCATAAAGTACCTTATGAGCGTTTCTAGCCTTTTTAATTACCTCTGGATTTGGTTCCTCAACAAGGGGGGTGCTATGCTTATCACTTAAGACTCTATGCTTAGTGATCATGTGAGCAGTCTGAATGGTATTCCCTTGTACGTACAACTTATTTTCAAGCTTGTTTTTCAAAGTCTTTAGATTAGAAAAATCATTCAAAAGTTTTGACTCCTTAGCATAGAATTCTTGCTTAAGCACTTTAACATTTTCCTGAAGTTCTTGTTTTTGCTTAGCAGTTTTAGAAAGCTTTTCTTGTAAGGCATTTAACTCTTGTTTTAATACTTCTTCTCTAAACCTACTTTTTCTAATAGTTGTACGCATTTGGTCATCCATTTCCTGCTCACGAGTGGTCAACTCAAACTTGGCACGCTGTTCATAGATAGCAACACGTTCTTTATATGCATTAAGTTCAGAGATAATGGTATCATCAGAGGCACATGCAGTGTATTCATCAAAAGCATAGTCATTGTTAACTGCAGAAGATGCATCACTAGGTACAACTTCACTTTCACTTTGTTTCATAGTTTCAGTTGATTGTACTTTGTCATGCATCTGTTGCACATTAGCATCATCGTATAGTTTTAATACCTCTGAGATTAGCTTGTCATGGGATGGCCCAGCTGGTGGTGAGGAAGTGACCTTGGGAGACACCATGGGAGAAATGCTAGCCATAAAGATTGTGTGTGCAGTAGGTCCATCATCCACATCAGAGTCGTAAGCATCGCAGTCACCGACTTGAAAGGCATTTTGATGATTGTGACCTATCTCCTGAATAGGCTGCTCATCTACATCTGCATCATAGGTCTTGGCATTGCCTTCAGCAAGAAACAGCAGTTCCTCTTCATTCAAAGTAGCACCATTGTCCTGAGCTTGAGCCAGCAACATCTTATCTCTGAAGTATTCAGCATTCTGTGGACGCTTTGGAGATGTGCAGTTCCTTGCAATGTGTCCCTCACCACCACAGTTAAAGCATTTGATTGACTTAGCTTGACCTGGGTTACCATTCCTTCCTCGATTCTGGTTTCCCACATAACCTCTCCCAGCTCCACCTCGTCCCTGTTCATACTGTCTTTCCTGAACTGGTTGCACCACTATCCTTCCATCTTTAACTGTGGCTTGATTGTGTGGGTTAGATGCAGTTCTGAGGTTGTTGTTGGTTTGTGGGAGAGTATTCATGTTTTGACTAATGAGAAGAGCAAGTTGATTAATGAAGCTACCCATGTGAGCATCAGCATCAGCTTGTTTGTACATAGGATCAGGAATGAGTTTGTGATTACCATTACCCAAGGGTGTGACTTGTGAAGCTTTGGTTTTGATTCCGATGTTTGAGTGGAAGGCAGTTGAATCATTAGACGAGCTTGTCTCTCCTGGGTTAGTTTTGAACTGATTGAGAATCAATTTTTCAAACATGGCATGTCTTTCATTCTGAAGGAGGAAGGCATAGAGTTGCTCATAGTTTGTGTTCTTCAATCCTTTAGTGAGCTTCACAGCGGTAACAAACTTGTGCCATTCGGGATTCATGTTGTTCACAAATTTTGAATTCAACTGAATGTTAGGCATAGTCATTCTGATGTTCCTCATGTCATTTACTAACTTATGGAATCTCACATAGTACTCGTAGACACTCTCATCTGGTTTCATCTTGAAGTGCTCAAATTCATCATAGAGTTGGGATTCCCTGTCTTCCATAGTTAATTCTGAACCTGAGAGAAGCATCTTAACGTTATCCCAAACAGCCTTTGCATCAGTGTTATGATTGATCAGCTTGTAGATGTCTTTAGGAAGACCTTGAAGAACAATGTTTGAAGCCCTGATATCTGCATCGAATCTCTTTTTCTCCTTATCATCAAGCTCATCATACATCTTAGGTCTGTCCATTCCGTAAACAGGAGTACCATCTTCATTAGTATCAAGTATGTCTCTAGTCGTCTCAACCCGATATGGTCCTTCATCAATGGATTTGAGAATGTTGACACCGTTTTCCTTTCCAAGGCAATACAATCTGATTCGTTGAGCCCAAGAATCGTAGTCAGTTCTGTCAAGCATGGGTGGACGAGTATCTGAGCCAGCTGCTTGAACATCCTCGGCAACAGTGGAGATGACAGTGGGAACAGTGGGAACGTTGGTAGACATGTTAACAGATTATACGGGATTTTATAACTCTATGATTAAACCGGGAAATAGATTCTTTCACGGGATTTTACTAAATCAAGAGAAAACCGTAAACAATCACTCAAGTCGCTAGATGATAAAGTGCTAACTCGCTACCAAGTAATGCACTAAGTCGCTAGAAATTAACTCGCTACACCCCTAATTCGCTAGAGTCCCAAGTCGCTAACAGAAAAGCAAGTCGCTAAGTAGTAACTCGCTACAGACTAAGTCGCTAGCCAAATTTGTGCAGTAATTCGCTACACAAGTCGCTAGATATGCAAGTCGCTAAAGAGCAACTCGCTACAGACTAAGTCGCTACCACAAGTCGCTAACCGTAGTGGAGATTCCACTACTTGTACTTTAACTCGCTAGAACTAACTCGCTAGTTTTAACACTGTAACTCGCTACAAAACTGTGAAGTAAATCGCTACCAAGAAAAAATCCGAGAGCTAAGTCGCTAGCTTGAAAAACCAAGTAACCTTCACTTTTCAATCCAAAAACAACCCAACCACGATGATTCAAGCTTACCAAATGAAAACCTAAACACTTTTGATGATTCTAAACATAAAAGTACCAACAAAATTCAAACTTTAACACAAGAGATCAACCAAATGATGCAAAAACCACTAAACTTTTTCAAACTCAAAAACCACCTAAAAACCACTATAAATCCAAAGATGTGCAAGATATGATCTAACCATGGCTCTTGATACCAATTGTAAGATATAACTTTTCACTTACACATCAAACCATAACACAAAGTAGCATATAGATGGAATTCTAGAGAGAGAAAGTTAGAGGTTTAGGGAACTTAGTGAGAGAAAGTGAAATTATTATTATGAGCTCCAACTCTCTACCTTGGGAGGTAGAGAGTATTTATAGTCTTACATAAATCGCCACACTTTGGGCTGTGGATCAGGCATACAGTGGGTAAAGACCCGTCCGTCCTCCACGGTGTTACTTAACTAAATTACTACTTAACTTAAAGGAACTACGACTACGAGCTTTCTAACGATTACATATACTTGAGGTGACCGACTCTTTAATACTGGGAATTTCTAATTCCTAACAAATCAAGTGTTCCAAAGGATGAATACATGGGGATGTATTTATAGCCTTATGGTAGATGTCATGTTTACTATGGTTTCCGATGTGGGATTCCATAGTTTCGGCCAAAAACAAGCCCAAAAGAAGGTTCCTAAAACCGTCTCTTGGCTTGTTTACTTTTCTTCATATCCCGTTGACATTTAACGACCAATAGTCACTTTCGATAAGTGTTTATCGCTCGTTTAGTCGTTTATTGTGAATTTAATAATTAAACATAATATTTTATATTAATTATTTAAACATCGAGTCTCATACGTAAAGTGTGCAATCCCGTGGTCACGAGTTCGAATCCGGACATTTACGTACTTGTAAATATATACATTTTCCAACAACAAATTAATCATATGGTTACTCAGGCGGTGTTGTATCGAATCTGGGTTTAGAATGGGTATGTTCTTGAATAAATAAGAATAGAGAAAAGTATGAGAAAGAAAACCTACATGGGTATAGCTAAATAAAAAACTAGGGTATTTTATGTTCAAATCCTTGTCACCTAATCGGCCCAACATCAAAAGACTTGTTTTGTTACAAGATAATGTTCTACCCAACATGAAAAATGCAATATTACTTGTACCACTAGAAAACTTTGCAAGGCACTAGAGGACCGTACTTGAAAACTGCAGTATTATGGTCCATCCGTTTATTAAATATAAACAAGTGATACATGCAATAGTTCTATCTTAAGTCACTTATGCAACAAAACAAGTCACTAAGTTAATTAACCCTTGATTGAGTTATAGATGCAATAATGTTAAAACACTAACAAAATCACACTTGTCTAATTAGGATCATAGAGGATGAAAATGGTTATATACACAATCCAAGGATCACTAAGTTAACCCATGAGTGAGGTATATTACAAAACCTATTTTCTAAATATTTGTTAAAAAAAAAAAAAAAAAAAAAAAAAAAAAAAAAAAAAAAAAAACAACCTTAACTTTTCCAAAATTTAAGCGCAACTTCGCCAAATTTTACCTTAAATAAAAGTCCAAAAAAATCTGGAAAAAACTTGCTCTACTTTTCATTATGTGAGGACCAAGTCTACATGTTTTGGTGCACTATTGGAATTAATGTGCTATCGAAAATAAAGGTCAACTAAGAACAAGTCTTGAAGCCAATATGCTAGTTACATACCTATCAAACCAGTTGTGTAGCATTTAGGTTTTATTCACATTTCACAATAAAGATCACAGACCCATGAATATGTGAAGCAACTTGCTCTTGTCTGTTTACCAAGTCAATGATATGAAGTATATATGGAGCTAATCAAACTACAAGAACATACAAAACTGGATCTCCAAGAAGGATTTCGCCATTTCGTATATAAGATGATTAACCTATTAACACACTAATTTATCTTTTCCCAGGAGTAATTAAGTGACAAATTACTCTACATAAACTGTCCTTAATTGGCAGAAACTCGATAACGATAACTCCTTAAATAAAAAGACATTAAATCCCTATATATTTTTATCTAGCTGTGAATGTGAGCAAAATGTAGGTAGTAGTTTTGGAGTAGAGTAGTACAACTTTTATCCTAGAATTTCCCATGTCGATTATAAATATATATAATCAAGCTCAATATAGAGAAATTTAATGTAAAAGTTACTTACATGATTGTTTTTGCTATTAATATTAGTATCAGTGTATCACTTTTGGTTCGAGATATTCTTAAATTTTCTAGGAACATGCATGTTGGATATTGAACCAGTGGCGTCACATTGGTTTTGTTCACGTTAGAGCTTGAAGAACCACGAATGAAGCAACTTGCTCTTTTCATTACGTCTGGACCGAACCTTCATATTTTGGCGCACTATCGGAATTATTATTTTCTTGTGACTGGTAGGAATAGAAAAAAGTATTGAAGCCATGTGTAGCAGGGACCAAATTTAAGATTATAGAACAAAAAATGAAGCAACATGCTCTTGTCATTATGCCAAGACCGAGTCTACATATTTTGGTGCACTAATAACAAGTCTTGAAGCCCAATGTTAGTTACATCCCTATCAAACCAGTGGTGCACCATTTTGGTTTTATTCACAATAAATTAAGATCCTAGACCCACGAATGAAGCAACTTGCTCTTGGATGACTAATAGGGAGTAACAAACAAGGTCAAACGGTACGTAGTCTACACTCTATAGTCTACACTTTACACCCTTGTCCACGTTAGGAATTCTTTATTTGTTTATAAATACATTTTTTGGAACTTCGAAGACATGTCGCTTGCTGTAGAGATGACTGTTAGAATGTTTTGTGAGAGATATGAATAAGTTTTGTATTCTCTTTGTTGATGCATACGTAGAGAAATACAAGAAATATATAGGTACAAATCATGATCTATTTAGGGTAAATTGTAATCACCCTCTAATCAACTTTAATAGACAACTAAGTGTCTACTCATCAATCTAATCTCTTTGCAATCACACATTAATATACAACTAACACTCTCGCTCAAACTGGGCTCAAACTGGAGCGAAATTCTTCAAATAAAGCTGAAGGCAATCCCTTAGTGAAGATATCTGCAAACTGATAGCGAGAAGGTACATGAAGAACTCTGACTTGACCTGTAGCCACCAGATCCCGAACAAAATGAATGTCAATCTCGATATACTTGGTTCGTTGATGCTGAACCGGATTCGAGGACATGTAGACAACACTAACATTATCGCAGTATACAAGTGTTGCTGAAGATATCGGAGTATGTAGCTCTCGAAGAAGATTCCGCAACCAACACGTTTTAGCAACTGCGTTGGCAACCCCACGATATTCTGCCTCACCACTAGAACGAGAAAGTGTCAGTTGGCGCTTAGAGGACCATGAGAGCAAGTTGTTGCCAAGAAATACACAATAGCCAGAAGTAGACCTCCGAGTAGTTGGGCAACTAGCCCAATCAGCATCAGAAAATGCAACCAATGAGGTAGTAGAAGAAGAATACAACTGTAACCCGTAATCCAAAGTACCTCGAATGTAGCGCAAAATCCGTTTGAGCGCAGAGAAATGAGGCTCTCGCGGATCATGCATATGAAGACACACCTGCTGTACAGCATAAGATATATCAGGGCGAGTGAATGTGCGGTACTGAAGTGACCCTACAAGGCTCCGATATAAGGTGGGATCAATACCAAAATTCCATCATCTCCTAGTTTAGACTCCGTGTCAACCGGAGTCCGACTGGAATTACAATCAACCATGTGAGCACGCTTAAGGATCTCCGTAGCATACTTGCACTGCGACAAAAACATACCAGAAGAGTCACAGATATGCCCAAAAAATAGTTTAGTGATCCCAAATCTGTCATAGAGAACTCCTTATGTAGAGATGCAACAATACGCTGTAGTAATCCATCAGAAGAAGCAGTCAATACAATATCATCAACATATAATAAAAGATAAGCAGTGTCAGTCCCCTGATGATAGATAAACAAGGAGGAGTCACAGCGACTATGTGTAAAGCCAATCACAAGAACATATGTAGCAAAATGCTGAAACCAAGCCTGAGGAGCTTGTTTCAACCCATACAGAGATCTACGTAACAAACATACATAATCCGGATGCTCAGTATCACGAAAACCAGAGGGCTGGTGCATGTAACCAGTCTCAGATAAATCCCCATACAAAAATGCATTCTTAACATCAAGCTGGTAAACCGGCCAATGTCTAGAAGCAGCCAAACTGAGAACTGTGCGTATAGTGTCGGGTTTAACAACCGGGCTAAAGGTCTCATCAACATCAACCACCTCTATCTGAGTGCTGCCATTCGCGACAAGGCGAGCCTTGTAGCGACTGAGAGAACCGTCCGCCAAGTACTTGTAACGGAACAACACATACATCGAACAATATTGGTGTCCGTAGGACGGGGTACAAGAATCCAAGTGTTGTTTTTAATAAGAGCATTAAATTCATCATACATAGCGTTTAACCAATTCGGATCATGGAAAGCAGCGTTATAGGATCGGGGTAAAGGGGAAACTGAGGACACATGACAAGCGTAACGGGGATTGGGACGGGTAGTCCCGACACGGGAACGTGTAACCATGGGATGAACCGATGTCGTGGTCGGGTTAGGGTCAGCAACAGGGGGGGGGGGTTTGGGAAACGGAAATGGGGCCGTAGGTTGTGTAGGAGAGGTGGTTGGTTGTGGGGAGGGAAGTATGTCTGGGGATGCCACAGTGGGAGAAGGTGGGGGATCGATACCATGTCAGAATGTTTTGTGAGAGATATGAATAAGTTTTGTATTCTCTTTGTTGATGCATACGTATAGAAATACAAGAAATATATAGGTACAAATCATGATCTATTTAGGGTAAATTGTAATCACCCTCTAATCAACTTTAATAGACAACTAAGTGTCTACTCATCAATCTTACGCTTTATAAAGATGTGTGTGGTGTGGGTGTGTATTGAGTGCAGTTCTGACCCTTTTCTTAGCAGGCTTCATTAGCTTAGATTGTAGAGGACCCCTACGCTCATACACTGATAACGCTACTGGCATAAACTATGTTAGAGATGACGAGTTTATAGAAAGTGGTGTAACTTATACTTTTGATGGTCCCAGCGATGTTTTCCAACTAACCTCCCTAAGATACTTTCCTGAAAATGAACGGAACTGCTACACTCTCAGACCCCAACAAGGGAAGAATAATAGGTATTTGATAAGGGCGAGGATTGGGTATGGAAATTATGACTACAGAGATCAAAACCCTCAATTTGATCTCTATCTCGGTGCAGATTATTGGGCTACAGTTAATATTACAGACTCGGGGGTGGCAGTAACCCTTGAGATGATACACCTCAGCTTATCAGATTACATACACGTTTGCCTCATTAACACGGGTCACGGAATCCCTATCATTTCAGCTTTAGAACTACGGCTTTTGGATATCACCATGTATGAAGGTCAATTTCAATCACTAATCCTCTCCCATCGTGATCATTTTGGTACAAATGAAATAGTCAGGTCAGCATCTTTAATTTCTTAAAGCTAAGTAAAAATTATAACAAACAACTCATGCTGCAGTCCAGCTTGACTACTGTTAATTATTTTTTTGGCTGATACAGATACAAAGACGACATGTATGATCGGATATGGAATCCATTGTCTACTGGCTCAAGAGCCGTAAATAATTCTGATTTAGTTTCTACAGGACCTTCAGACAAAGAAAAATTACCATTAAAGGTCAGAAGTACTGCCGTTACACCTATAAACTCTACGGATTTTTTAACCTATAAATGGCCTGCTAATATTAATGATAAATTTATCATCTACATTCACATTGCTGAAGTTGAGTTGCTTAAAAGCAACCAGAAAAGAGAATTCAACATTTATCTTAATGGCGCTCTCTTGTTTGGACCATTTTCTCCCTCAACTAGCTTAACCACCATAACCAATCAATCAACTCACACCGGTTTTTCAAGCTATGCGCTTAGTCTAATTCCAACTCTAGATTCAACCCTCCCTCCTCTCTATAATGCGATAGAGATTTACAAAGTGAAGCAACTCGTACAAAACCAAACACAAGATGGAGATGGTAAATATATACTATAATAGTACCATGCAGTTTTTTTAGTGAAGTGATTTACGATAATATTTTACTTAAAATTTATTGCTATTTCCCCTTTGTTCTTATCATAAAATTAGCTGCAGCAATCTCGAATACTAAGTCAACGTATGGTTTAAAAAGAAACTGGCAAGGGGATCCGTGTGTTCCACAGGCCTATGCATGGGATGGTGTTAACTGCAGCTACAAAGATACGCTGACACCTAGGATCATATCCTTGTATGTATTCCATTTAACGAATATCACTGAGTAATAGTTCTGTTTTATTACCATTGACAATTACTTATTTGATGTAGGAACATGTCCTCTAGCGGATTAATGGGAGAGATAGCTACTGCCTTGGCTAACCTCACTATGATAGAATCATTGTAAGTTTTTTTTGGGTAAAAGGGATTTTTCACCCTGGTAAAATAGAATCATTGTAAGTTCTTTCTCACATAGTTGGCGTCTTCCAAACTATAGCATATACTACTTGATTATCTAAAATAACTAATCTAACTTCGGTATATTTTTGTTCAGGGATCTGTCCAACAACAACTTGACAGGAATTGTGCCGAAGTTTCTTGCAAATTTAGATTTCTTAAGATTTCTGTAAGTTACCTGGCTGTAGATCTACAGTTTATAGTTTTTATACCATAAATAATGGTTTTACCTGGTGTTTCTTATAGAAATTTAACAGGAAATAATTTCACAAGACCGCTACCAGCAGAGCTCCTAGCAAAATCAAAGAAACGGTCGTTATTTCTGAGGTTTGCTCTTTAGCATAGAACTATACTCCAAGAAAAAGTGAACTGGCATTCACGTAAATTGTTCTAACAATCTAACATTTACCATAATCAGCATTGAAGAAATTGGCGATCAAGATAAAGGTTATTGTCTCAATGGGTTATGTAAAAACAAAAAGCATACCAAGGTGGTTATTCCAGTGATAGTAGCAATTGTCGTAGTCATTGTGCTACTGATGGCATTTGCCATAGTATGGAAATATAAACGGCGAGAAATAAAAGGTTTGCAATATCGTTACCTCATCAATCGATAGCCTAATTAATTTATATTATTCTCTGTTGAAAGAAATGGGTAAAATGGAAAAGTGCCTTGGTATTTAAATTAATGAATTGCAGATCCGATTATAAAAGAGGATACTTTTAAGCCAAGGAATCAAGAGTATACATATTCTGAGTTGCAGAGGATTACCAACAACTTCGAAACTGATATTGGAAAAGGTGGATTCGGAACAGTCTTCCGTGGATCTATTGGGAATAACCAAGTTGCTGTGAAGATTCTTTCTGAATCATCAGCTCAAGGGTACAAAGAATTTCAAGCCGAGGTGAGTTGGGTCACTGCAGCTCCTAGGATTAAAGTTTATTACAACTCAGGTTACCAATATTACATATTCAAACTAAAGAATAAGAAAATCAGTTACAACACGGATAGCAAAATAAATTTTGTGTACGTACAGGTCAAGCTTCTAATGGATGTTCGTCATAAAAACATAACTTTGCTCGTTGGGTACTGCAACGACCGCAACCGCAAGGGAATCATCTATGAGTATATGGCTAATGGGAACTTGGGACAACATTTATTTGGTAGTTGGCCAAAGTTGTTGCTTCTTCCTTAGTTTAAGACTTTAAGTACATATTTATCCATTTAATATCAAAAGTTCGTGCTTCTTAGTATTCTGAGTTGAAGTTCTATTACACTGTCCAAACTATTCCAGGCTCTTATGAAACACAAAGTTCAAGTACTAATATATCTACATTTGAATAACTTGCTCAGATGGATATTCAAACGTCTTGAGCTGGGACAGAAGACTACAAATTGGATGTGATGCAGCAGAAGGCTAGTAACTAGATTGTTTTTTTAAACGCACACACACGCCAAATTCCCAGTTTGGAATTGAAGTCACAACCACTGAGTTGATAGGGCACCTCATATACACCTATTGATTACTTCTTTAACATGAATGCATCTATATTATAGGACTAGCGTACATGCATCATGGTTGCCGGCCACCGATAGTCCACAGAGATGTTAAGTCTTCAAACATATTGTTAAATGAAGGTTTCCAGGCAAAATTAGGAGATTTTGGCCTGTCCCGAGCATTTACAGCTGAAGATGCCACCCATGTGTCAACAACAGTAGTTGCCGGCACTTACGGGTACATTGATTCCGAGTGAGTTTTTCTCTTCCAAGGTTTTTTAATAAATTTTTCCTAGTTGGTGAAATATTAAATGTATGTTTTTTTGCAGCTCAACAAACAGGTTGACTGTGAAAAGTGATGTGTATAGCTTTGGTGTAGTACTCCTGGAGTTGATTACAAGCCGCCGGGCAATATCAGAAAACATAAACATAATTGACTGGGTCAAGTCAACTGTCGCAGAAGGACATGTTGAACATATTATTGATCGTAAATTACAAGGGAACTTTAACCGAGATACAGCCTGGAAGGTAGTAGAACTGGCCATCGCCTGTGTTTCCTATGCATCGATCAAAAGGCCAACCATGAACGATGTAGTGTTGGAGCTCAAGAACTGCTTGCAAGCTGAGCAGACTCATCGTTGCATGCCAGATAACGAAAGTTTACCTTTGAACTTAGAAAGTATGAGTGATCCAATGCCAAGATAGTGAAGTCTTGAAACTGTCAAGTGTCAAATGTCGTGGTACTTATGTATTGTACTATAGTATTTTAATATATCTGTGCTTGTAAGCGATCCGAGCATAAGTCAATCCAAATATACTAAATCTCATACATAACACCGATTTCATAATATATAGTGATTCTGAGACCTTAGACACCAACATATGTATTTCTTTCTACTTCTAGTCTTTTGAGCTTACTATATACTCCGTAATAAACATCTTATAGATAAAATGCCCATGCTTCTACATCGTCTTGCCTTCAAAAACTAATGTTTAGAAAGCCATCTACTTTTAGAATGAGAGACATAAGCTTCCTCTCAAGTCAAGAGGATCATCTTGGCTTCTGATTTCACTTTTAAGTTCGTAATTTTAGTTAACATAAAGGTAGTGCTCATAAGCAACTGTACCCATATTCGATTTTATAAGTTTTCTTTGAGTTTTTTTTTAACGGCAGTTGGAATTAAGAAAAAAGAACTAGCAAGGAGCTAGATAGAGTTACAAGGGTGGGATATAGCACTACAAGGATCATTAAACCACTCAATCCAATTAAAAGATGAGTTCCTACTTCTACTTGTAATCCAAAGATAAGACAAGGTTTTGATATCGTTGAAGAGGAGAACTCTCGATGGCCGCTTTGGAGAGAAAATAACATTATTTCTAAACCGCCATAAGGACCAAATTGTTGTTTGGACCACAACATCAAAAAATCTTGAATATTTTGATTGAAGAGGAGAGTTGTCCGCCAAGTAAATCACATCTTGAAGATTTTGAAGAGAGCTGGATGTTCCACCATCTTAAAACGTCTTTCAAGGTGTCTCTTGCTATCTTACAATGTACAAAGACATGCTCTTCTGTTTCAATGTCGATCGTCACATACGGGACATCTAACGGAGTTTAAATCTACACCCCTTCGGTTGAGGTTGACCTGAGTAGCCATCCTTCCAACGAGTGGTGGGGAGGGAAGCGGTTTGAGACGAAGAGGAGATGAGAGATCTTATGCCCTTAACCGAGAATCTTCTTGAAGCATCACTGATAAACTCCCAACCATCTTCGACATCCGAAAGAAATAAGTTAGAGATGAGGCTGACCATACTTGTAAGTTCTTCAAGTTCTGGACCGGGTCTTGGTTCTCTTCGCCAAGCCCACATGAAGTTCAACCCCAGAGGAGAAAGAAGGCTCGGGGGGTCAGTAGCAGCATGCTGAGCAGAGGTGTGACTTGGAGTAGTGGTCACAACAGTGGATGGCGCTCAGGCAGTGGGTTTTCTGTCACAAACAAGGCAATCCGGGTTTGTTTCTAAACAAAAAAGTCGATGGAATAAAGCAATTAAAGGTGAGTCACCAACCCAAATCTCCTTCCAGAAGCTAGTATTTTGACCATTACAAGTTTTTTCTTGAAAAGAGAGGGGAGGTTGATGTTAACTTTGAGAAGGTCATATTTTAACTTTGCAATGTGGTACCATGAACCGGAGTTGGGTTTAAGAGAAGAGTAGGCATTGAGTCCGCCCGAAGATTTATGAATAGATCGAACCACTTTAAACCACATAGCTTGTTTTTCGGTTTGAAATCTCCACCACCATTTCACTAACATAGCTTGATTACAAGTTCTCAAACTACCAATACCAAGCCCACCTTGATCATAATGAGAAATAACATTGTCCTAAGCAATACATGGAATTTTTTTGTCATCTAAAGATCCGCCCCAAAAGAAATTTCTCCGAATACCTTCTAGTTTGTTGGTGACCTTTATTGGAGCCTTGAAGGTAGAGAAGTAATAGACACCCAAACTACCAAGTACGGATTTAATGAGCGTAAGTGATGCGTGTATAACGCGTTCGGGGTCAAAGGAACTTCCTTTTCGTCGAGCAAGTTTTTCAACACCCTAGGCAGTGAACCTAATCATTGTAGTGTAGTATTGGGTAAGCCTCGGGTATTGATATCGTTCTCTAGGAGAATAGGAATGCTAGTGAGAAATGTACTACGCTAAGGTTGAGGTTGAGGAAGATTATTTTTTATCTTTTTTATATTTTTTATAAAGCTAAGGGTAAAATCTCGGGTTTTGGATTTGGGGGTTTGGTACTTCTACCGATTACTTCTACTATTTAATTATCTTAACTAATGGGTAGTCTATGTCTTTTTTATGTGTGCTCGTATGATGATTAAAAATGTGTTTACCTAGATACTATTACACCCTAATTATCTTTTACTGGTGGTTGAATTGTCACATCCTTATTCTTAACGCGTTGTGTTTTCTAAGGTCGTAGGGTATGCTTTTATCCCTAACTCTTTGAGACTACCTTTAGGTTATTGCCTACGAAATCTCTAGGATTCATAAACTAACTCTAAGGTTATCTTTGGATGTTTAGTCTACAATTCCGCTAAGTGACTATAAACTAAGGTTCACAAAGATTACTCAAGCATTAAAAACACAACGATGGCTTAGTGCATTCCTAAGCCAATTACAATTAAGATAAGAGACAACCAATCAATAATTAATAACTAGGTTTCATAGATCTAAGCAAACACACAAGAAATTTAGCCGGACATGTTAAACATGCAAGCATACACACATACAATCGAAGACATAATGAAATCAATGAAGTAAAACACTTATCTAGGTGTAAAATAGGGTATGAGAACCCTAAGATACTGTCCAAACTGGACCAAAGTCGTTTTAGGTTTTTACTCCACAAGTATACCACCTAAAATTATGAAAATTCGATTTTTATATATAGTTTTACAACTACGACGGCGTCACCTTATAGTTGGGACGCCGTCAGATCGTCTTCATTAGGTTTCGTCTTGGCCAAGTAGTAGTTGGGACGGCGTCACGTTGTGGTTGTGACGCCGTCAGTCTTCAGTAGTGATGTCGTCTTGATGTCGTCTGAATCTGGATCTAGGCCGTCTGAGAAGAAAAGTCTTCGTAACGCCCTTACTCTTCAAAGCCTGATGCCGTCAGGTGTAAATTAGGAAAAAGTGTACTGAGTCGTCACAAATTTAATTACGTAGAGAGGGACGGCGTCGCCCTTGGATTGTGACGTCGTCAGCTTCAATTCCAGCAGCTTGAGAGTCTTTGATCTTGACTTAGCCATTTTCTTCATATATTCACTCCTTTTCGTCCAAATATGCATCATTCCAGCATTTTGCTTCCAAGAGACCTAAAAAGTGAAAAGGAACGAAATTAAGCAGTAACGGATATAAAAGTGGGCGATTAAGGGCTTAAATGACCCTTTAAAAGCGTACGTTTTAAATCCTTATCAAATATCCCTACACTTGGTATTTGCTTGTCCTCAAGCAAATGTGCTTTTGGCCAATCAATTTATAAGTTAGGGGGGATAAAGCATTGGTTTAACATAATTCACAACAAGTATTAGCACAGCAATAGTCATAACAAGTACGGAAATTATATACTAGCACCTCATAAGTGGTGTTTGGATTCTCTCATCTCTCGGGTGTATATGAAATATAGTAAATGGAAATGGAAGATAAACACTCATTAACCAGTCATAGTACATAGATTACCATAGGCTTGAGACTAGATCAAACCTCCACCGCTTTGGAGTAAACACCTAGGAACAACTATCTAAGAGGTCTTTTAAAGGGTTGTAACGTTAGGCTTACGGTAAGGAAACAAAGGGTTTGGTTGGATAGGCGATTTAGTGGTGGTAAGTCAAAAATTTTATGCTACAAGCATGAAAAGAATGGCGTTGCTAAGCCAAAACTCGACTCACTAAACTCTAGATAACTTTGAAACGAACAAACATAAATATAAAGATAGATGTAGGATGGTAGCCCGTATTTTTCTTCTTTTTTTTCAACACTATTTTTTTTTCTTTTTTCGATTTTTTTTTTTGGCATACGCTTTTACTCTACCATCCTCTACGATAACATTAAAATATAAGGGATTTATAGGAGCATCCCTAAACTTGAGTTTTTATTACTCTAACACTAATTTGACCTGAATTGAAAAGATCAAAACACCTGGAGTACCTTATTACGTAAATAAAGGGAATTTGAATTTAACGTTCTTTCCCGTCACTCCATAAAATTTTACTTTACCCATGAGTCCCAATCGTCCCAAAACTGTGTACAAAAGATATGAATCGACTTAGCAACCATGCAAGTAACTAGATAATTGAACTAAGGGTTTAGTATGATAAGAATAATGCACTAAAGATGAGTGCATACAAGGTAGGCTAAGGCGATTTGGGTGTACATTTGGGGTGAATTGTAAACAATGCTCTTCATTGATATTCCGGAAAACCGAAACATCACGAGAACCGCGAAAAGGATAGGCTCTGAGGGGTTAACTAGGGGTATCATGTACTAAAGATGGGTACATCGCAAGGGTGTGGGGGAGTTACTCGACCGATGTGGAAGAAGTAATTATAATACGGGTATCAAACAAGGGTTATCCTAATGCCTCTTATCACTTAGTTATTTCTAACTACACAAGTGTAGTCTCACTAGCGATCTCGGAATGCATCATAAAACAAGTTCTAGAATCTATTATACTACCGGTACACTCTCTAAGCATTAAAGGGGAATGCTTTAATTCCTATAGATCTAAGGGCGAACCTCACATTTTTGGGGTGGAATTTGAGTGGTAAAGGGTTTTTGTGCTAGTCATATAAATCCTATCCATGAGACGCTTTATTAAGACTAAAGACCCACTCTTACATGTCATGAAAAATTTTAAATTTGGCGCTAAAATTGCCCTAACCGATATTTCTCATAGATTATTACATAAATGAACTAGGACAAGACAAATAATCAAGGATAAGCATAGTTTCAAAGTTCCCGTTTTATTCTCCCTCCTTACAGTTAAACTGAATATTGTCCCCAATGTTCCCTGAAAGTATCAAAGTTATGATAACGGAAGGTAATTAAAAGAGAAAGAAACTAGTACTCCCCTGATTAGTTCGGTAGGATCCGTGTGAAGTAGTGGTTAAATTTTTTCCAAAAAGAATGTATGCGTGATAAGCTCTATACAATATTGTGTTTCTTCTTCTTGATAAATAAAACTTGCACACTTTAAGAAAATAGACGAAACCTTCGCGTAAAATCGGCGGTAAAACTATATATGACTCAACTACACTAGGATATAATGCTTGTGGAATGGATGTTTGCAGATTTTCTAGAAAATTAAGACCTGAGAATTTCCAAAATTTTATAATTAGCACAGAAAACGAGAGAAAGTTATAAGCTATTTTTGCTCCTCCTGACGTCGTCAGGTTGTAATTCTGATGCCGTCAGGTTATCCTGACAGAAACTGGTCTACTGCGTTTTTCTGGAAAAATTACATCTTTAGAATCTGGAAAAATTCATGCAAAACATTCATTATGACTCGATACAAGCATTTGACTCTAACAAACACACATATATATCATTTTCAATAATCGTAGTTCTCATGTTCACATTCTTTAAAAAACGTGTGTAATCTTCCCTACACTTATCCTTTTTGTAAAATACCTTTATATGTAATTAAGACGAGGTTAAAGACAAAATAAAGCATTTTCACAAATTCAAACATGAGAACATACAATAGTGAAAAGATATATGACACAAACAAGCAAACAATTAAGCATGGGTTGCCTCCCATGAAGTGCTTTTCTTTATTTATGAGTCTTGTAGCTAGACTCGAAGTCGTGCCCCTACGTGACTTCACTACCGTCACCTTCTTCCTCATGACGGTCTCTATCAGGGTTTTCCATGTTATAGTAATGCCCTATTATGCATCTTTCTAAGAAGTCATTCCCCCCTCAATCGGTTCTATATTTCGGTCCTAATTTCAAACAATCCTTATTGTTGGAATCACTCCTAAACCTTAATTCAAGTGTTAGTGATTCATATGTAATAGTTAGCTTAATATGGCCTTTATGTTTGTTATTAAGCTAAGGCTTATAAAGAAGGCCCATAAGCCTTGGCCCAAGCCCATAAGAAGGGAAGGAGTCTAGATGTGTTGCCCTAGCTCCTTGCCCTATAAATACCTTTTGTAAACCTTCTATTGAAGGTTGGTTGTTCATTTACACATTTACTCTACGCATAACTCTTCTCCATTTCATACGTGTGTGTGTGTCTTTGTTCAACCGATCACTATCTCTTCTATTTCTTATATTGATGCTTGTGTTTCTAATATGGGAACCTAACAGTGGTATCATTCGCCAAATAGTTGGGTGAAAAGCTTTTGTTTTTGAAGTTAGTATTTTTGGTCTTACGCGTAAAACGGTTTCTCACTTTGTCACGCTTAAAAATTTATTTTTTACACTTTTTAATCCAAGATTCTTGTACTTTCAACGTTTTTAGGTGTTAAAATATCTGTTTTTGGCAAAAAGTTTCAAACTTTACGTGTGGATCATTGTTTTTAAGCTTGGTTTTATTCGTGGGTTTATTTCTACGCATAAGGTGTTTAGAAGTTTTGGATCATCAAGTTTCACACTTTTGTGTTATTTTGGTGATATCGAAGCTGTTTCATCACAAAAATCTGGTTTAGAAACACCATTGGGTAGAAATCATTTTTGGTCAAGTTTTACGCGTATCAAAACCCTAATTTTACGCGTAACTTTTCCTTGGATCGATCTTCAGTTTTCGTGGTTTACTCAGTGTTTTCTTGCTTGGATAAGCCTGAAAACACTTCGACTTTGGATATCCTTTACACTGTGATAGTGTAAAAGATTTTTGGGCAAAACCCTAATCTTACACATAAGCTCAAACTTATGCGTAGAACTCTTTCCGCATAAGATTTTTCTTACGCCTAAGCTCTGTCTTACGCATAAGCTAATCCTACGCCTAAGGTTTTCTACGCCTAACTTTCAGTTTACGCATAACTTTAGTGTTTCTCAATTCTTACGCGTAAGCTAATCCTACGCGTAAATATCACTTTTACGCGTAAGTTTGGTGTTTTTACACTTAAGTGTTACTTTGCCTACATTTGGTTTCTACGCCTAAGGATTCTTCATCAACAAGGTTTCATTCGACTACAAAGATCCATTTTACAACACAAGTTTTCAACATGTCTCAACCTCCATACTCTAACTACTTTCCTTACATGTATAATCAACAACAACAACAACAACTAAGTCCACAACATCAACAATTTAATCAACAACAACAAATTTATCAACAACATACTCCACAACTATTAGCAATTCCACCACAAATGGTTCAACCACCACCTAGTCTTCAAGTACAACCTTACACAAACTTCTACAATCAACATCCATCCAGGAGTACTATGAAGGAACCGACATGGTTTGGCAAGATGTGTGAAGCCTTAAGTAGCCAACAATCAATTCATGAAGCTGGCTCACTTGATAGACCTCCAATGCTCACTCCCGGAAATTATGATCAATGGGTGATAAGGTTCTTTAGGTTTTGTGATCTAAAGAAGCCACATGGAAAGTTCTTAAAGAAGGTCATTATGGAAGGTCCATTTCAGATGCCTACTGTTGTCACACCCGCTGATCCAGATGCCAATCCACCAAGAGATGCTGTCACCAATATTGCAACTATCTCAGACCTCACTGCTGATGAACTTCTACATTTTGAAGCCGATGAACTAGCAATGCAATACATCCTTTTGGGATTACCCAATCCGATCCTTCGAAGTGTTGATGCTCAGAAGACAGCTAAAGCAATGTGGGAACATATTCATTTTCTAATGGAAGGCACATCACTCAATCAGGAAGACATGGAATCCAAAATCTACTTGGCTTATGAACACTTCATGATTGAACCAGGAGAGACATTAGAGTCATATCATCATCGCTTTTCATATATCATTAATGATTTGGACAAACACAACATCATCATGCCACGAATTGCTGTCAACACTAAGTTCCTAAGTAGTCTTGGTCCGGAATGGGAGAATTATGTCATTTTTCTCCGTCAAGCTAAGAATCTTCATCATGCTACATAAGGATTGTTGTACGACTATTTGAAGCCTCACCAAAAAGAAGTTGACAAAGAAAGGACTATCTGTGGACTCCCGGCTCCACAGTCACTTCCGGACAATCAACAACTTGCTTTGTGGGCTCAAACTAGTTTTCCTCCTCAAACAGCTCCTCAACCCGCTCCTCAACCAACTGCAACCATCACACCATATGATCCATCAAAGCAACAACCTCAACAAACTCAATTGGTTCCATACAACAACAACAATGCTCAAGCACTTTACAGTGAAGCTGATGAGAACTCTGATGCCTTCAATGAATTGCAACAAGGATTTGTTATGATTGCTAAAGCATTCGGCCGGTATACAAACAAATCCAACAATCGCACTCGTTCCTCATCTAACACAAGGAATCAGGCTGTTGTGAACAATGGACGCGTTGAACTTCAGAATCATGGTTATGGTCGTCAGATGGGAGGTGGTCAAGGGTTTAATGCTATGGGAAGGAATAACATGGGTGCTCCGCAACAACAAAGGGCTCAAGTGGTTGAATAGGGGAATGCTCAGAATGGGGTTACTGGTCTTCATTGTTATAACTGTAATGAGAAGGGTATGCATTCCCTAAGTCGAGGACAAGAGGCAGTGCTTATAACAAAGAGGCTTTGCTCTTGGCTCTCAAAGATGAAGGTGGTGGAACTCTTACCAACAAGGAACAAAGCTTTATGGCAAATGCAGATTCTGATGATGATATGGAGGACTTGTAGGCTAATGCAGCATTGATGTTGATGGCAAAAATGCAAGCTCTACACATGAGTGACACAGGCCCAGTGTATGACACTGACGGCTTGTCTCAGGTACCGGAACAAAATACACTCATTCCTGATCTGATATCTCCGCCAATTTCTCCATCCGAAAAGGATCAGAGTGTTCAACATGAGCCATCCACATCTCATTCCGATGATTATCAAATAGATCCCGTAGTTATATTTGACGATCAAGATAACCTTATGGTTAATATTGATAATCAAGTTGACTCCGTGGTTATATTTGAGGATCTAAATAATGATCATGTTGAGACTCACGTTGAACAAGATGAGCTTCTGTCTAATAGATAAATTGAGCTCCTGACCTTAATTAAAGACCAAGAATCTCGTTTGGAAATTTGCAAGCAATTAAAAGATAAAAATGCACTGTTAATTAGGGATAATGAATGCTTAATTAGACAAATCAACGTTTTTAAAACTCAAGAAAAACGTGAACAAGGTTTTGAAGTCGCTTTTGCTAAATCTCATCAAAACGAAAAATCATTAGAACGAAAGATACGTGATCTAGCTGCATCCAAGAATGCTTTGTTGTCTCAAATAGAACAACTGAAACATGAACATAAACAACAAATTAACGCTCTTACTTTGGAAACTCAAAAAGCCAAAGCTGAGTTGTTAACTTGTCAAAAACAGTTCTCTGAGTACAAAAAGCATTCCACGAAACGAATAGATAACTATCTTGAAGAAATTGTCGACTTACAACACAAAATCAAAGAGTTTCGAAATGTTGTTTATAAACATGGTGAGTCAATCACAACTATTCAAAAGTTTACTTTTAAACCAAATCTAAATGGATATGGACCGATTCTTGCTGATTACAAACCTAAGTTTTCAAACAGATCATTCAAACCAAATCCTGAATTTTACAGTGCAGAACATAGAATTGATGATTCAATTATGACTGTTGTTGAATATAATCGCATGGAGGAATTAGATGCTGATGAAGAGAGTCGGTCAAAAATAGAAAATGTCGTTTATAACAAACCATTTAACTATTCAAAAGCTGTAACTTTTGTCACACAACAAGATACGTCTAACAAACCTTTGGTTATCACACCAGTTTCTGAAGTTCGTCCCCAACACAATGGTGCACAAATTAATGGTCCTTTACCTTCACTTAGTGAAGTTAAAACAAAAGCCGAAAGTTGTCGAGTTATCAAATATTTTGACACTTTCTTATCTGACCTCAAAATTTTGGAACGTGAGATTGAATTTCATTCTGAAATAAAAGTTGAACATTTTCAATCGCCGATGGCGCGAGAACAAAGAGATATTCTTCAGAAAAGAATTTTACCCCATGTCAAAAATTTGAAAACTTGTGCACTATATTGGGAAAGGGATTTTCACAAGGAACTTGGTCTCATGAAAACAGTTTTCGAGAAAACAGAAACATCGATTTCAAAAACTAAACGTAAAAAGAAATTGTTGAGAAAAGATATTGATCGACTCTTGAAAGATGTTATCTGTGCTGATATTAATAATCTTGTGTTCTTACAATCTGTTGCATATGCATCTGATCATATCTCTGCTGATTTTGTTGATTCTGTTGATATTGTTGAGAATACTGATAATGTGCATCAGATCGAGTCTTTAAAAGTTGAAAATGAACGATTATTAAATAAGATTTCAAATGCAAAACATCGTCTTCAATGGTGTCAAAAAGATTGTCAAGATCGTGAACTTGCTTTGCAAAACAAAATCAACCAGTTGCATTCCAAAACGTTTAATCCAAAATTTGAGCAACTGGATGATCAAAACGCGTCTTTGAAATGTCAAATCTCAAAATATGAACAAGAACTTGCAAAAGTTAAAAAGGAATATGGTGTCATATTTGATTTACTTAAACAGACTCGTGATGACGCATCAAACGGTACTTGATCATTTTCTTGCACACACTAAAGAAGTCATGAATTTTTCTGGAAATCTTTGTTCTAAAAATCAAGATTTGGTGCACACTATCTTTAAGTTAAGAGAAATGTTAGGAAAGTATGAACAAGTTCAGCCTAGCATCATTAAGAGAATTGCGCCTGTAACACTTAGCAAACGTGAACCCAGAATGCCTACTGACAAACCACGAGATACTAATGTGCTTCCCTCTACTGAAACAGGAATAATTGCCTCTTTTCCTAATGTCCGCACTTCACAGCCTAGGAGCAATACAAGGAAGAATAGGAAGTTGCGACCTAAGAAAAGAACAATAAAGAATGCTGAAGTAGAAGAACACCCTAGGACTTTGAATAAGACTCACGTTGCACCCACTTTAGATATTGCGTCTGACAAATGTAATGGAAAAAGTGTTGTAACGAATGCTAAACCTTTAAGTACTTTTGATATTCAGTCTGATGCTTCTTGTGTTATTTGTCGTAAAAGTATGCTTTCTGATTGTCATGACAAATGTGTTGCTAGAGCTATCTTGTCTCGTTTAAGGAATCCTAAGAATCGGAATACCTCTAGGCCCAATACTGCCTCTAAGTCTGTGCTTGGTAAACCGCCCTCTTTAGATTCTAAGAAACGAATTGATGTCCCTGTAGCTCCAGTATCACCTCCAAGGAATGTAGTACCACCTAGTGCATTCACTAAGACTAAAGCAAATACTAGTTGGAGATGGCAGAAATGGATACATAATACACTAGGATTTAAATGGATGCCTAAAATCATTGATGTGTGTATTTCTACTATAACTGCTTCGGAACCCTCTAACACTTTGGGTTCCACATATACTTTTATTCCATCTGTGTCGTTTGTGTGTAATGCAGGTGATACAGATCATCCTTTGGATTGTTGATAGCGGATGTTCCCGACATATGACAGGCAATCTTAAACTGTTATCAAACTTTATTGCAAAGTTCATTGGCACTGTCAGATTCGGGAATGATCACTTAGCAGCTATCATGGGCTACGGAGATTATATCAATGGCAATATCGAAATTATCAGGGTTTATTATGTGGAAGGCCTCGGTTACAATCTCTTTTCAGTCCGTCAATTCTGTGATGGAGACTTGGAGGTTGCTTTTCGGGAGAAAACTTGTTTCATTCGTGATCTACAAGGAAACGATCTTATGTCTGGCTCTCGCAATTCTAGTCTGTACACAATCTCAATGCAAGACATGGTTGCTTCATCTCCCACCTGTCTACTCTTAAAGGCTACATCTACAAAATCTTGGCTATGGCACCGTCGTCTCTCACATCTAAACTTTCAAACCATCACCAACCTTGCTCGACACAAACTTGTTAAAGGTCTCCCGAGATTCCGGTATTCTAAAGATCACCTATGCTCAGCTTGTGAACAAGGGAAAAGCACTCGTGCTCATTTTCCTTCAAAGGTGGAACACAGCTCTCAGCATGTGCTTCATCTTCTTCACATGGATTTGTGTGGCCCGATGCGCGTGCAAACGATTAATGGCAAACGCTACATCTTGGTAATTTTCGATGACTACTCACGATGGACTTGGGTCTACTTTCTTCGAAGCAATGATCAAGCTCCACAGATGATCATCACCTTTCTCACGAAAATTCAAGTCCAGCTCCGGAACACCGTCCGCCAAATCATAACAGACAAAGGAACTGAATTTGTGAACCGAACTCTTCGAGAATTTTATGAGAATGTGGGAATTGAGCATCAGACATCTATTGCACATACACCAGAACAAAACGGAGTTGTTGAAAGACGAAACCGTACGTTAGTGGAAGCTGCAAGAACAATGTTAATCAATGCTAAACTTCCAGATTACTTGTGGGCAGAAGCTGTATCAACTGCATGCTACACTTAAAACCGATCAATGATTAAAAAACGCTACAACAAAACACCTTTTGAGCTTATCCACAACAGAAAACCGAATCTCAAACACTTTCATGTATTTGGATCTCTTTGTTACCCAAATAATGGTCGTGATGACTTTGGAAAGCTCAAAGCCAAAGCTGACATTGAAGTCCTTATTGGATACTGTGACAATTCTAAAGGTTACCGGATCTGGAATCGTCGTACAAAGCAGGTTATGGAAACGATTCATGCTAATTTTGATGAGCTTACAGAAATGGCTTCTGAGCATAACAGCTTGGAACCCGGTCACAACCGTTTAAACTTCCCTCAAACCCCATCATCAGCTGAACCAAGCCCCCAGCTTACTCGTCAACAAATGAAAAAGCTATTTGCTCAGCTGTTTAGTGATGACATTGATGAACGTGCTCCAGGTGTATCCGATGTTTCCCCTGCTCAACCTGATCATACTCTTATACCTGATACATCTGCTACAATAACTACTGTTGAAGAAGCACCACCAGTTGACTCTACAACAACAGTTGAACAAACTGCATCCAACGACGCTGAACCAGCTGATGATGTTCTTAATGAAGTACCCCCACCTGCAGATTTTGATCCAAATGCGTTCTTTAACCCGTTTGCTAATGAAACTGCTGCACCTGATGTTGCGGAATCATCTACAAGCCATTTGAATCCTCAAAATCTACACAATGTATACCAACATCAACCCTCTACACATCGTTGGACAAAAGACCATCCTCTAGAGAATATTATTGGTAACCCGAATCAACCAGTCGTTACAAGACAACGTCTTCACGCAGATGGTGAACATTGCATTTATGCACTCACTGTCTGCCAATCTGAGCCTAAAAACATTAAAGACACAATGACAAAGGACAACTGGATTGAATCCATGCAAGAAGAACTCAACCAATTCAAACGTCTTGAAGTATGGGAACTGGTTGAAAGACCAACAGGGGTCTACGTCATTGGTCTCAAATGGATTTGGAAGAACAAATTGGATGCTGAAGGGAACGTAATCAGAGACAAGTCACGTCTGGTGGCTAAGGGTTATAAACAGGAAGAGGGTAATGACTTTGAAGAATCATTCGCTCCGGTTGCTCGTCTTGAGGCTGTTCGGATCTTTCTCGCGTTCGCGGCTCATATGAATATAAAGGTCTTTTAGATGGACGTCAAAACTGCTTTTCTGAATGGTCAACTAAAAGAAACGGTTTATGTCAGCCAGCCAGAAGGGTTCATTGATCCTGAGTTCCCGAACCATGTCTACAAACTGAACAAAGCTCTGTACGGACTCAAACAAGCTCCTCGGGCGTGGTACGATAAGTTATCATCCTTCCTCATCGCCAATAATTTCACCAAACGTTCGGTTGACCCAACTCTTTTCATACAATATCACGGGGCACACATCTTAATTGTTCAAATTTATGTGGATGACATCATTTTTGGGTCAACACATAAAAAGTACTCAATCGCTTTTTCAAAACTAATGAAGAAACATTTTGAAATATCCATGATAGGTGAACTTACGTTCTTTCTAGGACTGCAAGTTCATCAATCACCCCGTGGTATTTTCTTGAGTCAGTCCAAATATGCCCTTGAATTGCTAAACAAATTTGGAATGCAAAACTGTGACACCTATGCCACCCCAATGGCTCACACCAAGAAGCTAGACGTTGATTTACATGGGAAATTGGTGGACCCTACCAAATACCGTAGTATCATTAGGTCTCTCATGTATCTAACAGCCAGCAGGCCTGACATTGTTTTTGCCGTATATCTTTGCTCCCGCTATCAGTGGTGACCAACTGAAACCCACCTCTCTGAGGCTAAAAGAATCCTCCGATAAATCAAGGGAACCATTAACTTGGGGATCTGGTATCCGAAGGATTCTGGTTTTGAACTAATAGCTTTTTCAGATGCTGATCACACAGGATGCTTAGATTCACGGAAAAGTACTTCAGGAGCATTACAATTTCTTGGTGATAAACTGGTGTCATGGCAATCGAAGAAGCAGGATTGTACATCGCTGTCCTCAACCGAAGCAGAATATGTAGCCATGTCGGCGTGTTGTGCTCAAGTCATTTGGATGAGAACACAACTCAAAGACTATGGTTATGTATTTGACAGAATCCCGATGTACTGCGACAATCAGAGTGCTATTGCGATCTCGTGCAACTCAGTTCAACATTCGAAATCAAAGCACATCGATCTTCGATATCATTTCATCAAGGACCACGTGGAACAGGGTACTGTTGAATTATACTTTGTGGGTACAGAATACCAACTGGCAGATCTTCTCACCAAAGCCTTAGCTCCTGCTAGGTTTAATGAGCTGGTCCACCGGATTGGTATGCGGTGTTTGACTCAAGGGGAACTGGATGAACTCTTAAAACATTCTTAAAAACCAGTCAAACACCAAAACCTCTTTTGTAAATATTTTTCAAAAACAAAATACAAAAATATAAAATCAGATAAAACAACAAAAATATTCTTCTATCTATATTTCTTTTCACATGGCAAGTACAATTCTTCCGTCAACACTCTATTCTTTCAAAATTCATTATTTTTTCGATCAAGTGTTGAGGGGGAGAAAACAAATATTTTTTTGGTTTCATAAAACCTTGTACTTGCATGTTATCTTATCCCGGTTGTTTCTTTATTAATGGTGGTCATATTTTTGGTTTAATGACACTACTCGGACTAAAATTTATAAAACTTCATTATTTCTTAAGTCAAGAGGGAGTGTCGTCAATTTTCTTTCCAAATATTCTCGTTTGATAACCAAAATGGAAGTTATGGGCGTTAGATGTAAATGGTTAAAATGGAGGGACTAAATGTATCAAATGCTCAAACTAAATTTAAATAAAACATGTCATAAACACATTTAATACACTTACATTTAATTCCCATCTATCCAAATCCTACGCCTAATATTCATCTGACAAATCCGTGTGTTTGATCTTCAATTTGTAAGTGGATAAACGTTCTTTGTAATCATCTAAACATAGGTTTTGAATCATTTCTTAAACCAACGGTTAGATTTTTGTATATGGATGATTTTGTGTTCTACGCATAAGCGTATGAACACCTAATCAAGATTGTGTGTTTGTGGTTAAAATGAAAGTGTCAAAACGTTTCTCTAACATCAATGATTCCATTTTTATCACTAAAACACACCCAGATACACGAATTGAATGATTTTTGAAAACTAGGGTTAATGCGTGAAATTGGGTATTTTCATATGTGAACGTTTCTGGTTGATTGGTTGCTTGAAAGATGTTGTTTACATGTTTAATTGATTGTATCTAGGCTTAGTTCATACCCAGAAACATCAATCGTGATAAAACTGAAATCTAGGGTTTATGTTCTTGAGAATTAGGCACTTTTGATTGTTAAAACTTGGATAAAACGACTCAATAAGCTTCCTAGACTTACCAGAACAAGTTTGGTGCATTTCCCATGGTTAAATTGCTTACTCGTAATTCTTAAGCTTTAGGGTTTAGGTTTTCGCGTAACATGTGTTCTACGCATAACTGTTTGATTAAGTATTCATGTTTGAGCTGATAAAGATTGAATGTATCTGTTAAGATTGATGATATGATGAACTTATTTCAGGTTTTCTACGCGTGAAAATTCAGAATCAAGGTTACTTGCCATCTACGCATAAGGATCACCTTACGCGTAGCATGTTATGCGTAAGATAAATCTTACGCGTAACGTTTACGCGTAAGGTTCTACATTGGGGACTACGCGTATCCTGTGAAGGATATGCGTAAACAGTAACCTCTACGCATAAGGTTGACTCTTACGAGTAAGCCTTACGCGTAAGGTTCTATATACGCTTACGCGTAAGCTCTACACATAAGGTCCTCTTTTCCTACGCGTAATATTTCTTACGCGTAAGTCAAGAACCTACGCATAAGCTTACGTTTACGCGTATACCACTCCTGTTTACGCATAAGCTTGCCATTTCTACGCCTAAGCCTAGTTTTAACCTTAATTATGAATTGTTACGCGTGCAAACTTGTAAATAAATAAATCATAACGCCACGAAACCAATAATGTCACTAATAAGCTTAAATGTTTAATAAGTTGTGAATAATAAGTGAAAACATAAACTTTAAAACTTGAAGTTAATCAACTCACGAAACTTATCACGACGTCTTTTGGACTATTAGACAAACAAGTGACATTGGCATACAATGCGAAAGATCAAAGGTCAAAGTGTTGTGACATTGACGCTCAATCTCAAACAAGTCACCATCACACCAGCAGACTTAAGGGTTGTTCTTCTTATTCCTGTCATCGAGCCAACCAAATACAATGCCACACCAACTGAAGAGGCTATTCTATAATTCATGATCGACATTGGTTATGACGAAGCTACAGGAGTAATCACAAAGCATTCATACGTGGATCTTAAGAATATTCCTCAGCCATGGAGAACCCTCTACATCATCATCACCAAATCAGTTTTTGGACGTGATAGTGGTTACGAGCATCCCAAGCTCGTGGAACTACAGATCTTTTGGGCTTTGGTCAACATGAAACACATTGAAGTTGAAGCTCTGATATGGGACGACATGATGTCTTTCCTCAAAAAGCTTGGCACCAAAATCCCATACATCAGATATACAAAACTGTTGATCCAAAGAGCTCTAGGGTATAATCCTGATATTCCCTTGAGACTCAATGACCCTAACAATCACTCCATGTTGTATGAGCCTACACTCACAGTCAGATTTAAGGAATCAACAACAAATAAACAGGGTGCATTGTTGCCAGACCACATTCTAACTGATGCAGTCAAACAACTCTATTCATACAAAAGGTATCTGGTAGCGGTTGATGAAGGCAAAGTAGGCTTTCTTGATGAAAAATCTTCTGGTACACCCACTAGAAAAACCAGGAGAGGCAGTGCAGGAAGCGTAACAAGCACTGAGAGTCAAAGAAAGTTCCCTAAGAGGAAACCTGCACTCAAAAGGAAAGTTCCCTCTAAGGAAGCCATTCCTATTCCCGAGTCTAAACCGCATCAAAAGCTAGTGGATGAAAGCTCTGACGAAACCGAATCAGACGAAGAGGTCACCTACTCTGAAACTGCAACCGATGACACTCAAACAGTAGCTAAACCTCCCAGTCCAAAAGCTGATATAGACAAAGGGAAAACTCCTGTGCTTGAGCATGATAAGGAAAGCTCTGAAGAAGAACCATTTGATGAGGAAAAAGACTATCAAAATAAGTTGAAGAACCTCAGACTCAAATATCTTGCCGATGAATTCATAAAAGATCAAACTCGTGGCCCTGGAGGATCAAGTGGTAGTACTCAAGCCACACCAGTTTCCGATGCGGTTAATCAACCCGATAAGGGAACTGGTACCACTACCACCCACGAACAACAACAAAGGCAGATTGAGGATTCCATCAACTTTGACATAGAGGAACCAGACACGGAAAAGACTGAGAAAACTTCTGGTGATGATACTAAAGCTGATGAAACGGCTAAGTCTGGACATGATGATGATCATGATTATGATACTTTTCTTCTAGACAGTCCCGCACGCTCCAAGGAGGAAAATTCTGAGCCACCAAAGGACCCAGAGCCACCTCACGACTCCTCATCATCAGACTCGTCTTCTCACTCTTCACCTCCACCATCCAAAGGCACAACCAGATCCACATCTAAATCTGTGAAGAAGCCAACAGACTCTTGGCTATCCCGGGCTAAAACAAGGATTTCTAAAGCTGTCAAGCAATTTAGAAAGAAAGACGTGCTCAACAAAAAGCTAAATCAACTCGCTGACAACATCAACTTTCTTCACGCCGAGATAGACAAGATGTCTAATGAAATGGAGTACGTCCAGAAGTTCATGCAACGTGATCTTCAAGGGGAAATGAACGAGATGATCAAAGGATATACTCACAAGTTCCTTCTTGACATCGTTCCTGGAGCTACAAGGGAGATGTTTACCAGACAGCTCTATCCAAATCTCATGAAATTGGTCAAGCAAACAATGCAATCCACTCCGGTGACAATGACGATCAATCCAATGGAGCCTGCAGTTCTCTCTAATGCAGAGTTGATTTCCAAGCTGGTGCTACAAATAGGTAAACGATCTGGAACTTTCACCTCTGATGAAGGTAAACTATTCGAGGCATTACTGGAATATCAACTCAAATCTTCATGCAAGGAGCAAGCTGAAAGGCCTAAGCGTCCAAGAGATGATGATGATAAGGATAAAGATACAGATAAAGAGCCTAAATGCCCAAAGAAAACTGGTGAATCATCCTCCATTCAACCTCCACGCCAAAGGACTCCAGCTCAATAACGATCTCCTCCACGCTCTTCTGCTGACAAACCTCAGGACTCTGAGTTACCACCCCAGACAGAGAAAACCGGTGATCACTTCGAATACACTGGTGGTGACGATGAGGAAGTCCTTGAGCCCCAAAAACAACACACCTCTCCCGCTTCATCAAAGAAACCAGCATCCTCATCTAGGCCAAAGAAAAAGAAGAAGACACCTAAGGCCGATGTCGTCTCATGGCTAGACGAAGACGACACCGAGTATGATTGGTTCTCTACACTTGTTGATGCTACTCCCGCTCTAACTGATGATCCAGATATGGTAGAAGGTCGTACATTGGAGCATGCTAAGTTACTGCAAGAAAAGTTCCGAGTGAAGAAGATGACGAAATCAGAGTTGAGACGAATCAAGAATGAAGCCTTTCAACTACACAAAGACAGCTTGGAAAGTGTTATTGAAGTTGAATATCACCTTGAAAACATAGCACGAGCCTTGTCTAACAACATTGATTGGCTCAACCCTGAAGCAAACATTGACTTCACCAGAAGAGACAAGGCTCCATACTACACCGACTGGTCTAAACCACTACCAACAATTGGCCAACCAGATCAACCTAAGATTCCATTCCGATACTTCTTCAACAATGATTTGGAATTTCTTCTACACAGTAGCGATGGTTCAAAGAAATACGCTACGTCACTTACACTTCCGTTCCCGGCAGCCATATACTCCAACTGCATAGCCATCGAGGAAAAGGCTACTCACATGTTTTCTAACAGTGTGGAACAGTATGACATTGATGCAATGTATAGGATTCACCATTGGCAGGAACGACGACAAATCTACTACAAGAGCTGCCAGGTTTGTAAGTCTCAACATGAAGTGCACAGTGATAAAGGGATCGTTGCTGTTAAGCATGTAACTCTTTCGTCTAAGTGGGATTACACATTCCTCAAGAATATTGTGGTCAAAAGACAAGACGAAAGGGACTATGAACTCTGTGAAGCGGACTTTCAGAACTTGTCTCTCAACGACATTGAAGATCAGTATCTTGCCAAGGTACAGGGAAGAATGAGACAATTCTCGACTGAAATTCAACGTGAATACATCAAGTCCTTGCTTATCTTCATCAGAAGCATAGTGATCCAGGAACGTGTAGAAGATTTACAACTTGCTGTTGAATCGTATCAGACACGTGTCCACCTCACCAGACCTCAGCTAGAACTTCCTGACATCAATCATCTTCCACAATACACTCTCATCAGCAAACCGTTTGGAGTAGTTTACCGTAGTGAACTACAACGCAACTGCTTGATGGCGTGTAGAGATCTTCATAAGTTTGGGGATTACACACTGAAGAAAGTCAGGGACGGCTTGGCTTATAGGTTGAAGGCGATACATGAAGGCATTGGGTCACCAAAGCGATGGAACTCTCAGGAAAAACGGGATGTTAAGAGGATCATCACTCGTATCGATGAAAGGTTGTACAGAAGGGACCACTTCAGAACTCTGGAAAGCTTCGTAGGTGGTCGTCCCAGGATTACTCTCACAGGCTATCAACACCCTGTTCGCATTCCTGGAAAGATTGATGGACTAACTGGTACCCCTTAAACTGTTTCATTTTCATATTGATTTGGATGTATGATTATTAATGACTATGGCTTGTGCACACATAACAGTGTACAACCCGTACTTGTAATGAAAGGACCCTGTAGTACGCTTCAGTGCCACAATCCTTATAAAAGGAGCGAAAGCTTCTTACTTTTGAGTAAAACTTATCAAACCTTTCATTTTTTAAAGGTTTTACTCAAAAGAACAAGTACTTCCCCTTATGATTTTCAAAACCTCAACCGTTAATATCACTTGTTGAGGGGGAGTATTTGATTAAAAACTTTGTTCACAAATTGTTCTTTGTTGTAATCTTCCCACAAAACTCAAAATGGTCATATTTATTCTAAACATTTCTTAAAAAATAACATATTTATATGCCATTTTTGAGGGGGAGAAAAAAAAATTACGTGATAAGAAATATGTTGAGTAACTGCAAATGAATCATTGTACTACAGACTTAACCAATGAATTGACGTGATCTTAAATGTTAGTAACTCGAAAAGACTTGTCCGGGACGGGTAATAATTTCAAGCTAGTTCGCTAGTGATGTAAACGTGTCTCGCAAAGGACTTGTCCGAGTAGAATGTACCATTCTAGAAACTCTTGGTAGACATGAACTTTGACGGGTTTGACAACCTTTCGAGGTTTGTCCACACCTTCAAGGTAGTTATTAGAGCTAGTTGTCACCTAAAAGCTGACAATGTATCTCTTTAACTACTCAACGTAACCGTGTCTCGCGGGGGATTGTCTATCTTGAGTTGATCAATTCAAAAGTGCGAGCTCTTTCCTCACTGTGCAGATTTCTGTCAAAACTCTTAAGCACATGTGGAGGGAGTATTTCTGAAAATCCAAAACTCTTGAAGTGTTCAAACATGTTTTTTCATTTACAAACACTTCGAGAGATTTTCATGAAAATGGTGTTATGGCAATGGAGTTATAAGGTGATTAAGGTTAGGAATAACCGTCCTATGATCCGCCAGAGCTGGAGGGATCTACCCAAGGACACTACCAATAGTTAGAATTAGAAGTCCTTAGGTATGATTATAAAAAGGGAGAAAATGAGAATCGGAGAAAGAAGGAGTTGAAGAATTAAAAAGAAAAGCAAAGAAAAGGGTTAAAAGAAATAGCCCTCCAGATTATTCAACTTAGGGCAGAAACCGGGTTCAATTCATATGCTACTGGTTGTCACTTGATGACACCGGTATTAAAGATTAAAATTCGTCATGGACCCAGTGACGCATGCACTAAACCTTCTTAGCCACTCAAGTTTCTCTCAACAGAAGCTTGTTTCATTCTCACAGGGAACCCTACGTAAACTATCGGTTTTCTCTTAGAGACTGCTGGTATTGAAGAAGGAGACCCTCTCCCTAGTCTCCATTCAGGAAAACCAAAACGTACTATTGAGTCTAGAGCCACGAGATTCATCAAAAGATCTCTTAGGTACACTTGACATTTTATCGCTTGTCGTTCAATAATAAGAACGCAAGTGATACTTTATCGTGTCCTTCACAGATTTTAGCAATCTGTCGAGAACATTTATGAGAGGTTCACAATTATGATCCACAGTGATTGAATGGAAACTCCTGCCAGGGTCAACATCTAACAGCCCTGACAGCAGGTCACTTCGGTAACTCCCCGTGGATTACGCTTAGTGTATCTCAAACGGTCTACAGTCGTGAGGTGATGCTTCAGTGTACCTCAGCGACTCGTCTGAACTGTAGGTGTACTTCGGTACATCGCGTTATCTCACTTGTGGGACTCCAGTTCAGGAACAGCCTTTGTGAGAACTAGAGTTATGTTTTCACACTATGCTGTTAACACTCTCGAAGTTCAAACTTGTAAGTGCTGGAATCCGCTTATCACTAACCGTCTTTTATGTTTTCTTCTTATGGAAGCTCTGGAGCGGACTGATCGTGCAGATTCTTCACATGCTCATACCAACATCATCACAAATGGAAGTTCTCTCTAAAGGCAACACAAAGTCAGAATGATTCTTCGTCAAGTCAAAGAATCTACAAAGTTTAAAGACTAAGAGAACTACATCAGTTCTGAAATCCAACGTTAAAGAGCGTGTGAGCATGTTGAAGAAAGATGTGGAGACACTGGAGCAACGAAGCAGACTTGATGCAGACAACAACAACATACTATCACTACCATCACAAAGAACAAAGATCAAAGAACAAAGAAAATGATGATGTCAAAGCAGAATACTTCAAAGGAAACAATTTCTCTTCACTGGGGAGATTGTTCGAATCAAGACACTTCTTCTCACAAGAAAGAAGAATGTCAGAATACGTCAAAGCTACTATTACATCAGCACCTACAACATTTATCACTCTTTCATTCATCACCAACACTTAGGGGGAGATTGTTGGAATCACTCCTAAACCTTAATTTAAGTGTTAGTGATTCATATGTAATAGTTAGCTTAATATGGCCTTTATGTTTGTTATTAAGCTAAGGCTTATGAAGAAGGCCCATAAGCCTTGGCCCAATCCCATAAGAAGGGAAGGAGTCTAGATGTGTTGCCCTAGCTCCTTGCCCTCTAAATACCTCTTGTAAACCTTCTATTGAAGGTTCGTTGTTCATTTACACATTTACTCTACGCATAACTCTTCTCCATTTCATACGTGTGTGTGTGTCTTTGTTCAACCGATCACTATCTCTTCTATTTCTTATATTGATGCTTGTGTTACTAATATGGGAACCTAACACTTATAGAACCCAAAAATCTTACTCATTACATAATCTACTCCTTTTTCCTTATCCTCCTCATTCCTATAGTAGACCGATAGCTTAAGTTCCTTTTCATCATTGGATAGTGATTAAAATTTCTCAATCTTAAAGGGCATTTGGTAAGCTACATCATCGGTCTCATCCTTGAATCTAACTATTCCTATCGACGGATCATAAGTCATCCCAGTGTTTTCTATGAAAGGCTTTCCTAGAATTACGTGGGACAAGCTAGGATCTATGGTCGTACTAATATCCTCCACAATTATGAAATCCATAGGGTATGTGAAACTACCTACATAGACGGGCAATCCCTTAACTTTACTAAGAATATTACAACTAACTCTAGGATCATCGGGATCTTGCCTATTTAGGATAGGTTTCTTCATTACCCAATTATAGTATGTGCTAGTCATGATGTTTATTGGGGACTTGCGATCAATGTAGGCCTTTGCCACAAAAAGATGCCCTATGCAACATGGTATGTTGAGATTGCAAGGGTTCCCAAACTTGATCCGAGGGCTTTTCCTAACATACATGTGACGAAGGTCGCGCACTAAGTGTGGGTGGCGAGAGAGTTCCTTTTCAGTAGGAAACTTATTGAAGTATTCATCAACTACTTCATCTACTTCGTCGGTCAATTTTTCCTTAGGAGTTTCACTAACCTCAAGTGCCGTCTCATGGTTCGCTTCGTCACTAGTCCTATTTGGTTTCACTAAGGTGATGGTATTGACGAATTGAACGTGCTTGGATAACTTAATTGGTTCCTTAATTTTCACACCGGAAGCTTCGGGAGAATGAGTCAAGATGGCATTAACCTTTTTGGTGGTCTTCCTATCACTATTGGTCATGGCTTTCAAAAGGTTATCTATCTTCCTATCCATCTCGGCTTGTTGTTGGTTGAAGCGATCTGAAAGCTTGGCTATTTGAGCTTCTTGGGATGTAGCTAGGTGTTGCAACATTCCTTCTATGTTTTGTTGGCTAGGGCCGTGGGACCACGGGGAATCATTAGAGGTGAATTCTTTGGTTTGTACCCAATTGTAGTCGGGTTTGCCCCTCCATGCTTCTCGGGCATCATTAAAAGTCCTAGGTCCGGGTATTGTAGGGAATCTTCCTCCTATTTCATTGGTACGCAAGGATGCGTAGTCAACGGAAGCTTGTTCGGGGAGTCTCGTACAAGTACGAGTGTCATGGGGACCACTACATAGCTCACACAAGGAAGAGACTTTGTTCACTTGGCGCGAAGACTTAGGATTCTCGTAAGAGATCATTAGGAATTTGACTTGATCTTCAAGTTTGAGCATCCTACGATTGGAAGTTGGTGAGTCAATGAGAGGAAAGGAGATTGCCTTGATGGTTTTGGGCAACTCACGGGGGTCATTCCAACTTTCGTTGTCATAGAGGGAAAGGTCCTCTATTGTACCCCACGATTCTTCCGCGGTGAGATCACTAAGTTTACCACCGGCTGCTTGGTCGATGGATTGCTTAGTTGAGAAGTTGACATGATCATAAAAGATTTGGACTTGAAGCCAAAGATCGATGCCGTGATGAGGGACTTTATAGAGTAAGTCTTTGAATCGAGTCAATGACTCGTAGAGAGATTCACCTTGACGTTGTTGGAACATCAAGATATCATTCGTAAGTTTGGTAGTTCTCCCCGGTGGGAAAAATTCGGCAAGGAAACGAGTAGTGAGATCATCCCAACTTGAGATGGATCCGGCGGGAAGTCGCTCAAGCCAATTACTAGCTTGGTCCCGTAGAGAGAATTGTAAGAGACGCAAGCGCGTGTTCTCTCGTGTGGTAGCATCAAGGTCGATAGAATCAACGATTTTAAGGAAATCCTTGAGATGCTGATTAGGATCTTTGGAACGAAGTCCATGGAATGGACATCCGTTTTGCACCAACTGGATGGTGTCGTATCGCAGGGCCGTAGTTTAAGCTTGATCGGGAAGCTCAATGGTGTTCCTATAGCCTTGGTGGCTTGGTCTAGATTATTCACCAAGAGAACGGCCTCTTGGTGGGTCATATGGTAGTGGGTTGATGAGTGGTGGATTATCACCTTCCATGATGAAAAGTGATGGGGCTACGAACAATTTCACGAAGAAGGGGGATAGACTACAAGGAAGCTTAAAATGGGAAAAAAAATCTCACTTGATAGGAATCAAGCAAGGGAACCTAAATGAGATGGAAATCTAACTAGCTATTCTATTCCCCGGCAGCGGCGCCAAAAACTTGATGCGCGTATAACGCGTTCGGGGTCAAAGGAACTTTCTTTTCGTCGAACAAGTTTTTCAACACCTTAGGCAGTGAACCTAATCGTTGTAGTGTAGTATTGGGTAAGCCTCGGGTATTGATATCGTTCTCTAGGGGAATAGGAATGCTAGTGAGAAATGTACTACGCTAAGGTTGAGGTTGAGGATGATTGTTTTTTATCTTTAGAAATGTACTACTCTCGGGGTTTGGATTTCGGGGTTTGGTACTTCTACCGATTACTTCTACTATCTAATTATCTAAACTAATGGGTAGTCTATATCTTTTTGATGTGTGCTCGTATGATGATTAAAAATATGTTTACCTAGATACTATTACTCCCTAATTATTTTTTATTGGTGGTTGAATTGTCACATCCTTATTCTTAACGCGTTGTGTTTTCTAAGGTCGTAAGGTATGCTTTTATCCCTAAATCTTTGAGACTACCTTAAGGTTATTGCCTACGAAATCTATAGGATTCATAAACTAACTCTAAGGTTATATTTGGATGTTTAGTCTACAATTCCGCTAAGTGACTATAAACTAAGGTTCACAAAGATTACTCAAGCATTAAAAACACAACGATGGCCTAGTGCATTCCTAAGCCAATTATAATTAAGATAAGAGACAACCAATCAATAATTAATAACTAGGTTTCATAGAGCTAAGCAAACACACAAGAAATTTAGCCGGACATGTTAAACATGCAAGCATACACACATACAATCGAAGACATGATGAAATCAATGATGTAAAACACTTATCTTGGTGTAAAATAGGGTATGAGAACCCTAAGATACTGTCCAAACCAGACCAAAATCGTTTTAGGTTTTTACTCCACAAGTCTACCTCCTAAAATTCTGAAAATTCGATTTCTATGTATAGTTTTACAACTGCGACGGCGTCACCTTATAGTTGGGACGGCGTCAGATCGCCGTCATTAGGGTTTCGTCTTGGCCAAGTAATAGTTGGGACGGCATCACGTTGTGGTTGTGACGCCATCAGTCTTCAGTAGTGACGTTTTCTGAATCTGGATCTAGGCCGTTTGAGAAGAAAAGTCTTCGTGACGCCCTTACTATTCAAAGCATGACGCCGTCAGTTGTAAATTAGCAAAAAGTCAACTGAGTCCTCACAAATTTAATTACGTTGAGAGGGACGGCGTCGCCCTTGGATTGTGACGCCGTCAGCTTCAATTCCAGCAGCTTGAGAGTCTTTGATCTTGACTTAGCCATTTTCTTCATATATTCACTCCTTTTCGTCCAAATATGCATCATTCCAGCATTTTGCTTTCAAGAGACCTAAAAAGTGGGCGATTAAGGGCTTAAATGACCTCTTAAAAGTGTACATTTTAAATCCTTATCAATAAGACGCCCACCAATGGAGAGGGTCTTGGATTTCCATTTAGAGAGACGTTTGTGGAACCTATCAACAAGTGGATTCCAATTATGACACCTAGACATTTTAGCGCCGATAGGAAGTCCTAAGTAGGTGCACGGAAATTGAGATGCAAGACAACCAATGTTCGAATTAATAGATTCATCATACTCTCTAGGATCTCATTTTCACTGTGAAATATGGCATTCAATTGTTACCTACTAAGGGTGCGTTTGGTATCCCACTATAGGAATGACACTATGACTATGAAAGTGATTAAAGGTGTTTTTTTAAGATGATAGGGCCCACCACTATGGTAATGAATGATAGATATAATCCATACTTTATATACATCAAGTGAGCTAGGTATCGATCTTTCACAGGTGAGGGACCCACCACTACTATCAAACTCATACTCATTGTCATTCATGGCAGGATACCAAACACACCCTAAGTTAAATTACATTTAATCCATCCATGATTGCACATGGCATGCCACCCTAGATAGTCTAATAGCCTAAAATATGTTGGACGTTAATTGCATAAGTCTTGTTGGACAACTAATTGGCTCGGTACAATATGTAACAATGCAAAGCCTAAGGGCTCAACTTGTTAGATTAGTAGTTAATAACCGAATAACAGTTAAAGGTAGTTAAAGTTAGTTATAAAGTTAGTTATAGGAAGTTGCACTTGTTGGTGAAGGGACATGATGGTTCGCCTGTGAACCTTATAAATACGCAGTACATGTATACGTTTTAAAGTGTGTCAAAAGATAACAATGTAACCGATTATGTTGTTAATAATATAGAATCAACTCTTGTCAATCTTGTTGAATTCGATCCTGGAAATTCATTATAAACCTGTACAAAAGTGGTATCAGAGCGAAGGGTTGCAAGATTACAAGTTTTGATTCAAGTTTTTGATCAAGAAAATCAAAAGACTTAGAAGGGAAAAGATACCATGCTAGTCACGGTGGTGCACAACCGGTATTACCAGTGGAAGTTGCAGATAGCAACGACTTCAATCCACTCTTGAAGCAGAAGAGGAACATGCTAAAGATTGAAGGAATATACGACACCAAACGTTTTTGGTGGAAGGAACTTTGTTGGGGACTGCTGGAACGCAACAACAAAGGAAGAACAAGACAACGTTGTAGGACTTTGTGAGGATTGCTTGAACGCGACACAAAGGAAGAAAGGAAAAAACTTTGAAGCTTGATTAAGTAGCGTGGTACCGAAGGAAAAGGCTAGAAAGAAGGACTTATGTGGGATTGCTTTGAATGCGACATAGAAGGGAAACACAACGCCTTGTGATAAAAAGGCAAGTGCAAGAGACTTTGTGGGTAACGTTTGTTGGAGATGACACAAAGGAAAGGAAAAAAAACCTCAAAACGCTTGGCATAATAAGCGTGTGATTGCGTTCGTATTTGTGGACAACGGTTTGGAAAGAAGACCGAGAAGGTTTGTGGAAAATGGCTTGAAGCCGACACAAACAACAACAACAGCAACGAACCCATTCGTTATTTGGAAGAATTCCGAGAGAACAAGGGAAACTTTTATGGGTGACTGTTGTTGAAGAGCGACACAAAAGGAAAAGAAGAAAAAAATAACGCTCTTTGGGTTTCTTTGGACAAGATCAAGGAAGATAGAACTTTTGTGGGCAGCGACATTTGAAGACCGACACAAAAGAATAAAGACTTTGTTGGGAGCGGCAGTTGAAGACCGACACAAAAGAACGCAGGAATATCTACTGTGGAAGACATTGATCATGACGAAGACGCGGAGAAGAGCATGAAGACTCGAAGAACAAGACTTAAACAATTATAGGGGAACTGTTGGACGTTAATTGCATAAGTCTTGTTGGACAACTAATTGGCTCGGTACAATATGTAACAACGCAAAGCCTAAGGGCTGAACTTGTTAGATTAGTAGTTAATAACTGAATAACAGTTAAAGGTAGTTAAAGTTAGTTATAAAGTTAGTTACAGGAAGTTGCACCTGTTGGTGAAGGGACATGATGGTTCGCCTGTGAACCTTATAAATACGCAGCACATGTATACTTTTTAAAGCGTGTCAAAAGATAACAATGTAACCGATTATGTTGTTAATAATATAGAATCAACTCTTGTCAATCTTGTTGAATTCGATCCTGGAAATTCATTATAAACCAGTGCAAAAAAATATAGTATCATTCTCCATTTCTCACTTCAATAAAATAAAGAAATAACTAAGGCTACACTCTCTCACATTTTTTGCAATCAAACACTTTTGATATCCTAATACCTTTTTTGTTGGATAAAAATTTCTTAATTTTCTATTTTGAGTTTTGTAAAAAGAGGAGGGAATACAATTTTCCACAAAACGTAGAAAACGTGTTCATATAACACTGCCTTCTATTTTGAATAAAAGAAGGAGGATTGTAAGGGAAAGAAGGAAAACACAAAATATGTGTTTTGTAGAGAATATGTTAGGAAAAATTTGATTTGAACGCAATTTCTATTTTCTTTGTTTTGTACAATACATTTTGTAGAAAACAAAGGTATTTTCTTTCAACGAAACGCACCATTAACATCTTAAATGTTTTCCAAACAAATGTTACCTTACGTTACGCTGTTGTTACAAAGAAATGATTATTAAGGTTCTACAACTATTTTCAATCGTTATAAATAATTAGAGGTGGTCAAAACCCGGTTCCGTCAAAAACTGGTTCCGGTCCCTGGTCAAAGTCAACGAACCCATTCCGGTTAAAATCGGTTTGGTTTTTTCCAGATCCGGATCCGGGGTCTAAAAACTAGGACTGGTATAACCGGTTCCGGATAGGTTAAAAAAAAAACCGGTCAAACCGGTTCCAAAAAAACCGGTTGACCTTAGTATTTATAGGGGTTTTTGAGTGTTTTAGAGTATTTGATTGTTGTGATTCAACCAAAATCAAAACCTTAGTATTTATAAGGATGTTTAAGAGGTAAAACTGGGGCATAAATGGGATTATACCTGTTAGAAAACGGGGCAAAAAAGCCCCCAACGGCTCCAAAATCCGCTTGTGCCTCAAAAATACAATATATCCATTGGAACCAGTTCTAATGGCTAATAGGTAGAACCGGTTAGGAGCCACCTGTTTGTGGATGTTAGGAATTGGAAATTCCATTGTGAAGAGTCGGTCACCCCAAATATTATCTAGCATAAGTTAGCTCGTAGACATATCGTTATTTACGCTATTTAGTAGTTAATTAGTTAGTTATTAGCGTAGTTTCGTTTATAGCAACACCGTGGAGGAAGGACGGGTCTTTACCCACTGTATGCCTGATTCACAGCCCGTCAGGAGGGTGTATTCTTTGTAACTATAAATACCCCTTCCATCCTTGGAAGGGGTGGTGCTTTTCAATCTAACCTTTCATTTGTATTGTTATTTTCTCTCTCTAGAAAACACCCATCTCTTATATTTCTCTCTCTAAATGGCTAACATGTATTTCCATCATCCAAGGCCACCCGAATCATCATCAACACAATATTTAAGATCCAACAAATGGTATCAAGAGCCATGGTTATTGTGTTGTGTTGATTTTGTGTGGTTTTAAATCATGTTAAAACTGTTTTTGTGTCACTTTTTTGGTCCGAAAATTCATTTTTTCCTATTATTCTGGTTAACCAGCTTTTAACAGATTTTATGTATCCTTATTGGTCAAAAAAGTCATATGGTTTATACTGTACAATCTGTCCAAGTCAGTTTTGCTATTCATTCTTGTGTTTTTTTTGTACCAATGCTGTGAAAATATAATGGTCAGATTCGTATGGTCAACTGGTCACTTTCGTGATCAAATGAGTCCAACTGAAGCATTTCATATGCATTTTTCTGGGTAACTTTGATGATGAACGGAATACATGGTCGGAATACTCGCCGGAAAAAGTCAAATGGTCATGTTTACACGAAGCGAGTTGCAGCTTGCTTTTGAGCGGTTTGCCTACTCTCTGTCCAGATTCATTGTATTCTAAGCGAGTTGGTCTCATAAGTCACAAGCGATTTGTGTGATATATGTCATAAGGTTGAAAGCGACTTGTTTACAGAACTAAGAAGCGACTTGTCATTTTTGAATGTCAAGCGAGTTGTCTTAATAATTTTTTTAAAAAGCGATTTGTGAGTATGTGATGAAGCGACTTGACTCATGACCCTTGACTGAAGCGACTTGACAGAAAGGTAGAAGAAGAAATGACTATTAAGACTAGACCACAAGACCAACAAATACCACATACCAAGACACGAACCTCAGTTGTTGTTATGAACATCATCAGTCAATCGAGCCAAATGAAAAAAAAAATCAAACACGACTGTATCCACTTCCATTCGAAAAGTAAATCTTAGACCTAGACTCACCAAAGGAGCCTCACAATCACTCTTCATCTCTCAATCAATTAACAATAACTCGACATGAATCAAAAATGATCTCAGAAGTGATTCAATTTTTTAAAGATTGTTTTAATTGAACCAATATCCTCATAGACTTTTGAAACTTTAACTTAATTCATTTTCGAACCATACAAGATGAAACTTAACAAGATTGTTAGTTTCTTTCTTGTTTCGTTCAAGTCATCAAAACGAAAATACAAAGCATATAAACCTACCTTAGACCCAAGAAAGATCTTGAAGTCGTTTCTCTAAGACCTGTGTCATGTAGAATCTTGTTGTCTAGTTATTGGGTATGTTCGGATTGATGACTGATTTAAGTGATGATGTGATTCGTTTTTGATTATTCTGGAAGAGCAGATTTGGTGAGAGTTTTAGAGGAGCGTATTCCTTTGAAGGAGGCGGATGTTTTTGTGAGTGAGATTAGGTTTAGTCTAATTGAGATAAATTAGGGCAAATCCTTTTATAACCGGTATATTCACTACTCTATGGTAGTTGGATTGACTTTTGGGTACTGGGCCTTATATCTCACTTTAACGATTTTGGATTTGGATCGTGGGTTATCCATTTGGATTTGGGCCGTGTATGATATTTGGCAATATACCAAATCTCGTTGGGTTACATTTGATGGGTGGACAACTGCTATACATTTATAGATTGAAATATGATATCCGTAATTTTTGAGTTCATGTCACACTTTGCAAACAAAATTAGGATAACATTTCATATTGAGAGTGGTATATTTGGTATGGTAAAATTTCACGGAGGGATACATAATTCACGGCTTGAGCGAAAATTGAAAAATAAAAAATAAACTTGAATGACTATGGGGTTTTTGTACGGTATTATTGATGCGAAATTGAAGTTACGTTATCTCCATATGTGGTCATTACTATTAGCCGGTAAATCAAAGGAGGTTCGTTTACATCAATTCTCTTGGGATATTCGACGCCACAGAACGTCAATGATACTTCACAGTCTAAGCAAAATCTTTCAAGAATATTCAGCGTCAGTCATGATTTTTCAAGATGTTTGCTTATGACAAGAACTTTTCGTGCAGATGGTCGTACACGTTAATGATGCTTCCGAAAGTTCGAAACCATCATGGGGGAGAAACGTGTACTTTGGTTTACGGACAACCTTTAGGGGGAAGTAGTTTATACTACTTGGCTTAGTATGGTTTGTGAAGTTGTCTACATATGAGTAAAGAATTGTTGATGATATTGTTGATGTTGGATAATGAACCGTTGATGAACCGCTGCATGTTCCCCTAAAACAGTTATTCACTGAAACCAAAGTTTTCATAACACATTCAAGCTGACATTGGTTACGGTTTAGCCTTGATTTTGTAAAATCCCTCGAAAGAAACTATTTCTCGAATTAAATCATAGATTTGTAAAATCCCGTGACAATGGAAACATCCTGGTAATTGTAAAGTGCATTTCCGGATCTATCTTACCGTTTATTCTTGGTTTTGTAAAATCCCGCGAAAGAAACTATTTCTCGGTTTAAACCATAGAAATGTAAAATCCCGTAATGATGAAACCATCCTGGAGAAAGGAAAGTGTATTCCGGGATCTTATCTGATGTTGGTGCTATAGTTTCTACTTCGAAGAAGGGATGAAAGGGTGTACTTCATGAATTGGATGTGTGTTTGGATATTCGTCATGGCAGTTTGGTTATTACATGGTTTTACGGGGTTATGTGCTTCTAACCATGGTCGGGATGAAAACCATTATCATAGTTCACTTAAAACGTCAAAGGAGGCTAGATTTGAGCTTTTAATAAGAAGATGTGACAACGGGGTTAATTCACTATTATTTATTTGAGGTTGAAGTGAAATATCACGGGCGAGTGTACTTAGTATCTGAAGGTATCGGGGATGGTTGGATGAAGATTCTTCAAGATCCTTGTTCGAGCTTATTATCAACAATGAAGACTTGGAAATCTAGTTATTGTTGGGTGACTTTTTCCTTTTCTTTTACAACTTGGGGGAATTGGGCTCTTACCACCACAAAATAACTATCACTTTAAGGAGTTACGTTGTAGTGCTCAGTGTCACATTCAATTATGGATTTTCAAGAGGTGATGTACGTCTTATACTTGATGGTTGGTTGAATGAAGAGTATAGAGTACTTTGAGATTCAATGGAGGATGAAGTCTCGGCACCGCTCTTTGTTACATTTGTGCAAGTTTAAGTCACGAGTTCGGGTTAGTTTACTTCAGGGTCAAATTCATCATATTGGGTTTTCTCCATCAGCTGTCACGACAAAGAGCCTACAGAATGATCATGGGGTTGATTACAAGTTTTGCCAAGAGAGCTGAAAAGAGAGAGATTATGACGTTTGAACACAACAGTTCAAGCCTCGTTCTCTAAAGAAAAGAAAAGTGTACATGTCAGTGCGCTTTATCTTCTGAAGAAGAGAAATCTTCTTAATATGACCATTCTCATCAACATGCTTCATACTTTTTCCATGCGCGCTAATTCATCAAGTGAACCGAGTTATCGTTGCTAGTAATCTTATTCCACTTGCTCAGTTATAATAGCGATGGCGACATCATATGCAAATTTTGCGGGGGAGAAGTGTGAAGAGACTACATTTTAAAGATATTCACTTGTTTAATCAAGAATGGCATCTCCGTATGCAATTCTTGAGGGGGAGAAGAAGTATGATAATTCTACATGTTGATTTATATTTGAGAATATATGGTCATACGGCTCCTAACTCATGTAAGAACCGAGCTTCTTCTTATCGGGTCATCTTCACATGGAGTTTTCTTCTAAGAGCCGTTGGTTAACATCTTCACACAGGCTGATTTGATTAATGACAAAGTGCTTCCAGTTGCGGGGCTGATTTCCTTAATGAACATCTTTATATTCTTGTTTGATTGGGAGGGATTTGAGTTAAGGGGATTTGCTATTTGTATGTTAACGGGAATGCATTTGGTGAGTTGAAGATGTTGACTTTCTATTCCCCAATTGGACAATCTTGAAGAAGGTCGAGTCTACAGTCGGTTCTACATTTTCTGGTACATGTAAGAAGACTAAAGACGAGTTGCATTTAACGATCTAAAGACTTCTTCTTAATTCAAGCATTCATCATAAAGATTGTCAGTTTAGGGGAGAGTACTAATTGGGGGAGAGTGAAATCAGACTCAATCCCAATTAGACTTGCTCATATTCTTCAGCAAGTTGATTCTCACAAGAGTTCAAGTGTTCTTCTCAACAGATTTCTAGTATACGGGCTTACAATGTGTTGCTGATTCTGAAGTATCAAAACCAGCAAGGGGGAAGGAGACACACATCTAAACGCGAGTAATCTTGATGAACTTAATACTTCTAAGTGATTGAAGATATCCCGGGAAGACTAATGTCATTACCGCAGAGAAACTCAAGGTTTAACTCATGGCGTTTAGTGTTCTTATTACAACTATGTGGGGGAAGAGATGGAAGAGTTAGTTTCTGAAGATAAAATAGGTACACAAGTGTGTGATGATTTCGATGTTATCGCAATCATCAGGGGAGAGAGATTGTGTACATTGGGGACGCTCAGCTGTTTCACTTGAGTGCTTAATCAGTGATTCAAAGATATAATCACTTATTCCGGAGTTGACATCCGCAGAGATTGTCATCCGCAGAGATAATCAGTGATTCGGCCTGCTTCTTCAATGTTATCGGTTATACTCTCTTTGGGCATTCGGGTACTTCGGGTTCTTGAGCTTCATACACTATCATCAGGGGAGAGAAAAGTATACATCGGGGTTATTCTTTGGCTATCGGACTTAATCTGCTACTTCGATGGTATAAGTTTCTCTGTCTTCGGGTATATGTGTATTCGGGTTCGTGAGCTCTAGTCTAAGAGACTGACTGCATCAATTCATCTACTTGGGGGAAAGTGGTCTCTTGATAACTTTTTGGTATGGATCGCTTCAGAATTTAGTGGAAAAGAAATATGAGAAGATTCATTCAAGCGTGAGATGATACGTTGCTGTTCTTGTTGATGATATAACCTCGAACGAATTATTCTTAAAAAGAGCAGCAAGATCGATGATAATGGTGTGCTTCTTTGTGCACATGGCTAAGGAAAGCTCGAAATAGAGCTTCAAATCGGCTCAACATAAGGATTTTCGGTTTGGGGGGAAGCTGCCAAAGTCACTTTCAGATGGTTCAATTTCTTTCTTCGATTCAGGAGCCTCGAAAGCTTCGGTAGTGAAAGTTTAAGAGATGATGTCTTCTATCTTCTACAACGGGGCTGCTCGATATCCTTATCTCGGTACTCGTATCATCATCTTCTTGAACTATATCATCTACTCTATCTGTAAATACTTATAAAAAACAAAATACAAAAATATAAAACCAACAAAAAGAAAATAGAAAAATTTAAAATCTACAAAAACCCATAAAAATCAAAAAATTTGAAAAATTCCAAAAATATGTTTTCTCAAGACATGTCTTCTGGTATCGATAACATCTACGGTCTTAGAAATGTCATTCAATAATGGCACGGGACCATAGATGAAGTTCGAGCAGAAGGTGTAAATATTTCTTTTCAAAACATGTCACAAATCTAATGGCTTGTAGTTACTTCAGACTGTAACCCGTGCTTAAACTATGGTTTGCTATTATTTCAGATAGCAACCCGTTTTTCAAAAAAGGAAAGTGTTACGCTTAAAAGATTTTCACAAAATTCGTGCACTTATCCTAAATCAAAATGAGGAAAGTATGTCGAAGGACTGCTGTTCCTACACAAATGTTTTTCCGTCTAAAATTCTTCAGAAAAATATTTGTTTTAACAAAATGGTGGTAAATTGAGTTGCTTATAAATCAATCATAATCAGAATTTTCATAAATTTGCAAAACCCAATCAATGACTTTAGGGCGTTTAAAACTTTTCAGAAAATGAGTCATTAATTGAGGAGGAGAATGTTTTCAAATTTATATCATCTATCGGGCTTATCTAATTATCCTACGTGATTAACTAAAAATGATATTTGCCTATGTCGAAGGACTAGGAATTTAGGATATGATTGTTAAGATTAGATGATTAGAGTTTGATGAACACATAAATCCCATACCTTACATGATCTGATTGATATGTTGAATTGACTTTTATTAGTCGATTGCTGTTTGGGTGTTGTCGATCACCATATATCTGTTTGTATTGACTAACGTATGCAGATAAGATGGTTATAAGAATGTTCCCGATCCGGATCCCACAATAGAAGATGATTGGATGCCGAAAGAAAAGGGTAACTATATCTTGGGTTGACAAATGAAGAAACGGAGCTTAATTTGACCTCTATGGAGAGTTGGCATGAAAACATGCAACGTAAAAGGTCTCACTGCTTCAGCAGATGGTTTTCTTCCAGCCTTACAGCAACAACAGAAGCAGCTTCTACACCACCTAACGTATCTTGTGCAGGAAAAGTAGTGAATGATACCATTTTTAAACAGTGTTTGAATAATATTGTTTTAAAAAATGGAAAAATATTGGTTTTGAAAATAAATTGGAATTAATTTTAAAAATCACCGGACTTCATTTTTAAAATATAAGTCACTCAATCAACGACTACGGTCATAGATTGAGAGGGAGAGTGATTTCAAACTAAATATTTTCAAACGATATTTCATCTATCAAGTCCGTTTTGTACAAAATAAGTGGTGATCAAAAGATTTAATGTTATGTCATGGTATGATCTTCTTTAAAACTCAAAGATCTTTCAAAATGAAATTTTTTCTGTTCTTGTTTGATTGTGAAATTGTTTTATTTTACTTAAAGTTCTCTTAAAAACTATCATACCTGACACTAACAATCTTTAATGTCGAAAAATATTTCTTATCCATCATTTTTCAAAATTAAATCTTGCCACGTCTTTCTCTAAAATTTTTAAATGATTTAAATCAATTGGGATCACAAATCTCAAAAGGTTTGAAATTTTTGATCGGGGGGAGAGATCGTGATTTAAATCTCCAATCGGTTTTAAAAGGGTGATTGTTTCTAAAGCACTTCTTCCTTCATGTGCCAAACGATTTTGAAATACATAATGCACATGATTGTGAAGGAGCATTTAACCTAAAACCAAAAGAGTATTTAAACAAGGCCACATATTCTCCCATATTTTCCAAACCTTATTAAATCACTTGGGATCCAAAATCTCAAAGGGTTTGATATTTTTGATCGGGGGAGAATTTGTGATTTAATATGAAATCTGATAAATGATGATCGTTTTGATTCAAAGTGCAAGTTCTCTTTAATATGTGCTAAACTCTTTCGTTTATCGATGCACATATTGAGGGGGAGTAAATGGTTTCTTAATGGCTTTTGTGATCGTGGATGTACTTCAAAAGAACTCTTTCCTCTATGTGATAAAATGATTTAAAATATCCTATGCACATATTGAGGAGGAGAATTTACCAAAGAAATTCAAATGGCTTTTTCTAAGGAAATTGTAATCAAGAAATTATTTCAAATAACTCTTGCCTCCATGTGCTAAACAATCTCAAAATCATATGCACATGTTGAGGGGGAGCATTTCTAAATAATCAAAACAATTAATGTACAAAGTGCTTTGATTTTATATCACAAGTACCTTGATTGATTTTCCAAATGATTTTTCAATTGGTTTCGAGAAGGAATGAACAATACCAAAAGACCGACCAATTTACTTTATGCATGGTGTTATAAGGATGGTTAGGTTAGGTATTCGTTCCCACGATCCCGCCAGGGTCGGAGGGATCTACCTAGGTACAATCCACTAGATAGTGTAGAAGTCCTTAGGTATGATGAAAAAAGGAGAAAAGTGAGAAACGGGAAGAGTGCGGACTGAGACTGAGCTAGTACTGGAATAAACCCAACAAGGTTCTAGTTATGAAGTCTCGATAAGAACTGAAGGGGTTGAAGAATGAAAAAGAAATGAATGTGAAAAAGGGTGAAAAGAAATAGCCCTCCATTAATTCAACCTTAGGGCAAAAACCGGGATCAATACATATGCTACTGGTGTCTACTAAGGTAACACTGGTATTGAAGACAAGACGTCATGGACCCAGTGACGCACTGCACCTAACTTCCCAAGCTACTCTTAAAAGGGCTTGTTTCCTTCTCACGGGGAACCTACATAATCTATCGACTTTCTCTTAGAGATTGTTGATATTGAAAAAGGAGACCCTCTCCCTAATCTCCGGCATAGGAACCAAAATGCACAATTGAGTCTAGAGTCACGAGATCATCTAATAAATCTCATTAGGACACTTTCAATGAAGACTCTCTGTTTCACACAATGTAGAAAGAGAGAATATATTTTAAGAGTCCTACGCATTATCCTTGTGGTATTGCCAGAACATCTGAGTGATATGCAAACATATTCACAATGAAGATGGAAAGCCTTCTATAGTCAACATCAAACAAGCTCTTGGTAGGTGGCATGTGAGATCTATCCAATAGATCAACCATGTGACAACTGAACATAAATAATGGGGCGATTCAAAATTATGAATCAATCCTGGTTCAGGTTATGGATTGACGGATAGCTTTGAAAAACCGGTCGTTGTGCTTAAAATTCTTTTCTCTAGCACATCGACTGTATATTAATATTTTAAAAATAAAAGGTGTTTATGATTGATAATTGATTTTCCTTAAAACCTTCGTTGTATTGCAAAAACACTTTATTAAGCAGTACATGATTGTTTTTCAAATCTCTTTTCATCAATCAGTGAATCTCAAATTCGCTGGTTCACTCACTCCGTGTTGTCTTCTTTGAGACGTTCCGGTTTGAGAACGGCTAGAGCAGCTGCGAAACCCTGTCAATGAGATTCTTCGAAATTATACCTAATCACAGGAAGTACTTGTACTGATCAACGGGGAACCGTGGGCCGTGTATCTCAATTCAACGAAAGTGATCAAAGACACTTTCGTGCGCTTTATTGCTAACTGTTGTTTGCAGGTACATTTGGACGGTTGCAGCTAATCGATATTGAGAAGTCAATTCATAGCCGCATGCTCACAGCATCCACACTTAATGAAAGAAATCATGACAAGTGCTTATCTACATAACCTGGCTCAGATATTTTTATACTATGCTTCTGCTACGCTGCTGCAAATATCTTGAACCAGTAAAGCTTCCGCTACTCTGATGAAAAGATGTCATGATCCAGAAAGTGTGAGCATGTCGGTCCAAAAGTCACAACATCACATGATGGCAACACAATAAAGGGTGATCCAGAGATTTTCTGTGGCTGATGATCTCGAAGAAAGCTCAAATATCATCAAAGATGTGGATCAGTTAAAGGCCTCCACTAAAAGTACAAAACTATGCGGACTTTGAAGAATCAGTACTAAAGCACAAAGATTGCAGAACTTGAAGAATTAAAGTGTACGAGCTCAAGACTGAAGATTAAATAGAATGCTAGGATTCAAAATGTAAAACATGGGGTGACCTCCCTTAGGGGGAGATTGTTAGGAATTGGAAATTCCATTGTGAAGAGTCGGTCACCCCAAATATTATCTAGCATAAGTTAGCTCGTAGACATATCGTTATTTACGCTATTTAGTAGTTAATTAGTTAGTTATTAGCGTAGTTTAGTTTAGAGCAACACCGTGGAGGAAGGACGGGTTTTTACCCACCGTATGCCTGATCCACAGCCCATCAGGAGGGTGTATTCTTTGTAACTATAAATACCCCTTCCATCCTTGGAAGGGGTGGTGCTTTTCAATCTAACATTTCATTTGTATTGTTATTTTCTCTCTCTAGAAAACACCCATCTCTTATCTTTCTCTCTCTAAATGGCTAACATGTATTTCCATCATCTAAGGCCACCCGAATCATCATCAACACAATATTTAAGATCCAACAGTGGAAGAACCGGTTTTGACCAGTTTCGGTTTTATTTATTTATTTATTTATTTATTTATTTATTTTTTTTATATTTCTATCCCGGAACCGGTTTGGATGACCACCTCTATAAACAGTGGACTTACAAGATCAAGCCTTAAAGTTGTATATTTTCACAAAAAGATATTAAATAAGAGAAACATGCGTGCAATTATAATGTAGTTGGAGAAAAAAGTTTCCAGTTTTTTATCTCTAGTTTTGTAAAAATTTGGAAAGGAAATTTATCTTCACAAAATACTTAAAAATATAGAAAACGCATTTAGTTGATGTTGGTATTTTCTATTTTGAAGAAGGGGGAGGTTTGTGGGTTACAAAGGAAAACAACGAAAACAACTTAAATTTGTTTTGTAATTTTCTTTATTAAGTTAGGAAATGTGAGATTTTATGTTTTGCAAAATATTTTGTTAGAAAACGATGATTTGAACACGATCTATGTTATCTTTGTTTTCCAAAAAATATTTTGTGAAAAACAAAGGTGTTTTCCCCCAACTAAACGCACCCAAAGATTTCTTATATACAAACTCTGAGTTATATACAAACTCATTTTTGAAACATTTCACTTGAATATACAGTACTCCATAAGTCCAATTAACAGATGCTATTACTACGCAACCGGCGATAATTATATTACTGTGATAATTTTTCAACAAATAAAAAGGCTAATGATTTGCACACTTTAGAAATTTATTTGCACACTCAATATAGAAGCAGTTGAAGCAGAATGTTTAATACTGTAGAAGTATTTAATGCAGAGATGAAATGTCCCAATCAATCTACAAAATGTGCAAATAAAAAAAAAAAAAAAAAAAAAAAGTAACACCTCAAATTTGCCAAGTCAATGATATGAAAGAACACATAGCTTTCCTTATGAATGATAAAGGACCTACCTCCAGCCTTTTAACAGTCCATGCAAGTGGATACTTGTGGGTCTAAAAAAAGTAAGAACAATACACATTTACTTGACATCGACCCGATAATTTTAAAGTGTTGATTCGTACACTTATTTTTTTGATTCGTACACTCCAATGTACAAACTGTATATGCAGCATATAACAAATGTACAACTCTGTATAATATAAAGTGGAGTGTACGAATAAAAAAAATGAGTGTACAAATCATTAGCAATAATTTTATCTGTCAGAATTGCACATGGCTTATGTGTACGGTGCACATTGTACCCACAAGCATCAATAAAAAAGAGGTTTGTACTTTTATTCCTTTTGTCCCCTATTTGTTTCAGTACAACACAGTTTTTTGTCAGTTTCTATTTCGTATTTCTGATAGTTTTAAGCGTTTGACTTATTAAACTTTATATTTGTTGTTCCGCATTTTCAGGTTTATAGTTTTTTGATATAAACAAAATTATAAAAAATAATAATAATAAAAAAAAAATGCAAAAAATAGGAAGGGTGGGAATATAAGATCTAGGGGTGGGAATATCTTGTCCCATACTGACTAACTAAGGTATGCACATTAATTGATACAAAGTGAAATTTAGGAAAATTTACTTACCAAAAGTATTTAGAATGGAAAAGAAACAAGTATTAGCCTAGCCGCTGCGACTAACCTTTGTAGAGTTTCAGTTTGCAAAGAACGCGAGTAAGCAGCAAACGAAGCAAACACACGTCTTGCAGCCACTGTCCTTGGTGTTTTTTTTGAATGGCGATTAGATTAAAAACTCACTAGCAAGACACTAGTGAAGAGAATAAATGACAATGTGATTGTACAAGCATTTTTAGGATTTGAGATCCATTAATGGTATACATGTTTGGCTGCGTACATGCACCATATAATTTAATGATAAGTACTTCTGTTAACTGAATATAAACGCTTCATTATCATATATTTATGTACTTTTCTCCATACTTATTTGTATAAGGTGTTAGAGTGAAGGGTATCATGGCTAAGTCATGCCTCTTCATTTGGGCTCCACACATGTCACATCACTTCAACACATCCACTTAAAAATACTCTTTATTCACAACTAACATAAACCTCTTCACTTGGGCCCTACCCACCCTCATTTTATTTCTTTTCCATATTTTTCAAACACAATAAAATTCATTTCATTTAAATATAAATACAAAATACAATAGTAAAAATAAAATAACATAATGTTCATAATAAAATTTATATTTTGATGGGAAATTTTTATACGAATTTTTTTTTTGGCTTACTTGGCTTCATTATATAAAGATTAAAATACACTGTTGGTCCATAAACTTGTCCAAACGCATCGCGTTGGGACAAACCTAGGCCTTTTCATAGCCACAGGTCCAAAACATGGCTTTTAAATGCCAAATTAGTCCTTTGACAAAGTCAATGTTTGATTTTTGTTTTGTAGTCGAGGGTATTTTAGTCCATACACATTTATACTTTTATAACACATTTATATTTTAGCCCTTCATCTTTCATCTTTTTCATCATCTCCCCAAATCATTCATCTTCCCAAATCATCATCTCCCCAACATAAGTTGAGCTGCAATTGTGTGTATCTATTCATCCTAGATGTTAGAAGTAATTAGCAATGACTTAACAAACAAGGAAAATGTGTTGTTGGGCAAGAGCAGCCCCTAGTTTTATTAAGAATCATATTGGTTTCTTTTCTTCATTCGAATAACTTTTCCCCCTGTAGCATAACATTAGTAGAATTAAGAAAAAGTATTACCCCTTTTTTAGCTGTTCTAATTTTTATTAGCTGTCATATTTGATTTGCTATATTGCAGTACAGACTTCTAATTTTGTCATATATTAATGTGTAGGTTCAAGATCCACGTGCAACTCATAATTGCTGGGCTTATAAGGTATATATCAGTTTTTTCATTATCACAGTGGGTTCCTTTTACAATATTGTTTTATTTCGTAAGTATGCAGTCGTTGGATGCGCTCAATTACTACCATTTATGTTCGAAAATGTATCCTTCCCTCACCTGCTATCGTTACGTATACATAGGAAATAGTGAGTACAATAGGAAAATATTGTGTTCTGTAGGTAGGTGTCTGTTGTAGAACATGATGATATAATGGACCACAGTGGCACAGTGAAGTAAGACATATACTTGTTGGTCCCTTCACTTATGTATATAGTGGATTCGTTTTAGGTTGGAAATCAATATCGAAGTAATGATGATGGTGAACCATCTGGTACAGCTGGAAAACCAATACATTCTGCTATTGAAAATTCAGGATTAGATAGAGTGATGGTTGTTGTCATTAGGTAAATATTACAGTATCTCAAGTACACCTCATTTTTCTACTTACATTATTAGTTCTTCTCAACTGTGCGTCTCTTAAACTCAAAAAAGCAATAAGGGTCACCTTCAAAATTAGTTTTGACCAAGCTGATGCGTTGGAAGAAGCTTTGAAAACCAATTGCAGCAGAAATCTTGTGTTTTACAAGCATTGATGGACTGATAAGGTGCATCAGTGTCTTTACCAGAGGGAGGCATTATTCACAGACTTGACCAATCTGCAAGACGCCGATGATGACTGAATATCGCCATGCATTTTATTATTGTATATTTATGTCCATAGCTGTTGTATCCATAGGATGAACCCTTTGGGGAGATGATGATTTTGGGAGATGAATGATTTGGGGAGATGATGACGAGGATGAAAGATGAAGGGCTAAAATATAAATGTGTTATAAAAGTATAAATGTGTATGGACTAAAATACCCTCAACTACAAAACAAAAATCAGACATTGATTTTGTCAAAGGACTAATTTGGCATATAAAGGCCATGTTTTGGACCTGTGGAGATGAAAAGGCCGAGTTTTGTCCCATCGCGATGCGTCTTGCCAAGTTTAGGGACCAACGGTGTATTTTAGTCATATATAAATAAAGAATCATGCAAGTGTTTTAAAATGGGCTTAAATTTAATAAAGGTTTGTGAAGTTAAGAAAATTAATGTAAAGTATTGTTGGGCTTCCAATCAAAATTTAGGGTTATATATAAACATACGAGATCACTTGCGCCTCTTTGTAACTTTGTCACACAGCAGTATATCAAGTATCAACTACAATCAAGAACAAAAAGTCTTTGTCAATGAGAAAGAAAGTCACAAACAACAAATGCATGAAGTCAAGAAATCAACACGACATAATATGAGGTAAAGCTGGGTAAATATGTAATTTTGATTGAAGAAGAAAATCACGTTTTCAAACTGCAGGTCACCACCTGCTTTTTCATATAAGCATTTTGGATCCATGAAAACGCAAATAATCGATTCTTAACTAATCTCATCCAAACACCTTGTGCTAGATTATTGCGTTTTGACAATGAGATAATCAGATATATTCAAAAGTTGTTTTGTCGTTTTTCATGTCGTGGGGATGATGAATTGGAAACCGGCGAGCCTAGGTGTGTCGTGGCTAAGGGTGGTGAGTGGTGGCGAGCCATCCACATCGGATTGGCGAGGCACTCTCGTTGCGATACCCTTCATTAAAAACCCCGTGGGTATAACTTTATTAATGACCATTATTTATAATGGTAAAACCCTAATTCCCAAAACCCACAAACCGGGCTTGAGCCTAGATTCGACACCAACAAAAATCGACTCGGGAATAAGAAACCTAGATTCGACACCAACAAAAATCATCTCAAAAATTAATACCCTGGATTCGACATTAAAAAAAAAATAAATAAATAAAATAAGCAATTAAATAAATGTATATATATTTTTTTCCTTAACCTAGCATCACAATCCTCTATGATGAGTAGCTTCAAAACTCATCAAGAAGATGAATGATAATACTATTATGCTAATGTCTCATCACAACTGCTACGTCGTTGATAGTAATGTCGGTCGGGAATATTTTAAGTGAGATAGAGAGATTGGACGGGATGGTACAAAACAGGTGGCTCAACTTAGCCACCTAGGTATGAGGATCATACCCGCTCCGATACCATGTTAGAACATTAAAAACCCCGTGGGTATAACTTTATTAATGACCATTATTTATAATGGTAAAACCCTAATTCCCAAAACCCACAAACCGGGCTTGAGCCTAATTATCCACTAATACTCCCCCGCAGTTCGAGCGGCCAAATCGCGAAATCTCGAACTGGAGTAGTAAACTAAGAAAGCAAAATAAAATAATAACCACAATAAAATGGGATAACCCAAAGTATCCCTTATTCTAATGTGTATATATATATATATATATATATATATATATATATATATAGTAGGGATCCAGTGAGAAGTATATTAAAATAAGAAGTGGTGAGAAGTGATCAAAACCACGCATTTGAGATGCAACGACTTGCATTTGATGCTTTTCTATTCATATAGATGCAACATCTTGAGTTTCGAAAGTTAATTTGATGTATAGATTGTAAAAATTGATTTTCATGATTTTGGCACGTGCAGAGGAACAAAAAATAAGAGAAATCATGAAATGCATCTAATGTATGTATATGCATCTGATTAAAAGCTAAAAACACACTATGGTGCGTTATAATGCATCTAAGATTATAGAGATGCATCTAATTTAGGTCGGTGCATCTCGGATTTGCGGTTATAGTTCTTCTTATTTCTTCTTATTTTAAGTAATCTTCTTATTTGATCCTAACTTTATATATATATATATATATATATATATATATATATATATATATATATATATATATATATATATATATATATATATATATATATATATATATATATATATATATATATATATAGGGAAGGGATCCAGTAAGAAGAAAAACTAAAATGAGAAGAATAAGAAGAATTTCTAGCCACACATTTCAAATAAGGGAGAGATTTTTAAGGGGAGATGCATCTATTTTAATAGGTGCATCTGAAATGTGTTGTTGTGGTTTCTTCTTATCCTTCTCATTTTAATTTTTCTTCTTATTTGATCCTAACTCTATATATATATATATATATATATATATATATATATATATATATATATATATATATATATATATATATATATATATATATAATTTTTTTTACGGATAACCAAAGTATTCAAAGGATAAACCAAAGTATCCCAAACAGTCGTCTCGGGAATAAAAACCCAAGATTCGACATCAACAAAAGTCATCTCGGGAATAAGAACCCTAGATTCGACCCCAACAATAATCGTCTAGAAAATTAATACCCGGATTCGACATAAAAAAAGCAATTAAATAACTATATATATATATATTTTTTTTTTCCTTAACCTAGCATCACAATCCTCTATGATGAGTAGCTTCAAAACTCATCAAGAAGATGAATGATAATACTATTATGCTAATGTCTCATCACAATTGCTACGTCGTTGATAGTAATGCCGGCTGAGAATATTTTAAGTGATATAGAGAGATTGGACGGGATGATACAAAACAGGCGGCTCAACTTAGCCACCTAGGTCTGAGGATCAGACCCGCTCCGATACCATGTTAGAACATTAAAAACCCCGTGGGTATAACTTTACTAATGACCATTATTTATAATGGTAAAACCCTAATTCCCAAAACCCACAAACCGGGCTTGGGCCTAATTATCCACTAATATAAGGATCATGATAGCCATATATTAGCACCTTTCATAGAAGTAAAACAACCATAGCTGTAAGTGAAACATGAATTCGGGTTTTCTATAATTGTACCCGAAGTGAACAACTCACTTGGTGGTGACTGATCCTCTATAACCTTTCTTGATCCACCTTATATCTTTTCACCTTGCATACACTGCTGTTACTAATAAAACATTCCTGATTACGGTTCAAAAGCCATTGTCAATCCTTAAAACCAGTGGAATTACCTAATCAAGCCTTAACTTGTAGTATTAATTTGTTATCAAAAGGTACTACATAAATGAATTTGGTCACAAAAGTCTTGTTCTCATGGAGCACTCCCAGCTTATCTAAAATGAAAAACTAGACAGAAGTATCTTTGAAGTCTGGGTTAGACTTGTAACAAAATCCATATGGTGCAAAGAACATCTTAACTCACAATTGTCACGCCAATTCAATGTCCAATAGTCTCTGGTTATAACTTTAACATAAAATAACCTAAGTGTAGAATTAGTCCTTGAGTGAATACACTCAGGGAGTCATCTTCATAAATGAAGATTAAGCAGTGGCGGATCCAGACCAAAATCCAAGGTGGTTCTCTATTTAGTCGAGTTGCTAGAAGCGACGGGTCAACATGCCAACTACCAAATGGGTCGGGTCGAGCTGGCAAAATATAACACAAAAAGTTATTTTTACTCTTTATAATGTATTTGGGACATTTGATCTTTATAAAATTTAAAAAAGTAAGTTAACACAAAAAATGTACTAGCTAAAATTTAAAGGTAATAACACATAACTATTAAAGTATAATAAGCATATAAACTACACCGCAAAAAAACATTTTTGTGAAATAGTTTAATATTACTTATAACAAAGCAAGATAATGTTAAAAATATACTCACAATATCTTTTCAGTTATTCCCAAAAGTTGTAAAAAAATACAAGAAATTTTACACAAAGGTACGTAGTATAAAAAAGAAAATAAACCACATGACACTCTATTGATTAGCAAATATGGTTTCGACCAAGAAGGTTGATAAGAATGTATATGAATTATGGCATGAAAAAGCTTCAAGCTTGTCTTACTTAAAGTTTTGGGGTTGTGAGGCATTTGTTAAACGTGACTTACCAGATAAACTCCAACAGAGATCTGTTAAGTATATCTTCATAGGATACCCAAAGGAAACAATGGGTTACTATTTTTACTATCCACCTGAAAACAAAGTAGATGTGGCAAGATACGCATATTTACTTGAAAGGAATCTCATATCTTAAGAATTCAGTGGGAGAGTAATTGATCTGAAGATGATTAAGAAGACATATCACCTTTTGAAAACACTAGCCAACTTCAAGAAGAGCCTGAAAGTCTCGCACCTCCATCTTAAGTTACTCCCATTCGTAGGTCTGAATGGACTATACATGATCCTGAACAAATTTGCCTTAATGTAGAAGTCGAGGAACATATTTTAGCGGATCTTAGAGAACCTTCTAACTATAAAGCTGCCATGGTTGATCCTAAAAAGGGAAAATGGAAAGCAGCTATGAATGCGGAGATGAAATCCATGCATGACAATGAAGTTTGGGTAGAAGTAGATCTTCCTCCTAACGCTAAATTCGTTGGAAGCAAGTGGCTTTTCAAAAAGAAGACTGACATGGATGGTGAAGTACACACCTATAAGGCTCGTCTGGTTTCAAAGGGCTATACTCAAACCTTCAGGATTGACTATGAAGAAACCTTTTCTCCTTTAGCCGAAACTAGATCCATTATGATTCTTATAGCCATAGCGATGTACTATGACTATGAGATTTGGCAAATGCATGTTAAAACCGCCTTCTTAAATGGTCGCCTTGAAGAAGACATCTTTATGGCGCAGCTTGAGGGGTTTGTGAATCCATTATTTCTAAAGCGAGTATGCAAGCCTCAAAGATCCATTTATGGGTTGAAGCAGGCATCAAGGCAATGGAATAAGAGATTTGATGAGGAACTAAAAAAAATTAGTTTTACTTAAAAGCCTGATAAGCCATGTGTATACCATAAGGCTAATGGGAGTAATTTTGTTTTTCTTATCCTATATGTTGATGACATAATAATTATGGGAAAACATATTCCAAGTTTACAAGAGGTTAAATCTTATCTTGGAAGATGTTTTGCCATTAAGGATTTAAGAGAAGCAACATATATTCAAGGAATTAAGATCTACAGAGATAGATCTAGGCGGTTGATTGGATTAAGTCAAAGTGCTTACATTGATAAAATATTGAGGAGATTTAGGATGCAAGATTCTAAGAAAGGATATCTTCCAATGCAAGTTGAACTTAGCTTACATAGCAAAGATTGTGCTTCAACATCTCCTGAGGTGGCACGAATGAAGAAAGTTCCTTATGCTTCGGCGGTTGGATCTAATGTATGTAGTGAGATGCACAAGAGTAGACGTGGCATTTGCACAAAATATGACAAGCCATTATCAATTCAATCTAGGTGATATTCACTGGATTGGTGTTAAGAACATTCTCAAGTACTTAAGGGCTACTTGAGATATGTTTCTGGTGTATAGTGGGATCCAGAGGCAGAACTTAGTGTTACAGGTTACTGTGATGCGTCATGGATAACTGATAAAGATGATACGAAGTCTGAGAAGGGATATGTCTTTGTAGTCAATGGAGGATCCGTGGATTGGAAGAGCACAAAGCATAGTACAATTGCGATGTTTGCAACATAAGCTGAGTACATAGATGCATCAAAAGTTGCGATGGAAGGTGTTTGGATAAGGAAGTTCATTTCAGGCATCGGTGTTATGCCCTCAAATGAAGAACCTATTAAAATGTATTGCGACAATTCTGGAGCAATTACATTTTCCAATGAACACGGAGTCATGAAAGGCGCCAGACATTTTCCTCGACGATATCACTATGTTCGAGAACACATCAAAATAGGTGAAATCAATCTGCTCAAGGTTCACACAGATGACAGTCTAGCTGATCCCTTCACGGAGGCTTTACATAAGGCAAAGTTTACTCAACATGCTGAGAGCATTGGACTTCGTTTAGCTAGTAGTTTCATGTAAATCTGTGGTTTATATTTGGATAAAGGATGTATTAGACAATTATTATTTTTAATGAACTAAAATACATGGTATGTTTGTTTTTATTTATAGTATGTTTGTTTTTATTTATAGTATATTGTATCCTATATTTGCATGTTTAAATCCTTGAATAACTTATGTTATTTTAAATGTCCATTGTCAATTAATCATATGAGAATACGATTGAATTAAGACAAATCTGAGGTGTTGGATAAATATATACATTGTATATTAAAGAAGGTCATACCAAACTCACATGATATTCATAGGATGTATATCAGATTTATCCCAACTAACATGATTGTACTTTATGGATCTTTATCATTAAGTAAATCATATAATTTTATCCTTAGACTCGAGATGCAAGACGGAACGGTCGTGGGTAGAGCCCAATTCTGTGAAGCAGTTTAACGCTATCCGTAACTACTGGTATTAATAATGACTATTTTCAGAAGTGTTGTGAAATTCATGAGTTGTGCTTGTAGTCAATATAGAATTTGTTTCCTTTGAATTTGTTTTGAAGTATAATACTACTGGGCCCCTCGTAAGGTTGACAAGATGTTTGTATGGCCATACCCAAGATCAACATGGAATACGTCCTGATGGTTTGGTAATCTTGATCAATCGGAATATAACGAGAAACATAATAGTTAAGTTATGGAATTATTTAGATCCATATCCATATTTAACATGGTATTAGAAACAAAAGGATTAGACAATGATGAATCATTAAAAGTGCTCGTTGAACCACACTCTAGTTGTTCTGGGGACATTGGCGTGTTGCTAGACGCTAAACAATGTCATCACGTATATTAAGATCTGTCCAAGTGAGAGCTTTTAGTTGATGGACACATTTAATAAAACGTACGACCGGATTCGAACTCGAGACTATGGGATTGCACCCATTGTGTATGAGATTCAATGAATAATAATTAATATAAATGTTATGATTTAATTATTATTTCACAATAACATCTAACGGTCGTTAGTACTTCACGGCGTTTAGTTTAACAGTCGTTAAGTAAAAGATGGAAGGACTAGAAGTGAAAATAGACTTGAAGAAGGTCCTAGACCCCTTGTTTGGGCTTGGACGATCGACTACGAGGAATCCTTAGGGATTCCTTGTCAAACTTCTTCTCTTCTCATTCTTTTTAGTCAAAACCGATAGGACGTAAACAAAGTGTTTGGTTTAGTTATTGTGATTCTTGAACTAGCATTCACATCAACTCGTTACCAATACGTGTGTAAAAGTCCATAGATAAATCCTAATTTGATTTTTACATAAACCTAATGAAAATTAGGGTTGATTCGATTTCCCTAAACCCTAACCTTTTAGGGGGTGGAAGCTTGCAAGGTATGTTTACGATTTAAATTATGGTTAATTAATTAAATGTATTTGTTTAAGTCTTCTGTTGCGTGGTATATGTGATTTTATGTTAATAATATGCATGTCATGATTATTTAATTCCAACACCTAACACGTACATGTGACTACACTTTTACCCACCTGTATAAATACAAAGTTTGTAAAGAGAAAAGTAGAGATTCTAAACACAAAAAATAATACACATGTATTATAGTGATACCTCCTCTTATTGAATCTTAAGCTAAGCTATCAAACTTTGATTCATTTCTTGGAGAGTTTCATTTGTCACGAGATAATGTTCCACATGTTAAATTTTGGGGTGATAATCTGTTGCAAACATATCATTCTATCAATTGCTAATGGCTTTCAAGTTATGGCTCTTTGCAGGATTAATTACAGGGGTTAAACTTGGACAAAGGATAAAAGATTTAAAGTTCCAAGTTATTCATTTCTGCTGAAGCTTTCATCGTTTCTGCTGATGAGTCATTTATAGCCGTTAGAGGGGTCTTAGTGAAACTTAAACTCCTATTTAATAAGTCCCTTAATCTAGGGTTATACACGCTTGAGTGTGCAGTCTTTTGTATCACTCTCTTCTCTTCTTTCTGATCATTTCACTGATCTTGTCTTTTCTTTACATTTACATGATTATTGTCTCATTGACATTAATCTAATCTTGTAACATTTGGATACTATTGTAAACTTAATCTAAGCTGACTGATAAGATCGTTTATAAGCTCGGCTAGGGATCAATAACAAAGATAATAAACATAATACGCAGCGGAATAATCAAAACAATACTTTGTTATTGAACAAGGTTTTTCATTCACTAATACTCTAATATTATTAGACGTTTATGGGAACACGTCTACTAACTAAACTAATAACCTAGGCGTTTACATGAACATACGCCTAGGACACACTAATCTAAATCCAATACCCTAGACGTTCTCCCCTAACGTCTAGGCTAAACACACACCTTTTAGTCGACTACATTATTGGAAGACTTTATTAAAAACCTACACCTATGTCCTCTTTATATACTAGAGGATAAGGACTAATAAATAAAACTTCTTTTGCAAGCAAGTCCTTCCATCTTTTAGTAGGTTTCCTTCTTGTCATATTAAGTCCCTCTTGTTTCATTCTTTTTGTCTTTATCAACTCAAACTTGTAATTCCCAACAATCTTCCCCTAGTTGATAATGACAAAACCATTCTTGAACGAACTTCCCTAGACGAAGTAGCAGAAGTTGAGATCAGGGATCTCACCATGAATGAAACAAGTATGTCTTCCTTTGTCTTCCCCTTAATCCATGCCACGTCACTCAAACATCTCTTCCCCTTTTTGTTATTATCTAAATAGGGAACGTATGCAAATAATGATCTTGACCACCACGAACCAATATCATACTTCCAATCTAAGTCGTCCAATGCTTCAAATCACCCACCATTACGCACTATAGGAAAAATGGATCCAAAACAGTAGAAAACTTCAACTAGCAGTAGTAATAATGATCAACAATAGTAAAAATCAAAAACTTCCCCTTGAGTGATGCATATAGATGGTTAAACTTTTAACAATAAGCTTCTCCTAAAAACCATATGTTAACCATCTTCTTGATTCTTCAAAATCTGTAAGCTCCTTGTAATGATTACTTTGTGAAGAAAAGCAAATATAACGAACTTGATGAAGAAGTAGAATGTCCCAAACTTGTGTCTTAAATCTTTTACTATCCACGGAACTCCATACTTATACGGACAAAATATAAGTAGACCGCAATCCCTTGAAAAGAATCCTCAACTAGTATGAGACACTGAGCACTACAATGTAACTCCTTCAAGTGATAGACAATGTGTGCATAGAGCATCATAAGAAAAATCACACATTGCTAGATTCAACAAGCTAGATGATAAGAACACAAATCAAGCAATTCCACTTCACCTTCAAATAAGTGATAAATAATCCTCTTCGTAATCAATTCTTCAATAAATCTCCATAACAAGCCTTTTTAAATCCTTTTAAGAATAAATAACCAAACTCCTTGTGTGTGTGAACAATAACCTCTGTGTGTGTCGTCCAAAAATCATGCTCGACTTCCCCTTAAATCAAAAATCTTCTCGTAATAAACCATGAACAGTATGTTGGAAAGGAGCAGTACTTTCATCAAAATTTGCAGTACTTTCATACAAACTGCAGTACTTTTGTATAAATATGCGCAAGCAGTACTTTTAAACTTAAATATACAGTACTTTCATCGCGTCGAGCAGTACTTTCAATATCCACGTGATCTGCAGTACCTTGAATATCAAACAGTAATTTAAAACTTGAGTAGCAGTACTTTCAAACATATCGTGCAACAGCAGTACTTTGCATAAATCATAAGCAGTACTTTGATCAATTTCTATCCACTGTCCAATCTCATGTCTCTAAATCACGATCAATTAATATCATATGTATACATCGTTCGATACCACTTTAGCCAATCAATGCCTTGTCAGATCACTCCAAAAATCAAAGGTCTCACGTGAAGTATCCTCCAATCACGTTCTTGTATTAACCAACTAGGGGGACCAGCAGTACACGTGATTTAATATCAATCTTCAAAAAGTAAACGTCGCAATTCATGACCAACTATTGACTTGGACCAATCAAAGATTAACTCCACCGTAACCTCCATATATTGCGTTGTACTAGATCAAAACCGAACAAATGACTTTCTTTGCCTTGCGAAGTAGAGGATCAAAACCCAACAATTAATTTTCCATTCACATGAATACTTGCACGTGATCTCCAAAACTTGCACATCATGAACCAAAAATCAAGAAATCTTCTTCAAAGCCAAATCAGCTCCTTCACGTGACCTCTTTAAATTCCATTAGCCAATTAAAATCATTCTTCTCCATCATGGGTCCTAGTAGATAGCGATATGCTCAGCACTCACATTCACCATCCGAATATTTTGTATTTAATGAATACCACGTGATGCACTTGGATGAAAAAGAAATCATTGGACCGTATTATGAAAGCAGTACCATCATGTCATCCAATTAATGCTTGCATGTGAATCCCACATTGATCAAAACAATATATATCACGAGACACCATCATGTGATTGACCAATTAGAATTCGTTTAGTATAAATAAATAACGGCAGCAGTACTCTTTCTCGAAAACCCAACAATATGAAAGCAACAGATCTACCTTTTCTTTTATAAACCTCGACCAATCATGCGACAAGATTTGACCAATTCATTCATATATCCATGACTCACATTCAATCATGTAATATTCATAATAATACGAATTTCCTTTTGGACCAATTAAAAACAATGAAGCAGCGATCATTAAAAACCTTTCGTACCATCGATCAGCAATTTTCTACGACAACAAAACCTTGAATAATCCCTATATCAAGAGCTCCCTGCTCCGATACCAATTGATAAGATCGTTTATAAGCTCGGCTAGGGATCAATAACAAAGATAATAAACATAATACGCAGCGGAATAATCAAAACAATACTTTGTTATTGAACAAGGTTTTTCATTCACTAATACTCTAATATTATTAGACGTTTATGGGAACACGTCTACTAACTAAACTAATAACCTAGGCGTTTACATGAACATACGCCTAGGACACACTAATCTAAATCCAATACCCTAGACGTTCTCCCCTAACGTCTAGGCTAAACACACACCTTTTAGTCGACTACATTATTGGAAGACTTTATTAAAAACCTACACCTATGTCCTCTTTATATACTAGAGGATAAGGACTAATAAATAAAACTTCTTTTGCAAGCAAGTCCTTCCATCTTTTAGTAGGTTTCCTTCTTGTCATATTAAGTCCCTCTTGTTTCATTCTTTTTGTCTTTATCAACTCAAACTTGTAATTCCCAACACTGACTATTGCAGCTTAGATCTGAATAAAGGTTCTATTGTTCATCTTGTGTTGCCTATACTTTCGTACATGGTATCAGAGATTCAGGCTCATTGATTCTCTTCGGCAACAAATTGGTGGTTTGGGGTTATTGCTATTGGCGTAATCACTGGTTATCTCTCACTTACAATTAGCCCTAGACTAAGTGAATCTACGGTAATTGTGATCTGTTCTTCCGCTGCATATTTCTCTGTAAGTCTAAGTCTTATCTCTTCTTCAAACATACAGTACTTAAGTTTTTGTGGGTGCAAACGGGTAGACTAACATCTTGATCTGCCACCTCTGAGTGGTATGAATACCTGCTCTGGTTTACCCTAGTCCACAGGCTTGGTGCTTGTTGTTTCTTAAATTCAAAGTCTTGTTTATGTACCTATTTGGTCTTATTATTATCTCTGTCTGTATTATTTGTCTGTCTTACTGTCTATATTATGGCTGTTGGTGATACTGCTGGTGGTGGTGGTTCCACTGAGAAAAGCTTATCCTTTGGTGATGCTTTATACTTACACCCTAATAACACTAATGGGACTCCCATCATTACTATCAAACTCACTGGAACTGAAAATTATAAGATATGGAATATGGCCATGACCTTTGCCTTAAGGAACCATAATAAATTAGGGTTCATTGATGGTACTTGCATAAGAGATGATTCGAACCCCAGTCTTGCTAATCAATGGGATACTTGTAACTCTGTTGTGGTTACTTGGATTCTTAACTCTCTCAGCCCTGAACTATTTGCTAGTGCTATATATGCTAAAACTGCTTATGAAATGTGGAATGATCTTAAAGATACCTATGATAAGGTTGATGGTTCAGCTATCTTTAATTTGCATAAAAATATAAACTCCCTTAGTCAAAATGGGTCCTCTCTTGCTGATTATTATAACAACCTTAATTCTTTATGGAAACAATTTGATTGTATGATCAGCTTGCCTCCCTACACTTGTGAGGCTGCAAAACTTTTTGAAAAACATAATCAGCTAATCAAGCTAATGCAATTTCTTATGGGTCTTGATGACTCCTATGTCCCCATCAGAAGCAATATTTTAACCAGAGATCCTTTACCTAATGTCAAAACTGCTTTCTCTGTTGTCTCTGGAGAAGAATCTCACAGAAATGTCTCATCTGGGAATAGCTCTGCTAAACCCAATGCTACAGCCTTTGCTGCAAAAACGTCTGATGGTGGAAAATTTTTTGATAAAAAAGGTTTTAACAACAAAGGTTCTGGTTTTAATAATGGTAACAGCTCAAATAGCAGAGGACCAAACATGAATCTCAAATGTACTAATTGCAAAAAACCTGGTCACACTGTTGATAGATGTTATGATCTTGTTGGTTATCCTGCTGGATATGTTAAAAGGAATTTTAATGGTAAACCTTTCAGCAGTAACAATGTTTCTGCTGAAACTAATCATGTCACTGATAATAGTGCTAGCAACTCTCTTGTTTCCTTGTCTAATGAACAGCTCTCCAGACTTATGAGTCTTCTCAATGACAACAATGTGTCATCTGCTAATGCCAACTTGGCAGGTAAAATTTTTTCAGGAACCTTCTTTAATGGCAGTGTCAAGTTCAATGTAAACTTTAACAAATTTTTTAACAACAACAAAAAATATTTATCTGGAAACATCAGTCTTGGTTGGATTGTTGACTCTGGTGCAAATCAGCACATGACTGTGTCTGAAAACTTTTTAATCAATGTTGTTAACATTTCAAATCTTGGCTTAACTGTTGGACATCCCAATGGTACTCAGGCCTTAATTACTAAAATTGGTGATTTAAAGGTCAATAATGACCTAACTCTTTTTGATGTACTTGTTGTTCCTGAGTACAATGTTAGTCTGCTGTCTGTTCATAAAATTGCTAGAGACAATAAGATGTTTGTTGGGTTTAATGAATCTAATTGCTATATACAGGATTTACATAAAAAAAGGATTGTGGGGATTGGTAAACAATACAATGGGTTATATATGTTTGATATTGATTCTACATGTAAGATTATTTCTAATAACTGCATATCTGTTTGTCATGTTTCTAAAAATCTTTGGCATCAAAGACTTGGTCATCCCTCTGACCAAGTCCTACACATACTTAAACCCACTCTTAAATTTGATAGTACATCTGAAACTGATCATCTCTGTGATACTTGTAATAAAGCTAAACAAACCAGGGAACCATTCCCTCTAAGTGAACATAAATCAACCAAAATTGGTCAACTTGTCCATCTTGATGTATGGGGACCATACAAAGTCACTAGCAGAGATGGTTACAAATACTTTTTAACTGTTGTTGATGACTATTCCAGGGCAGTGTGGGTTTATATGCTTAAGGGGAAGGATGATGTTTATGTTTCCATTGTTAACTTTACTCATATACTATCAAACCAATTTGAACACAATGTCAAGATCTTTAGAAGTGATAATGGGACAGAATTTGTCAATAATAAACTTCAACATTTTTTTCATGAAAAAGGAATTTTACATCAAACCTCTTGTGTTTATACACCACAACAAAATGGTATTGCAGAAAGGAAACATAGGCATCTCCTTAATGTAGCTAGATCCCTCATGTTTCAGGGGGAATTATGTCTAAATCTTTGGTATGAATGTGTTCTAACTGCTGCCTATGTCATAAACAGGTTGCCCTCTTCAGTTCTGTCTGGCAAGTCCCCCTTCTTCCTTGTGTATGGGCATGACCCTTCACTCTCTCTCCTTAGAGTCTTTGGCTGCTTATGCTATGCCACTATTCTTCATCTCTGATAAATTTGGTAGTAGGTCTGAAAAAAGTGTCTTTATTGGTTATTCAAATGAAAAAAAAGGTTATAAACTTTTGAGCTTAGAAACAAAAAATATCTTTTATTCCAGAGATGTCAAATTTTATGAAACTGCATTTCCCTTCAAAATGAAAAATTCTTTGTCAAAACCATTTGTTGAAACTTATGTGCCTAAAGATTTAAATCACAAAAATTTCTTTGACTCACAAATAAGTCCCAATGATGAAGGGAGAGTGACATCTTATGATGATGGCACAGTGGTAAGTCATCCTACTAGGATTGATGAACCAGTTGCAACATCTATAGATGATAATACACACCCTGAGGGCAACATATCACATGAATCACATCCTGCTGATGCAGTTTCTGATCCTGCTGATACATCACCTGATTTTGCTGAACAAGAAAGAGGCTTGCCAGCCACTACTGCTAGAAGGTCAACCAGAGTTTCTAAGTTGCCCAGTAATCTTAATGACTTTATTATAGAAGGAAAAGTCAAATATGGTGTTAAAAAGGTTGTTAATTACTCTAATCTTAACAAAGATAATTACTGCTTTGCATCTAGTCTTAATAAAAGTATTGAACCTACCTGTTATGAAGAAGCTATCCATGATAGTAATTGGGTTGATGCTATGAATTCTGAAATTGAGGCCTTAAATGAAAATCATGCTTGGGATATAACTGATCTACCACTTAATAGAACTCCTATTGGCTACAAATGGATCTTTAAAATCAAATATAAAGCCAATGGTGAAGTTGATAGATACAAGGCTAGATTAGTTGTTAAAGGCTATAACCAAAGGGAAGGAATAGACTATGATGAAACTTTTTCTCCTGTTGTGAAAATGTCTACTGTCAGATGTCTTATTGCCTTAGCTGTAAAAAAACAAATGGCCTCTTTTTCAACTTGACGTTAACAATGCTTTCTTGTATGGAGATCTTAATGAGGATATCTATATGACCATCCCCAAGGGGTTCTGTAATGAGAACAATAAGAATAAGGTTTGTAAACTTGTCAAGTCTCTATATGGCCTAAAACAAGCTCCCAGGAAATGGAATGAAAAACTTGTCAGTGTTTTAAAAGAAAATAACTTTGTTCAATCTGTTAATGATCACTCTTTGTTCACCAAAACAGAGAATAACAAGTTTATTGCTCTGCTTGTTTATGTGGATGATATTGTCCTTACTGGAAATTGCATTGATGAGATAAACCGATTCAAAGAGTTTCTAAAATCAAAATTTCATATTAAAGACTTAGGAAATCTAAAATATTTTCTTGGCATTGAGGTTCTAAAAACTGGGAATGACATTTGTCTCTTCCAAAGAAAATATTGTCTTGAACTCCTCAAAGAATTTGGCCTTCTTGGGTGCAAACCTGTGTCCACTCCTATGGAACCCAACTCTGTCCTTCCATACATTCCCACTGCTGATGATCCCTTACTTGTCAACATCACTGGTTATCAGAAGTTACTTGGGAAACTTATCTATCTCACCCATACAAGACCTGACATCTCATACTCAGTTCATTGTCTGGCACAATATATGCATTCTCCCTTGAAATCTCATCTGGAATGTGCCCTCAATGTCTAAGATATCTAAAAGGAGCTCCAGGAAAAGGTCTAAGGTACAATTTCAGCAACTCTGAAAATCATCTTAAAGGATATAGTGATGCTGATTGGGCCAAATGCAAGAAAACCAGAAAATCTGTCACAGGTTATTGTGTTTTCTTTAATGATTGTTTAATCTCATGGAAAAGTAAAAAACAAAACACTCTTTCAAAATCTTCCACAGAAGCAGAGTATAGATCTATGTCTACTGCTGCCTGTGAAATCATTTGGATTCAAAAAATCCTAAAAGATCTAAAAGTTGATATCAGTCTCCCTGTTAATCTGTTTTGTGATAACAAATCTGCTTTACAACTTGCTGTCAACCCTGTTTTCCATGAAAGATCAAAACACTTTGAAATTGATGTTCACTTCATCAGGGAAAAAATTGCTAGAGGTGTTATAAATGCAAAAAAGATTGGCTCTTCAAACCAAACTGCAGACATACTCACAAAGAACCTCCCTGTCTATCAGCATAAATTTTTGTGTGAAAAATTGATATTGTTTGATATGTTTGCTCATCAGATTAAGGGGGAATGTTAAATTTTGGGGTGATAATCTGTTGCAAACATATCATTCTATCAATTGCTAATGGCTTTCAAGTTATGGCTCTTTGCAGGATTAATTACAGGGGTTAAACTTGGACAAAGGATAAAAGATTTAAAGTTCCAAGTTATTCATTTCTGCTGAAGCTTTCATCGTTTCTGCTGATGAGTCATTTATAGCCGTTAGAGGGGTCTTAGTGAAACTTAAACTCCTATTTAATAAGTCCCTTAATCTAGGGTTATACACGCTTGAGTGTGCAGTCTTTTGTATCACTCTCTTCTCTTCTTTCTGATCATTTCACTGATCTTGTCCTGTCTTTACATTTACATGATTATTGTCTCATTGACATTAATCTAATCTTGTAACATTTGGATACTATTGTAAACTTAATCTAAGCTGACTATTGCAGCTTAGATCTGAATAAAGGTTCTATTGTTCATCTTGTGTTGCCTATACTTTCGTACACCACAACTATCATTTGTTATTCTTTGATTCATCTTTTATAAGAACTATAAACGTTGAAAAATATGAATGATTTTATTTGTGTCAAATGAGTCTTGTGTAAAACTTTTCTTACACATATTCTCGTTTTACCTAAATTTCAAAACCAACAACAATCTCTCTTCCTGAAGCATTTCCACATTATTTAGGAGAGGAAGTGAGAATCATATGCATACAATATTGGTTTTGGATGAATGTTTTGTGTGCTTGTGTGAAACGAAAACAGAAAAGTACATATAAACTATACTGTTATTCGAATGAATTAAGCGTTACAAACCCTAGACCTATATATACATGTTGAAACGTTGCCTTTGGCAGTTACACCGTTTCAATAATCGACACAACCCTACTTAACCGTTCTAATATACATGCCATACATGGGCTTTGTTTATTTATCAGGCTTCCATAGCCTCTGGCCCAATTACAGTAACTAAACTATTAAAACATAAAACTTATAACTTAAACAACTATTACTGTTTTTGTCACTAAACATCCAACAGTTCCTCCCTAATGACAAAAACCAGTAATGCGCACACGTGTCCTTTTTAATCATTCCACATCTATCCTCTTATTTGCAGTCTCGTTCGTTCTTTACTTCATTCTCTTTTGAAGTTCTAATCGCCTTTACTTGTTCTTTCTTTCATGTGTTGCCTTTTATCGTTCCATGGATCATCGTCTTTGTTCTTAACTTCTTCATGTGATCCATCCTAACACCAAACCTGTCCATTACTTGTTCTTGTGTTCCATCCCTAACTGCTCCATCCTGTGTAGACCCTGTCCACACCCTGCAAGCCTTGTGGGTCTCTAATTTTCTGCAGTTCAACTGCTTCTTCCCACTTCTTCTTTTGGCTTCTCTTCTTGAAGCGTCTTGGTAACCATTATCAAGCCTATGAACCATTTTCTTGCCATGTCTTATTCCCGCCATATGCGTAAGACATCTCTCTTCTGGAACGTCTCTTCTTGCAACATCCTTCTTTCTTTTCTGCCCAACAGTAACGTGTCCATGATCATCTTCATGTTCCGTTATCGGGTCTTCTTCTTCTTCAAAGCGATATCTTCCTTGACTGCAATTGATCTCGCAAACATTCTTCCACAGGTTTCTTAGTTTTTCTTCTTCCAGGATCTTTAAACCATGGGCTCTGATGCCAAATATTGGTTTTGGATGAATGTTTTGTGTGCTTGTGTGAAACGAAAACAGAAAAGTACATATAAACTATACTGTTATTCGAATGAATTAAGCGTTACAAACCCTAGACCTATATATACATGTTGAAACGTTGCCTTTCACAGTTACACCGTTTCAATAATCGACACAACCCTACTTAACCGTTCTAATATACATGCCATACATGGGCTTTGTTTATTTATCAGGCTTCCATAGCCTCTGGCCCAATTACAGTAACTAAACTATTAAAACATAAAACGTATAACTTAAACAACTATTACTGTTTTTGTCATTAAACATCCAACATACAAACTATTAATGTAAACTCACCTACCTACCTAATCTACGCCTTGGACCCAGTTGGGACTTGACTCTCAATGCTAAGCCAAAAGACTGTTGTATTTTGTTATAAATACTTTGCATAAAAACTTTAAACATATGTCTCTTGCTGTAGAAATGACAAAGTTCAGAAGTTTCATTTCTATTTTGATTCTTCATGTAGCTTGTTTGGTTTATGCTCAAAATGATCAATCTGGTACGTAGAGTAAGCTTAATTGTTTTATAAAAATGTGTGTGTGTATCAAATGCAGTTCTGACCCTTTCTTAGCAGGCTTCATTAGCATAGATTGTGGAATAGACAAAGGCGCAGATTACACTGGTAGTGCAACGGGCATAAATTATGTTTCAGATGATGGCTTCATAGAAAGTGGTGAAAATTATAAGCTGCCACCTAGCACCAATGGTTTCGCATCCTATCTAACCACTTTAAGAAGTTTTCCCGAAAATGAGCGAAACTGCTACACTCTCAGGCCCCAACAAGGGAAGAATAATAGGTATTTGATGAGGGCGAGGTTTTTGCATGGGAATTATGATTCTATTGGTCAAAACCGTCAATTTGATCTTTATCTTGGCACAGACTATTGGGCTACAATAAATATTACAGACCCATGGTCGGAACTTACCCGTGAGATAATACACCTAACCTCATCAGATAACATAAGTGTGTGCCTCATAAACACAGGTCATGGAAATCCTTTCATTTCAGGTTTAGAACTAAGGCGATTGGATATCACCATGTATGAAGGTCAATTTGAATCACTATTCCTAGCATATCGCAATTGTTTTGGAAATAAAACATTCAGGTTAGCATTTTGAAAATCTTTGCTAAAGTAAAGTAAAGTAACTCCCAATACCGTTTTCCACGGGTTATGGGGGAGGTTGGGACGTAGACAGTCCGGCCTACTCCTACCTAAGGTAGAGAGGCCGCTTCTGGTTCTACCAAAGGTAGAAAAGGACCTCCGGCCTTGCAAGGGGTGAGGATCGAACCCTTGACCTCTGTCTCCTGAGGCAAGGGTGTTAACCACTTGATCCAACCTTGCTCCTTTTTTTTTTTTTTTTTTTTTTTTTTTTTTTTGAAAAAACTTCCGTTACAGTCCAGCTTGACTAATCATATTTTTTTGGGCTGAAACAGATATGAAGATGACATGTATGATCGCATATGGGATCCATTGTCACAGGATGCTGACACTGCTACTGTAATTAATTCTGATTTAGTTTCTGCAGGACTATCAAATGATGAAAAGGTACCATTGACAGTCATGAGCAATGCCGCTACAACTATAAACTCCATTTTTAACCTTAACTATCAATGGAGTGGTGATACTGCTGATAATCTTATCATCTACATTCACCTAGCTGAAGTTGAAATACTAAAGAGCAACCAGACAAGAGAATTCAACATTTATCTTAATGGGAACTACTTGTTTGGACCAATTTCTCCCAAAACTAGCATAACCACCCTAACCAATAAAACTCCTTATACTGGTTTATCTAGCAATAATATTGATTTTAATCAAACCCTAAATTCAAACCGCCCTCCTATATATAACGCGATAGAGATTTATACTTGGAAGCAACTCCTACAAAACCAAACGGAAGAACGTGATGGTAAATATATATTATACAAAACCAAACAGAAGAGCCTGATGCTAAATTAAACATTTGTAACATAAATTAATGCTATTTTTTCTTTATCTAATTGTTATGATTAGCTTTTGCAATCGGGAATACCAAGTCAAGATATGGGTTAAAAAGAAACTGGCAAGGAGATCCATGCTTTCCGCAGGAATTTCTTTGGAATGGTCTTAATTGCAGTTACAAGAATTCTAAGGCAGCTAGGATCATATCTTTGTACGTACTTCTTTTAACAAGCATCACTAGATGTTTCCCGTTTATTACAGTTGAAAATAATAACAAAAAATTTAATGTAGGAACCTTTCCTCTAGCGGATTGAGTGGAGAAATAGTTACCGCGTTGGCTAATCTCACTATGGTAGAATCATTGTAGGTTCATTCTTTGATTTTGTTGAGTCTCTCATATTAAAATAGTTCCACATAACTTATCTAACTTTTGTGTGTTTTTGTTCAGGGATCTTTCCTATAATAACTTGACAGGAGCTGTGCCACAGTTTCTCGCATCTCTAGATAACCTGAAGCTTCTGTAAGTTATGTGGTCGTAAATCTTGGGTAAAAAAAAATGTATAGAGTATCTAATGGTCTTATATGGTGTTTCTTGTAGAAACTTAACAGGAAACAATTTCACAAGACCACTACCAGCAGAACTCCTAGCAAAATCAAAGAAAGGGTCGTTATTTCTGAGGTTTGCACTTTAATTAACTAGGAATTAGACTCCAAGAAAAAGCGAATTAACATTCATCTCAAATGTCCTAACATTTATTTATATAATCAGCATTGAAGTAATTGGCAATCAAGATAAAGGTTATTGTCTCAATGGGTCATGTAAAAACAAAAAGCATACCAAGGTGGTTATTCCAGTGATAGTAGCAATTGTCGTAGTCATTGTGCTACTGATTGCGTTTGCCATAGTATGGAAATATAAATGCCGAAAAACAAAAGGTTTGCATTATCGTATAAACTGATAAATTCATATATGTCCTCATCTAAAGGAATTCTTATGAATTGGAAAGGTTTCTCATTATTTGAATCGATAAATGCAGATTTGGCCCTAAAGGACGACGCTTTTAACCAAAGGAATCAACAGTATACATATTCTGAGGTACAAAGTATTACTAACAACTTCACGACGGTTATTGGGAAAGGTGGATTTGGAACAGTGTTCCATGGATCTATTGGGGGTAACCAAGTTGCTGTGAAGATTCTTTCTGAATCATCAGCTCAAGGGTACAAAGAATTTCAATCCGAGGTAAGTTGGGTCATTGCTGAAAAGGCCTTCCAGCTTAAAATGAATTAAAAAGATATTATAAGCTGCTAAGATAAAAATTAATTTCAATTATTATTAATGTTATTAATATTAAAATTTTAGTTAGCTATTCAATAAAATGGATTTTTTTGAATTACATAGAGGTGGAAGTCAAACGACCAACAAGCTGCGCTGCTAGCCTTTTTTGGATTGCAAAACTAATTCTTTTGAAAATAACATTTGTGGATCTAGGTGTCATAAAATTACTATGCATAACTCGTTGGACTCTGTTTAAGTTTAAAAAACTGAGGCATAACATGGGCGACTAAATAATTTTCGTCTGCAGGTCAAGCTTCTAATGGATGTTCGTCATAAAAACATAACTTTGCTCGTTGGGTACTGCAATGACAGCAACCGCAAGGGAATCATCTATGAGTATATGGCTAATGGGAACTTGGGACAGCATCTATTTGGTAATTGGCCCGAGTTGTTGCTTCTTCCTTAGTTTTACTACATATTTATCCATTTAATATAAGTACTAGTTCTCTTTCAAAAGCTAGTGCTTCTCATTATTCTGAGTTGAAGTTCTATTACAATGTTCAAGTACTAATATTTCTACACTTGAATAACTTGCTCAGATGGATACTCAAACGTCTTGAGCTGGGATAGAAGACTACAAATTGGATGTGATGCAGCAGAAGGCTAGTAACTAGATTGTTTTTTTAAATGCACTCACACACCAAATTATAGTTGGGTTGATAGGGCATCTCATATGCACCAATAGATTATTTATTTAACATTAATGCATCTATATTATAATTAGGACTAGCGTACATGCATCATGGTTGCAGGCCACCGATAGTCCACAGAAATGTAAAGTCTTCAAACATATTGTTAAATGAAGGTTTCCAGGCAAAATTAGCAGATTTTGGCCTGTCCAGAGCATTTACAGCTGAAGATGCCACCCATGTGTCAACAACAGTAGTTGCTGGCACTTACGGGTACATTGATCCCGAGTGAGTTTTTCGCTTCAAAGGTTTTCAAGTTGAAAAATACTAGTAACTTTTAAAATAGGGATATTGAAAATGGAGGCCACCTAATCATACAACTATTTTCATTAAGACCACCAACTATGGAAACTACTTTATAGTTGACCAACGTATATATTCAGTTTCATTTATTTCGAACGGTCCAAATTTGATAAAAAACACGTTGAATAAGAATTTTCCACAATTTTTGTCTTTCCATAATTTTGCACTTTACAGAGTAGAAAAAGTGACCATTGTATTTTCTGTTTTCAAATTATTTTAGATTATCTGCCTGTCAGGCCGGTTGTTTTCAAAAAAATACTAAATATATGTATTTTTGCAGGTCAACAAACAGGTTGACTGTGAAAAGCGATGTGTATAGCTTTGGTGTAGTACTCCTGGAGTTGCTTACAAGCCGGCGGGCAATATCAAAAAACATAAACATAATTGACTGGGTCAAGTCAACTATTGCAGAAGGACACGTTGAACATATTATTGATCCTAAGTTGCAAGGGAACTTTAACACAGATACAGCCTGGAAGGTAGTAGAGCTGGCTATTTCCTGTGTTTCTTATGCATCGATCAAAAGGCCAACCATGAACGATGTAGTGATGGAGCTCAAGAACTGTTTGCAAGCTGAGCAGACTCATCGTTGCATACCAGATAATGAAAGTCTACCTTTGAACTTTGAAAGTATGAGTGATCCAATGCCAAGATAGTGAAGTCTTGAAACTTTCAAGTGTCAAATGTTGTGGTGCTTATGTATTGTACTATTGTATTCTAATATATTTGTGCTTGTAAACGATCCAAGCACAAGTCAACCAAAATATACTAAATCTCATACATAACACGGGTTTCGTAATATATAGTGATTCAGAGACCTTAGACACCAACATATGTATTTCGTAATGTATAGTTATTGTAAAAGACTAAAGTCATGAATCAGTGATGTATCACTGTATTAGTTCAATGACTTGTGTGTTTGGAAAGTATGTCAAATCGAGTTTATAAGTACCATCATACAAAGTAATATGTATACGAAATGAGTCGACTTGAGCCTATATGACACTTATTTATAGATCACGGGTCTATGATGTACGCTTGGTCGAGTTCGAGTCGGGTTTTGAGTTTGACTTTTAGAGAACGAACCAAACTTTTAAGCCTGAGATTTAGCAGTTAAGTCAAGCTCGAGCTTGACTTTACTTAGACCGTACTTGGTTTGACCAGACTTTAAGAGCTTGATAGTATAGTGTACAACTTTGACAAACTATACAAGTTACTTAGCCCATTAGACATTAGTAATAGTCTTGTAGGCCTAATAATAAAATCTGGAATACACTTTTACTTCCTCTACGGCAAGTGCATGATGTAAAAGTAAAACACAATTGCTTAAATGTTTTTTTGACATATTTTTAACAACTGCGAGATATCAAGAAACATTATACAAGTTTTGTTTTATTTCAAGGTAGAAGACACTTGCTGTAACAGGAGTTAAATTCTATATTTGTCAGAAACCCATCTTGGGAATTTTTTTTTTTTTTTTAACCTAATGTTTTGCTGGTATCTGTATGGATCAGTTTTCTAGCTTTATAGTTGTGTCTACCTTCTCTCATATGTTATTATGGAAGACTTTTCCTCTCATAGGTCAACCGAGAGAGAAGATACCATGGGACGGACGTGGGTTTTCCGGAAACGCAAAAACAACCCAAAAAACAAACCATCCATCAACAGCCACCCTGTCACTAACACCCGCCACGTACCCAACCCAATACCAGTACCATCACAACATACTACATCACAAATTTTGCCTCAAATTGGGACCATGTGGTAATGAAGGAGATATTCGCAAAATATGGACAGGTTGAAGACGTTTTCATTGCTGCAAAGCGGAACAAACAAGGCAAGAGATTTGGGTTCTCTCGCTTTCAAGGAGTGTCAAATGCGATTGCATTCGGAGAGTTACTTAACACAATTACTATTGGAACCCAGAAAATCAAATGTAACATAGCCCGTTTTCAACGTCGCTCAATGTCAGGATTTGGTATTCATCGCTACCACAACCCCACCGCACAACCACCATATGTGGCACCTTTAAAAACCGGAGCTTCCGGTGCCTCATATGCCAACACCCTCAAAAACTTCCCTGCTCTACCAAAAACTGTACCAAAAACAAACAACCCTCAACATCAAGCTAACATTACCCCCTCCCCCTAAACACCCCACGTCAATCATTGCTGAGCTAAAATCCATACTTGGTGCCTCTAACACACATAATCTAATCCTTGATGAGGGTTTTGAAGACTTCTCTATCAAATACCTAGGGGGCTATGCCTTCTTATTCAACTGCCCAACCATGAGCTTGCCTCAAAAGTTCTTTCAAACCAAAACCTGTTAAATCACTTCAAGTGTCTAAAACCCTGGAGTAATGACTTCCGAATCAATGAACGTATCACATGGATTGCTATCTCCGGCTTGCCCCCTCAACTATGGTTCTCCAAATCATTCTCAGACATTGCGGGGCATTGGGGTAAGGTGATGATACCGGAGGAGTGCAACGCGAGGCAATTTAACCGCACAACCGGAAAAGTTTGTATTCTTACAAAACACATGGATATCATACGGGAAACGGCAACCATCCCGACTGGTAGAGAAATTATTTCGGTTAGAGTATATGAGATAGATGAAGATGTAGACTCATTATTCAATGGATACCACTGTGACTCATCATCAGAAGATGACGAAATCTCGTTGGACGATGATGCAACCATCAAATCCAATGAAGAAAAGAATGAGGACACTGACGATGATAGCAACGATGAAACACAAAATGGTGATGATTGTGACGATAATCTGGTGACACATGACCTCTCCGACGAATCATCCTCAGTGGGAATTAATTCAAAAAATACACTACCAAAAGAAAACACTAAATTGGGAAGAGTTAGTGGGTTTGTAGCTTCTGGAAAACATGCAGGTGGTCATATTGAGGAAGGATCAACATCTATCACTATCACAGGCAAGGTCAACAACATAAAGACAAACATATGACTGAGGTTTGTGACAGTGATTTTAGCGAATCTAAGAGCAAGGGGTATGGTGACTTCCCCACTTCTCTTCATTTGGGCCCCACGTGTGCCACTTCATCGCCACATCACTCCAACACACTAACTAAAAAATACCCCCCAATCACAACATACTCACTTCTCTTCATTTGGGCCCCACCCTCTCCTATTTTATTTCTTTTCCATACTCACTTCTCTTCAAATGCGTTTGTCTTTTTGCATGTCGTTTGAACGACGAAAACCATAGTGGCGAGGCCTTGTGGTGTCACGGCGAGGGAAGAAAAGAAGTGGCGAGCTGCCACCTAGGCAATGGCGAAAAACAACGAGAACCATACCCCTTGCTCTAAGGTAAGGTCAATTCCCAATGCATCTTTTTGTCATTCTTTATCACCATCTAATTCTATTAGGCCAACAAAAATGCATGATAACAACACAACCTCAGTAGCCCATTCATTGACTCAAAACTGTGAACCCAATAAAGACAGGCCCAATGACTCTCTTAATCCATCTCATTCTAGACACAACAACACCACTCTTTCCTATAGTAAACAATCCTCCTCTGTTCCAGCTAACACTTTCCCATAGTAAACAATCCTCCTCTGTTCATATATTCTATTGCCAACAAAATTAGATGTCCTCAAGTTTATCAAATCAATGATACACACAGAGCTAGCCTGGCTACAAGAATGTACACAATGGATCTCTAAGAAGGAGAAGCCCAATCAGGAACAAAAATTAAAACCCCACACAAATTTTTGGACGATATTTTCGTTAAAACAAACTAACCGGAAGCTTAGAGTAGAACAAAATTGGGCAAATGGCATGAAAATGTAACTAACAAGAACCTTTGTTAGAGTAGAACATTTTCGTTAAAACAAACTTGTTAGTAGGAGTGTTGATAAATGAAAAGGGTAAAATTGTCACAAAATATATACAATAGACGTAATTTAAAAGTATGATTTATACAAAAAGAAAAAATAAAGATAACTACACAACAAAGCAAAAAGTTACAAGTTTGTTACATTTTCATGCCCTTGGCCTAAAAAAATTTACAATAAGTTTATGGAGAATCCATTCATGAGATAAGACATTGATTTCTTATACAAGAGTGTCCTTTCTTGGCGGTTATGAGTCAAAGAAAATACGATTCTGAAATCTCCAATTACTACAAGTTGTTTTCTGTATAACCGCATCAAAACATGTCTTCAATGTAGAGCTTAGGTATGTTGTGTTACTCCAAGTTAAAAGATCAGACAGATTGGTTAGGTAAATGGAGAAACCCTACCAAGCCGAGATGGCTTTCCAAAGAGATGAAGCAACCGAGTACTCAACTGAGATGGCTTTCCACAATGAATTCTACGTACATATCGTACAATAAGAGGATTAATCTATGAACACACTAGTTTAACTTTTCCTTGGAGTAATTAAGTGACAAAGTACACTACATAAACTGTCCATAACTAGTAGAACTCGATAAATATAACTCCTTCAAATTAATGAGTGTAAGTAAAATATATTGATAGTTGTTTAGGAGTATTGTGGTTACAGCTTTTTATCCTAGAATTTCCCATGTCGATCATACATATAACCAATCTGAATATACCGAAATTTAATTTAAAACTTACTTACATGATTATTTCTATTAACAATATCAGTATTGATTCGAGATTTAATTTTTAAAAAAATTCCAAAAACATGTAGAATATTGACTATTAACAAACAAGGTCAAACACTACCGAGTCTACATGCACCTTTGTCCACGTTAGGATTAAAGTCTTGATACGATATGTCACTTGCTGTAGAAATTCAAATTTTGCTATAAATACGTTGTATGAAACTTCGAACATATATGTCACATGCTGTAAAAATGACAATGTTTAGACATTTCATTTTAATTTTCATTCTTCATGTAGCTTGTATGGTTTATGCTCAAAATGATCAATCTGGTACGTACAGTAAGCTTAATTGTTCTATAAAAATGTGTGTGCGTGTGTATACCAAATGCAGTTCTGACCGTTTTCTTAGCAGGCTTCATTAGCATAGATTGTGGAGTACAACAAAGCTACACGGATTACTCAACACTTATAAATTATGTTTCAGATGACGGCTTCATAGACGGCGGTGAACGTCATGAGGTATTATCTGATTATAGAGCGGACTTTTCATATGCTGGTTTACAGCTAACTACTCTAAGAAGCTTTCCTGAACATGAACAAAACTGCTACACTCTCAGACCCCCACAAGGGAAGAATAACAGGTATTTGATAAGGGCAAGGTTTGCGTACGGGAATTATGATTTGAAAAATCAAAACCCTCGCTTTGACCTTTATCTTGGAGCAGATTATTGGGCCACAGTTGTTATTAAGAAACCATCGAAATCATATACCCATGAGATAATACACTTCACCTCATCAGATTATATAAATGTTTGCCTCAGAAACACAAATCATGGTATTCCTTTCATTTCGGTTTTAGAACTAAGGCTTTTGGATATCACCATGTACAAACTACCAACACTAATCCTCCATTATCATAGAAGCTGTAGTTCAGATAAAAAAATCAGGTAACACTTTCAAATATCTTACGGTAATTAAGGACAAACTTTTGCTAGGCTAACTTTGTATTTTTTTGGTTGAAACAGATATAAAAATGACAGGTATGATCGAATATGGTATCCATTGTCTATCCCTGACTCTAGAGTAGTACAGAGTTTTAATGTAATTTCTTCAGGGCCTTTGGATAATGAAAAATTATCATTTTGTAAAATTTTATAACAAAACTGTAAACACAACTTGAATCTCAATTCAAGTTACTTTTATTATCAACCAAACCAAACACAAGATCAGAGAGACACTGATCTCAATCAGTACACAACCAATAACCAAGAATACTCACAAATCTGCCACTGCTACACAGGTGCAGATCTATTGACTAACTTGCCAATAGTATCAATACAAACACTCAACTCACAATGAAATATAACAAGAATGATCAAAACACAATGATCAGAACAATCTAACTTGGCTGATAATCGGATACTTTTATCTGTGTGTGAATAATGTTTGGAAGATAATGAAACCCTAATCCGAATATGAGCTTATATAGCCTCCAAATAGAACTTCCAGCTTGAGTCAACTTCAGTCCTCAGAGTTTCAACTTCTTGTCAACTTTGGCTGAAAACTATTCTTAAGCTATAACTGCAAAATTAGAAAAGGCAACATTAGTCCCTATACTTTATTATTCCAGGTTGAGTTAATAACTTCAACATCCCCCCTTAACTCCAACCTGGAATAAATCAATCATGCTCAGTTTACCAACAAGCTTTTCATGTTGAAACTTGCTTAACCCCTTAGTTAAAATGTCAGCAGTTTGATCTGCTGTATTAATCTTTTCAGTCTTAATAACCCCTGCCAAAATTTTTTCCCTCACAAAATGTAAATCAATTTCTAAGTGTTTAGTCCTCTCATGAAAGACAGGATTAGCTGTTATCTTGATAGCAGATTGACTATCACAAAAGAGCTTAACAGGTAAAAAATGTTCCCAGTTCAAGTCATTTAAAATTTTGAGAACCCAAACAACTTCAGAAGTAGCAGAGGCCATAGCTCTATACTCAGCCTCTGCTGATGACTTAGAAATGGTATTTTGTTTTTTGCTTTTCCATGATACTAGTGAACCATTTAAAAATAAGCAGTAACCAGTAACAGATTTTCTAGTTGTAAGACATTTAGCCCAGTCTGCATGAACAAATGCTTCAAGAGAAACATCTGGGCATTTGGTAATATGAATACCTTTCCCAGGAGAGCCTTTTAAATACCTCAAGACTTTAAGTGCAATTTTCAAATGTGACCTAAGAGGCTTATGCATAAACTGACTCAAACAGTGAACATAATAAGCAATATCAGGTCTAGTATGAGTTAGGTAAATCAATTTGCCAATCAACTTTTGATATTCAGTTAAGTTATCTATTACTGGATCACTAACTGTAGGTTCACTAGTTAAAAACAAGTTTTGTTCAAGAGGAAAGGCAGAAGGCTTACAAGCCAATAACCCAAATTCAGTTAACAAATCCAAACAGTATTTTCTTTGAGTTAAACAAACACCTTTTTCAGTGTCAACAACTTCAATGCCAAGAAAGTATTTAAGTTTTCCCAAATCCTTAATTTGAAACTTAGATTTCAAAAAAACTTTAAAACTTTCAATTTCCTTCAAATTGTTCCCAGTAATTATTATATCATCCACATAAACCAGTAAAGCAACAAAGTTACCTGACCCTGGTAAATATATAAACCAAATAAACGTTTAAGTACAATGGATATGAGTGAAATCCCATATCTCAGCCCGTTACATAGGCATAAAGCTTACATAACAAGATACTCTGTTTGAAACCATTCTCAAGTAAAGCACTAGTCAACTTAGCATTCCATTGCCTGGGTGCTTGTTTCAACCCATACAATGATTTTTTAAGTCTACATACTCTTTTATCATTAACATCAAAATATCCCTCAGGTAAAGTCATATACACAGTTTCATTAAGATCACCATAAAGAAATGCATTATTAACATCAAGCTGAAAAATAGGCCAACACATCTGAACAGCAAGATTAACAACACATCTAATAGTAACAATTTTGACCACAGGAGAGAAGGTTTTATCAAAGTCAACACCTTCCTTCTGACTATAACCTTTGACAACTAATCTACCCTTATACCTTTCAATCTCTCCTGTGGACTTATACTTAATCTTATACACCCATCTATTTCCTATGGCCTTTCTACCAACAGGCAACTCACATATCTCAAAAGTATCATTACTATAAAGAGCATGCCTTTCTTTATCCATTGCATCTCTCCAGTGCTGATGTTTAGAAGCTTCTTTAAAAGTTTTTGGTTCAACAGCTTTATTTAGTTCAACAACAAAACAGAAGTTTTCAGAACTTAGTTTTGAGTAATTAACAAATTTTTCAAGTCCATACTTAACCTTAGATTCAACCACAAAATCATTATATTTATTTGGAAAAACAGAAGTTCTATCAGACCTTCTTAAAGAAGGCTGACTATTACTTTCCAAAACCAGCTCTTCTGCTTGATCAGTTAAGGGACTGTTTACACCCTCAGAACTGCTCACACCAAGAGGAGTTGCAGCCATCTCACTTGTACTGGTAACCTCATTGGAACCATCAGAGTGCCCCAAATCACCCTGTTCATAGTCAATTGTTGGGCTGCCAAGATGCAAGGAGGGGCTGCCCTCACTCTCATGATGATCATTATGAGTATTATCATCATTGGGTGTGTCAGAGTTTTCACAAGCTACTTCATCAAAGAAGTTAACATGATTCAAACTCTGACTGAGAGGGTCAGGAGCAGCAGAAGAGTTTTTAATCTTGAAAGGAAAAACATTTTCAAAAAATCTTACATCTCTAGAGAATATAAACTGTTTCCTTTCAAGACTATAAAGTTTATAACCTTTTTGAAAATTGGAATACCCAACTAAAACACATTTTTCAGCCGTACTACTAAACTTATCATTATTGGTAAGAATGGTAGCAAAGCAAAGACAACCAAAAGTTCTTAAATGATTTAGTTCAGGTTTTCTATTAAAAACAAGATTAAAAGGAGATAATCCATTCAGCACTGAAGATGGCAATCTGTTAATCAAGTAAGTAGCAGTTAGAATGCATTCAAACCACAAATATAAAGGCAATCCCCCCTGAAACATAAGGGATCTGGCAACATTTAAGAGATGCCTATGTTTCCTCTCAACAACCCCATTCTGTTGAGGTGTGTAAGTACAAGATGTTTGATGAATAATACCATTTTTCTCACAAAATCCATTAAATTGAGTATTAACAAATTCAGTACCATTATCACTTCTAAAATTTTTAACACACTTTTCAAACTGTGTTTTAATAAGATTACAAAAGATTTGAATATAATCAAACACCTCTTGCTTACTCTTAAGTAAGTAAACCCAAACTGCCCTGGTGAAATCATCAACAATGGTTAAAAAGAATCTGTGACCTTCTTTACTTTTTATTTTATAAGGACCCCAAAGATCTAGATGAACTAAGTCACCTAAAGCCAAAGTTTTATGGTCACTTAGAGGAAAAGGCTCTCTGGTTTGTTTAGCCTGTTGACAAATGTCACAAGGCTCAATGCCATCTTTATTTTGAAAATTGATTTCACCCTTCAACACTGCTAAGACTTGATCAGAGGGATGACCAAGTCTGCAATGCCAAGTTTTCTTGGTCAAATCACAGGCAGACTTAAAATTTTGAACCCCTAGGTCAATACCTTGATCTCCATCAAAGTAATACAAACCATCCATCTGTCTACCAATCCCCAGAACATTCATTCCCCTCAAATCCTGAGGTAAAACATAACATTTGTTCTCATCAAAAGCAACAACAAACTTACTATCTCTAGCTACCTTATGAACAGACATTAAACTGACACAGTATTCAGGAACAACCAACACATCATATAATGTTAAATGTTTAGTGAGAACCATATTTCCAACCTTAGTAATTAAGGCTTCAGTCCCATTGGGATGAGACACCTTAATACCAAGCTTAGAAATATCAATGACATTCACTAAATATTTATCAGTATATGTAAGATGTTGATTTGCACCAGAATCAACAATAATACCTGCTGCAACCAATGCAGCCCTCATTTTACTATTATGACAGAAGAACCTTTTAAAGTTTTGATTAAAAAATTTACTTTTATTGAAGACAATACCTGCCATATTGGCATGCACAGTCTTCCCATTTCCATTATTACTAACAGAGTTCTCCTTAATCAAAGAAATGAGTTTAGATATCTGTTCATCAGAAAAGGCAGAGATAGAACTAGATCCAACAGAATTATTATTGTTCACAAATCTCTTATTAAAATTCTGAGCACCCTGATTGTTATTATTCTTTCTATTTTTCCCAAAATCAGCAGGGTACCCAATGATCTTAAAGCACCTATCCACAGTATGACCATTGAAGCCACAATGTTCACAAACTAAAACAGGACCACCAGCAGTCCTTCTAGTATCATTATTTCTAGGGCCATTGTTAGGTCTGAAAGAACTGCCAGAGGTAGAAGACCTCTGTGTGTTCCCTCTATTTGGTACACTGGAGTTGAACACAGATGAATGAGACTTTTGAGAAGTCCCACCATCTGAACCAGTGACCACAGACCTGTGAGATTCCTCACTAGAAATGACAGCAAAAGCCCCTTTAACATCAGGGAGAGGGTCTCTAGACAGAATATTACTTCTTATTTGCATATAAGACTCATCTAATCCCATTAAGAACTGCATTAATTTCATCAATTGATTATGTTTTTTTAAAATCATCAGCAGCATGACAGGTACATCTAGGCAACTGAACCAAGGCATCAAACTGTTTCCACAGAGTAGACAACTTATTAAAATATTCAGCAATAGTACTACCATTTTGAGACAAATAGTTGATCTTATGATGTAAGTTAAAAGTAACAGAACCATCAACTCTATCAAACATTTCTTTTAATTCATTCCACACATCAGAAGCTCTTTTAGAAAAAAGTTGTCCCAAAAACAACTCTTCTGATATAGAATTTAATATCCATCCCAAAACAACAGCATTCACCCCTATCCCATTGTCTACCTAGAACCTCATCAGCATTAGATCTTCTACAAGACCCATCTACAAAACCAATTTTATTCTTTCCTTCTAATGCTAACAACATAGCACAAGACCACACATTATAATTTTCAGTCCCTTTTAATTTGATAAATACAACAGTAAGGGTGGCAGAGTCATTAGGATGCAAATGCAATGGATTACTACGATCCAATCTGCTAATCAAAGTAACAGGCTCATCAGGCTCATATTCATCATCAGTATAACCATGAACAGACATACTGGAAAATAAGCAAATACAACAAACACACAAGAAAAGACAAGAAGGTAGTTCCCAGGCTTCCTTGCCACTCAAGGTGGTAGGTCAAGGGCAGATCACTCTAAATCAAGAACACAACTAAAACAGAAAAACCACACTCCAACAACAATCACAATCACCTCCAACAATTCTCAACTCCTACTCCCCGTCAATCTAAACAAGAAATAAGAATAAAGAAATATAAAGGGTGCGAGAGGTGTTACAGTGCACGCAAATCCAGAAAGCAGCGGAACAAGAACCCTGATTATAATTCTTGAGACAAGAATCACAACCCACACGATCTCAATCAACCCAGAACCACCAAGATTCACCAGAAAGGATCAAGAACACCAAGAACCAACCACCAATCGAAGCTAGAGATCAAACCCCCAAAAATACCCAAACCCTAATTTCTCAAAAAATTAGGCGTTTTGTAAAATCTTTTAGAATCGATCAATTAGAGCCAAATGACACTAGTTAATCACAGCTAATTAGGTTTAATCAAACTAATTTGAAAAACCCTCAAATTTTTGAAACCCTAATTTTCCCGAAATCAATTTTATCAGAGAACCTCTCTCTGATACCATGTAAAATTTTATAACAAAACTGTAAACACAACTTGAATCTCAATTCAAGTTACTTTTATTATCAACCAAACCAAACACAAGATCAGAGAGACACTGATCTCAATCAGTACACAACCAATAACCAAGAATACTCACAAATCTGCCACTTCTACACAGGTGCAGATCTATTGACTAACTTGCCAATAGTATCAATACAAACACTCAACTCACAATGAAATATAACAAGAATGATCAAAACACAATGATCAGAACAATCTAACTTGGCTGATAATCGGATACTTTTATTTGTGTGTGAATAATGTGTGGAAGATAATGAAACCCTAATCCGAATATGAGCTTATATAGCCTCCAAATAGAACTTCCAGCTTGAGTCAACTTCAGTCCTCAGAGTTCCAACTTCTTGTCAACTTTGGCTGAAAACTATTCTTAAGCTATAACTGCAAAATTAGAAAAGGCAACATTAGTCCCTATACTTTATTATTCCAGGTTGAGTTAATAACTTCAACACATTTGAGGTCATGAACAATGCTGTGACACCTGAAAATTCCACAAATAGCTTATCCGTGACTTGGACTAGTGATCCCAATGATGAGTTTATCATCTATATTCACCTTGCTGAAATTGAAATACTAGAAAGCAACCAAAAAAGAGAATTCAACATTTATCTCAATGGGGATGACTTGTTTGGTTCATTTTCTCCCTCAGCTAACATAACCACCTTAACTATTTATTCCTTTTTCAGTTTTATTTTTTATTTTTTAATAAAAAGAAGCAGCCATGTACAGGCGTCCTCTTCACCTTCTTCGATAGTTACAAAGAACTTTTATCAGATCAATAAGCAAGAAGGGACCCAATCATAAAACAAACTTATAATCTTGCTGGAACTTTGCTTGTGTTTCATGTTCAACATCATCATATAACACAATAGCCTTTTAAAATATAACCCACTATTGAATTAGAGCAGCAGGCATTTTCATCAAACAGGGGGAAAATCAAGAAGAAAGAAAGACGATAAAAATTGAATAATAAATTTGTCACCCCGTTCAATTTTTGTGAAAGCACAAAAGATTACAAATCTTCCACTCGACAATCATTTTTTTTTGGTTGAAAAACGCCATTAATCAACAGAATAGAAATGATAAAAACAATGAACATTTGTATAGCATAATCCCTATTTTCTTAACACAGAAAGATAGCTGATTACAATGTAAACTTTTAGGAGCTAGTAGTCATAGATTTTGCTAACCAAAACAATATCATAAATGAATATTTCTATTTGGAATACCAGTGACAACTCGTGGAATTGTTCAAATATGGGTTTTCCGAAAGATAGAATCTATGCAATTAAATCAAAGTGAGAAAAGGACATCATCGTAGATAGGTGACTCGAAGGTATGATGAGACGATGGACAACCATCGTTGCAAGGGGTTTTGATGTTCATCCGATTAAAAGAAAAAAAGAGAAAAATATCTTATATGTTAAATATCTTTAAGAGTGATCAGTTTGTTAAATGCAGTTTATTTACTATGGTCATCCAAAACAATATTGCTATTTAAAAAAAAAAAAAGTATCTCCCACATTAGGAAATGACATCTGATCACTTATAAAAAAAGGGCAACTAGCATAATTGTGGGAATTCCAGATCATACTTAAATAAGAATATAAAGTTATGGTTAGCTTCAACTTTAATTTGACTTTCTTTTATTAGTGTTCTTTATGCAAGTGTTGGATTATTTACTATCATTGACTTTGTACTTATCGTGTGCATATCGTGTACTCCTCAAACGTCCTTCCTTGATTTGTATAGTTGACAATCCGTAGACTAGCATATTTGATACTTCCACATTAGCAAATGGCCAAATGTAACTAGTAATATAGATTGCAAATTAACTATATTATTACTATGTTTGAGAATACAGAAAAACAATCAAAATTTCTAGTGAAACTCGAATATTATCTATTGAAAATTATGTTTTCTTTATGCGTGTATTGCGCGACTCTAGCGATCTAGCAATATGATGTCTTATAATGGAATAACAAATTATTAGATGCTCATTTTTCCAAATATATGAGTTGGTAGTTGGTCTGTTCTATTGTCCCAAACGACACTTGATTTGATTTCATTTTTCTTCTTTAATAGATTACATATTGTATATGCTATTCAACCATTAGTAATGTAGCCAAAGTAGTCTGGGAAGGCTATTTCAAGGTCAATGACTAAGAAATAACACATCACTTTCCTAATGACTATTAGCTGGGGTATACCATGGTTGAGATGTAACGATAACTAGAGATCAAATTAATCCTTGTTAGATATAATCTGGAATGTAACAGCTTACAAGCTATAAGGCAAATAACAGGCGTACCAGCACTGGAACTAGTAGTACCTCATGTAATTAATCGAGCTCCAACGATTATTAATGTGTTCCACCAATAATACAAAGTCAACCTGTGATGGCGGCTTAGCGGTACGTACAGGACATGAATTATAATGCATGATATATATTAGAGATGTGATCACTAGTCTAAGATCTATATGATTTAGCTTACTTATAATGATTATAGGGTGGTAATGTTTTAATTACTACACGAATCATTAGAGTTCTAATCTAAACTAACTTATATGACTAGTCATCAGATTAATTACATTATATATAAATTTTTTTATTTTTCAGAATTTTTTAAACTATGCCGGCAACTACATATGCTTCAACTATAAATATAGTATTTAATTCTTGTTCCGTTGTCCAATCAACTCCATGGATCCTTTGACGCTGTCGCAACGAGTACACGTTTAACATAAAACGGTTAATGGAAAGTCTCATTCTAAAAGACATCAAGCTATTCACTTATATGTGGATTTCAAATAGATGTAGGAAAGCCTCTAGTTTGGATCGAGTGATATTGTAATCCTTGGTAATGTTTGGTTAAGCCCGTAGCTCCTTGCTAGGGCCTTTATATTTAAAATGCCATAAAAAAAAAAAAAAAAAAAAAAAAAAAAGTTCCAGCTCCGAGCTCTAGCTCGCAACGACCTGTCCCAAACAGGCATTATTTTACCTAAGCGCGCATAAAAATTTTATGACTATTATCTGGATCTATACTATTAATTGCCCTAGTGAATATAGAATGGTGGTAGCAAGAAAATTAGCTAAAATTGAGTACTCTTATAAGAACAAATAATTAGTAATTAATATAGTTCAATATATAAAACCCCCAGTTGAACATAAGGAAAAATCATGGGTGATGCACACAAAGATTCCCTATAAAACAAAATATTCAATATGTACCAATAATCCTAAACCAAAACCTGAACCAAAGTTGCAATATTTAAATAGATATTTTGAATTGGAAACATGATCTCATACCAAAAAGAAAAGAACATTTTTATATACATATATGTACACAATTTATGCCTTTTCAAATGAACATTTTTATATACATAAATTGCAATATTTATAGTGATCCTTGCAAATGAACTCCAACATTTATGCCTTTTCAAAGTGAAAGTTTCAGCCTGATATCTTATCCTCAAGAAATGACAATGTTAAAAAGTTTCTATTTTATTTTGATTATTCATGTAGCTCTTCCCTTATATACAGGTTATGCGCAAGATGATCAATCAGGTACCTAAGAACATTTTCTTTGTAAATAAATTAATTTTTATGAAAAATGTCGACACCCTTGTCTGTGTGTGACTTGAGAATTGAACCCGCAACGTCTTGGTTTGTGGGCTACTTTGATACCATTAGACTAATAAGTCCTAGGCGTATTGGTGTACCTATTAAGTACATGCTTACATTTCCATCTTATTTGTTTCAGGTTTCATTAGCATAGATTGTGGAATATCCGAAGGTTCAAAATACACTGATACAAAAACAGGCATAAATTATGTTTCAGATGATGGCTTTGTTGAAGGTGGCATAAGTCAAAAAATATCACCTGAGTATGACGCTGACGTCTATAATGTACATCTCAAGACTCTTAGAAGTTTTCCTACAAACATCCGAAACTGTTACACTCTCAAACCCAAACAAGGAAAAAATAATAGGTATTTGATAAGGGTAAGGTTCATGTATGGAGACTATGACACTAAAGGCAGAACGCCACAATTTGATCTCTATCTTGGAGCAGATCTTTGGAATACAGTTTATCTTCCAGAACCATCCGGTCAATATTACTATGAGATAATACATCTGGCCTCATCAGATTATATACACATTTGCCTCGTGAACACAGGTCATGGTGATCCTTTCATTTCGGCGATAGAACTCAGGCTTTTGGATATCACAATGTATCAAACTCAATTCCTATCACTCGAGGTCGTTGAGCGTGCTGTATTTAGTTCAGATGCTATCAGGTCAGTATTTTAAACTCTTAAAGTTAATCTTATATGCTAATTAGTAGTTGTTAGAATATTAGAGTTATTTAGAGTTCATTAGTTGTTAGTAAATGTTCTTAAAAAAAGTATCTAAATGAACGCCTCTCTATATTACTTTAGTTAGTGTATAACTCCACAATCACACTAGCCTCAACTATATGACGTATGTGTATTTCTCATGACATAATGACCTCTGTTTATATATTTTACTTACCACAGGTATCAAGATGACAAGTATGATAGAGTTTGGTATCCACAGTCTTTTTCTTCTGGCCTTAAAAGGGTACAGACTACTAATATAATTTCTTCAGGTCCTTTACAAGTCCCATTAAAGGTTATGCGCACAGCCCTTACAAATACCATATCTATAGATGATGGCATAACCCATACCTGGGAGGCTACTATCGCCTCTAACTATATCGCCTACATTCACTTTGCTGAAGTTGAAATACTAGAAGAAAGCGAGAAGAGGGAATTCAATGTTTATCTTAATGATAATTACTGGGATGGACCAATTTCTCCTTCTAATATCATAACCACCCTGAAAACCCCATCACTGCTTACCGGTTTCTCAAACTACACGATTAGAATGACTAGAACCTCAGATTCGACCCTCCCTCCTATCATGAATGCTATAGAGGTCTACAAGCTGAAGGATTTCAAGCTACACCAAACAGATGACCAAGATGGTAAAAAATATTTTGTACTAGTATCATATAAATTACATAAAATACAAACATACATTTTCAATTATCTCGTTTTATTCAGTCAATGCATTTTCTTTTCTATATCTGAATTGTTCAACACTGACATTGTGTCTTTTATAAATGCCGACTTTGTGATTTGGATGCACAAAATAATTGCAACTACTAAAACAAAACAAACGAAAAAGTACTTTGGTATTATATAAAAATCCCTATAACTCACCTTAAAACATTATGGCGAGAGTTGACGCTACTTATCATGCTATTTTCTGTATGTCTTATTTTTAAAATTAGCTGCTGCAATCTGGAGTACCAAATCAAGTTATGGGATAAAAAGAAACTGGCAAGGAGATCCGTGTTTGCGAAAGGAATATGTCTGGAATGGTCTTAAGTGCAGCTACGAAGATACAACTACTCCGAGGATCATATCCTTGTATGTATTCTAATCCCGATGATAGCTGAAATATGGCTAAATTTCATTTATCCTTTAGGCATTTTATGATTTTACAACAAACCTTATATATAGGAACTTGTCATCTAGTGGTTTGAGTGGAAGTATATCTGATGCCTTAGCTAATCTCACAATGATACAATCATTGTAAGTGCTACTTAGATTATTGGATTCAATAAATTTTAGTGTTCATTATGCGAAGCCACTATATCTCTTTTTTGCATTCTACAGGGATCTGTCCTATAATAGCCTGACCGGAACTGTGCCGAAGTTTCTTGCATCTCTAAATTTTTTGAAAGTTCTGTAAGTTACTAGGTTGTAGATCTGGGGTCATATATTTATTATCTTTTTGGGAATAGCTCGGGTCATACATTTTTATGTTGTATATAATGGTACTCTATCATGGTGTTCTTATAGTAACTTAACGGGAAACAAGTTCACAAGACCTCTACCAGAAGAACTACTAGCAAAGTCAAAGAGTGGGTCACTATTGTTAAGGTTTGCACCTTATTTTTAAAATAAATTTTCATAAAAAGTATTGAACACTCACTTCACTTGTTCTAACATACTTAACATTATTTCAGTATCGACGAAAGCAGTGATGACCATAAGATTCCTTGTCCCAAGGGTTCATGCAAACACAAAAAACTTAACATAGTTATAATTATAGTGATAGCAACAATTGCTGCACTTTTTGTTTTATTCTTCATATTGGCCATCGTGTGGGCGATTAAAAGAAGACAAAGATCAGGTTCGGAATATTATGAACCTATTCAACTTTTTCCAATTGGTTCCATCATCCTCTTAATTTGGGTTTACACGTGTATTTTAGTTATCAACAAAGTCACCAACTACCCGTCTTTTAATTTCATTTTATCGTTTTATATGAAACAATTTTTCAATCTAGTTTATATATATCAGTTTTTTTTTAACCAAATATGTTTAAAAAGTGACTGCAGATCCGAACGGCGCGACTGCAGATCCTAAAGGCAGGGACGAGCTTATTGATCCGAGAAATCAGAGTTTTACATTTTTAGATGTAGAGCGTATTACTGACAGCTTCAATACGGTCATTGGGAAAGGTGGTTTTGGGACAGTGTTTTATGGATATATTGGGAATAATCAAGTTGCTGTGAAGATGCTTTCTGAATCATCAGCTCAAGGGTACAGAGAATTTCAAGCTGAAGTAAGTTATAAACTTACCATAAAGGCCTTGTAATACACCAAGAATACTAACTAATTTATCAGATAATATTACGAAGTTAATACAGAATAGTTTCAAAGAATTATATCAGGATGCCAAGAATGGCTGGTATGCATGGGTTAGGTAGTGTGAATGGGTCAAAAATTTCAGGTCAAAGCCGCTAATTTTTGGCGTCGTTTTGACCCGAAACACTTTTTGTACAAATTTCTTGTGAAATCTAAAAAACTCAGTTGATTCACATTTGTTTACAAAAATGTATAGTCAAAATAATAATCAAATAACTTGATTTAAATTAGTGACAAGTTTATTATTAAAAATGCACTTTGAACGAATTTGGCCCCATTTTCATTTAAGATAGAAAGTTTGGGTCGAAACTGCCACCTCTATTTGTATTAGGTGAGGAAGTACTAATTACATGAGCCGGAATGCTTTAATAATAGCCTACAACAGGAACACGGAACCAAATGCAACAAAAAAGTAATTCATAATTAATGAAGTTGAAAAATCGTAACATTGAAAATTAATTTTTTTTAACTACAGGTCCGCCTTCTCATGAGCGTTCATCATAAGAATATAACTTCATTAGTAGGATACTGCAGCGAAGGCAACCAAAAGGGAATTATCTATGAGTACATGGCTAACGGAAACTTAGGAATGCATCTATTTGGTAACTTTTCAAAAAATCTATCATTCAAAAAGCAATTACACAGAATTAAGCTCAATTACTAATAGCTTCAATTAATCTTTTAGATGGAAGTTTAAATGTCTTGAGCTGGAAGAAAAGGCTCGAAATAGCATATGATGCAGCACAAGGTCAGTAATCACATTACTTTCAATCTTCAGATACATGTTACTTATTAGGTTTTGGGAGTGTTATAACTGCTTAAACATGCATAGGTTTTTTTTTTTTATATAACAGGGCTAGAATATATGCATCATGGTTGCAAGCCACCGATAGTCCATAGAGACGTGAAGTGTTCAAACATATTATTAAATGAGAATTTTCAGGCAAAACTAGCAGATTTTGGGCTGTCAAGAGCTTTTGCAGCTGAAGGTGCCACACACGTGTCAACAGCAATTTGTGGTACTCCTGGATACCTTGACCCTGAGTAAGTCTTTTTGTTCCACTTTATTATACTTATAAAATATACTTAATAACATGAAAATAGAATTTCACCCATGAGCTATTACTATTGGGTAAAAACATCCTACTTGAAACCCTTCGCTCCTTAGAATTCGGTTTTGGGTTAAAAAACTATGACTAAAGAACTTACTGCTGTTGAGTTTTTTAAATATAGAAGAGTTGCGAATAACCAGATCCATTAAAAGATAATCTCACACTAGTCGAGGGTTTTTTTTTTTTTTTTTTTTTTTTTTTTTTTTTTAATAAATATTATGAGTTCTGTTTTGTAGGTATTACACAACAAACAGGTTGACAGAGAAAAGTGATGTCTATAGCTTCGGAGTAGTACTGTTGGAGTTGATCACAGGTCGAAAAGCAATATCCGATGACATGTACATAGTTAACTGGGTTAAGTCAATGGTTGCAGAAGGAAATATTGAAAATTTAATCGATCCTAGGTTACATGGGGACTATGACATTAATACAGCTTGGAAGGTGGTAGAGTTGGCATTGACTTGTGTTGACAGCATATCTTCCAAAAGGCCAACCATGAATGACGTGGTGACGGATATAAAGAGCTGTTTGAAACCAGAGAAAGGTTTTCATGGGGTCAAACCAAATAAATTAGACAGGCATATGGCATTGAGTTTGGAGAGTATGCAAGGTCCAAATCTACGATAGTCAATTCGTGAATGTGTTTTCATCTCTACTATTTTGAACTCACCAAAATAGCTTGCAGGATGCAATTTTATTGTTATGAGTTTCTCCTTGTAAAGCTGTGAGAGAATTTATTATCACCAAGTGGTTGTGGTTGATCGGACAATACGTTGTGTGAGATCTTTGTATTTTGTAATTGTGAGATTGTTATTTTTCCCATTTCTTTAAAAAAAAGATCTTCCTTTTAAACCAATTTGGGTCTCCATCTAAAATACACTTTCCCCTAGTGATCCAAGAACCAGGAAAAGCACCAAACTAGTCTTCTTCTTAGCATTTGAAGCTTACTATATGATTCACATCTCTAAGTTACATATGGTAACTATGTTCTATGTGAAGTTTCGAACTAATATAATGAATAACATCTCCTTAATGAATGAAAAAAATATGTTCTTCTTGAGTTATGAGACTATTCTTAGTTATTCTTTAATTTACATCTTAAGTTAAGCAAAAATCAGTATTTGTCTAATGGAAGTCCCTCAAGTTATGCAAATAAGTTAAATCATAAGTCTTCGAACAAGGCACACATTCGAAAAAATGGAGGATAATGCTCCAAAGGATGCCGATTATGATGTTGGATTACCTATTGAATCGGTTCATGAAGTCAATGAGAAATTGAAAATTTCATAGTATGTATACTTCATAGGTAAAATTAAATGGTTTTTCTTCTTTAAATTCTCGACCACTCAAGGTGTGGAATCGGTTTTAAATGACGGTCCATGGATGCTTTGTGGAATTCCAATTTTTCTTATTATGTGGTCGCACGAGATAAACCTGTTCAAAGAGGATTTGTCATGTGTTCCAGTTTGGGTAAAGTTTCATGATGTTCCCCTGGTTCCTTACACTTCATATGGGTTGAGTTTAATTGCTTCTAAAATTGGTACTCCTATGTTACTTGACTTGTATACTAATGATATGTGTTTAGAATCATGAGGTAGGAGTAGTTATGCTAGAGCCTTGATTGAAATAAATGCGTCTAATGAGTTGCGAGATAATCTTGTGTTGGATGTTCCTAAACTTAATGGACGTGGATATACAAAAATAACTATTCCTATTGAATATGAATGGGAACCCCCTCGATGTAGTACATGTTTGCTATATGGACATCTTATTGATGAGTGTCCCAAAGATACTCCTAAATGTGCGGTTGGTAAAGGAAAAGGTCCGACTTTGGGTGCTACTAAGGAGGTGTTGAATGATGGGTTGCCACTCTCAGGCTAAAAGGAACTCATTATAAGCAGGTTTTTGGGGTATCTAAGAACAAGAGAGTGGAGTATCGACAAGTTTCTACTAAAAAGGTATCAAGCCTAAATGATAACACCAATGTGGCCTCTACTTCCAAACAGCCTACAAAGGTTGGTAATGTGTTAAATACTTCGAATACTTTTAGGCTCTTAATGATATCTTAATGATATTGATGATATTACAATGGATAATGTTAATTCAAGTGGTGATACTATTTCTCCAATTGAACATTCATCTACTTCGAATAGTAAAGATTTGGATGTTGGTAATGGAAGTGGGAACATGGATAAACCACTGAGTGCAACTATTGATTCATTTGACAGTCCAGCTACTCATCTCTTGTTGAAAAGATTAATAATCTAGAAAGTCAAATTATTGAGGAGAAGCTTGTGCTTTTGGGTGAGGATGGGAAGCCTCTTCCTATGTAAAAGGAGGCTTATGTGGGACACGTGGAAAACAATTAAAGCATCACTAGTTCTTCCAATGATGCTCCTTCTGTTATTTCAAAGAGCACACCTTACATGGTTAAAGATGGGAAAAAGGTAGGTAATCCATTTTTCCAAGGTTGGGAATTTGGTTATTTCGGATAGTGATGATGATGAAGTTCTTGAGGACTACAATGACACTGCTAGTTATATGGATTTTAACAGTGCTAAAAGTGGTAGTAGAGCGGGCATGAAGACCTTACATGAGCAATGGAAGGAGGACACCTATTATCAAAACCTTATGATGATGGTGTTTTTGATGACTATAGTTTGACTAGTGCCCAATTGAAGTATGCTGATGCATATGACATTAATCTTCGTGGTCAAATTAGATAGGTGTTTATTTTATTTTGCATAAGCATGGTTTGTCATATCTTATGTTGGTTTAGGTCTTAAGCACTGTATGCGCTTTTGTTTACCATTTTTGGGCTGAGATGTGGGATCCATCCTCATTCGTTGTACTTAACTATTTTTTTGGAGTAGTATATTTTATCGGGGTTGTTACCTTTTTAACCAGAAAAAAAGAAAAAAAAAAGTATTTGTCATTTTCTATGAAGTTATATATGTTATCTAGGAGTTTATCCTCACTTTTGATTTGCACACAAACAAGGTACACACACTAAGAAGAATGTAACAAATGAACAAAAATTTACATCATAAAAAGTTGTGTGCAAATCAAAAGTGAGTGTGTGAAAATCAACTCCCTTATCAAATTTTCACCATCAAACTCTATATGGTTATTCCACAATAAAAAAATTATGAGGTAGATTTATAAGTACTCTATTAATATCATTTTTCAATGTTATTTGACTATGTATTATTCTCCGTTTCCATTGATGCACTCCGTGGGTTAATATATGACTTCCGCTAATTTTCAGCTATTTCTATAGGGCCAATTTAGTGTCTAATTGATTGTCTCTGATTAGATTTACATACAAAATAGTCCAAGTATAACTAAATTGCTAAAATTAGAAAAGTTCTATGAGACACTTCAAGGAATCAAAGATAGCTTGAAGACATGATTCCTCTATTATGTGTGGTATCAGTAAGAGAAACACTTGAACCATAAGTTAAAGACTCAATCACTAAGTCATGGCAATAACTTGATGATTCCAAAGTCTCTCCCTGAAAAGTGTGGGATAAAGCATATGTAGTAGAAAGTCAAAACAAGTACGAGTTTAGCAAAGTTAGTCAACACTGTTCACAAAAGAAGGTATTGTTTCTTTCAAAGAATAAAATCATTAAATGAAAGTGTTTTCTCCACTAAATGCTCAAAAGACCCTCATGTGAAGGCCTCGTACACATGCCTATATAAAAGAATATTTTTCAAGATTAAATACTCAATTCTTCCAATTATATTATTGAATATTTAGGAGCAGCATTTACTCTAATGTTTGAACTATCACTAGTCAATGATCTCCATGTGGGACGTTTGAAGTTCACTTACAAAATTTAACTTTCCACAATAGAATTTGTACTTCTTTTCATTCATTTCTGGTAAAGTAATCAAGTGTTATCATGTTTTCTTTACATACAAGTTAGTATATCTTTGTGTAAAGAAACACAATTGGATCTAGAATCAAGTTTTATTACTCAAGAAAATAACTTGACTGAACGAGACTGGTTCAATCCTAACCAAACCAAACTAAGAGTAACTCTCCCGTGGCGATATTGGCGATTCAATCCCTAACAACCCTTATTGGTCAATCGTTAATTTAATTCTTTTATCAATTGTTTCCTTCAATGTTTTCTTAAATTCTTTAAGTTGCATCGTGGGTCGGTTGTTCTAAGATTTAATTTATTATCACAGTAGGGTATTGTTTCAATTGCTAAAGGTTATTTTTTATTTTATGAGGTTATTTAATTCTTATCAATGCATACATGACACAATATTCTTTCACATAAAAACCCTAAAGTCGATCTCTATCATTGTATCATCATCTAAACCGATTGAGTCATCATCATTACTATGGGTTAGGTTATTGCGTATTTATGGCATATAAACCCTAGTCTTTAACTGGGGTTTAATTCGTTTTGATTGAAGAATAGACGTGGTTTTCTTCTTGTTTTTTCTTTGTACGATTACTTAGTTAAGGGTTTTAGGTTGCTGTGATGACGAGTTTGGGAGAGGAGAACAATAGTGTACCACGGCCTGTGGTTAATGTTGATGAGCTGGTTGCACGTATGAGTCGATTGAAGGGTCATGAGGCTGATAACCCCGGTGTGTCCCAGCCACAACACCCTAGTCTTGAACCTGCTGTTAACGCATATGCTAGTCTTGAACCTTTACCAACCCATACATTTAGCTCTAATCTGAATTATGGGTCGAATGTTACTAATGATGTATTTTGGGATGTTGGTCCTACTGGAATGGTGAGTACATTGAATTCTATGGATGAACCGGTTGGAGTTAACTTAAGTGTGCATGATTATCCGTTGCTTAGCAATAGGGGTACTAATATTCCATCCGTTTCAAATAGTGTTCATGATGTTGATAACACTAATATGGGTGCTAACCTACCAAGTGGAGATGGTATTAGTGTAGCATCAAAAGCTGGTAGGGTACATGTTTCATCGCCAACTGTTGTGGTTAATACATTACCTATGTCGTATGTTGGTGTTACAAGTGGTACGAATTCTGCTAATGCTAATGGTGCTACGTCAATTGATTCGACGAAACGCAAATCTAATTTTCTTAGGTTGGAGTGTAGTAAAAAGTCTAATGGGGTGGACCTCTCCATCCCTATGAAAGTTGTTGAGGAGGTAAACTCTAAATTTGAGAATACCCTCTATGGTTATTTTCTTGGTAAACGTATTGCTTTTCCGGTTGTTGATTATTACGTTCGTAATACATGGGCCAAGTATGGTATTCAAAAGGTTATGATGAATGCGAAGGGGTTCTTTTTCTTTAAGTTTTCCACTCGTAAGGGTGTTGATGATGTGCTTGAAAACGGACCATGGATGATTAGGAATGTGCCAATTATTCTCAAAACGTGGACTTTGAATACTAATCTGCTTAAAGAGGATTTGACTAATATTCCGATATGGGTTAAATTCCATGACGTGCCCCTTGCTATGTTTTCTGATGATGGTCTCAGCCTCCTAGCTACATTGATTGGTACGCCAAAAATGTTAGATTCTTATACTAGTCAAATGTGCTTGGAATCATGGGGTCGAAGTAGTTTTGCTAGGTGCTTGACTGAAGTTAAGGCAGATCAGGTCCTTAAGGAGAGCATCATTGTTGAGATACCATTACTTGGTGGGACAGGATCTATCATTGAAAAGATTCGGGTGGAATACGAATGGAAACCACCTCGGTGTGATACTTGTAAATTGTTTGGTCATACGCTCATTGATTGTCCTAAATCTGTTCCACTTCCTACTCAGCCTAAACAAACTGTTAATGATGGTTTTCAAACTGTCACTAATAAGAATAAGGGTAGGAATGGTGGTCCAAGTGTTCCAAGTAAGGGAGGTTTTACTAAAGTGGGTCCTAAATTTAGGTATCAACCTAAAGCGCCTCATCCTGAACCCAAGAAGGTGGATAGTGTGAAGAAGCAAGCCACTTGTATGGCTAGTATGAGTGGGACGAAGATTGCTACATCTAATCCTTTTGCTGCACTAAATACAATCGATTCTGATGACTGTGGCAATCCTACTGATGTAGAGGTTTCTGGTAATACAATGGAAGCAAAGGAGGTTGGGTCTCTCGAGACAGGTAATGTATCACAAGATCCCCTTGTGAGTGATTCAATGGAAGCTACCGCGGTTGGTCCTACCCCTATTGTTGAGAAAATTGGGGAGTTTGAAAGGCTTCTTATCGATGGGAAAGCTACTCTTGTTGATGATAATGGTAATCCTATTAAAAAGGTTGATTATCAGGGTTATAATAAGGATTTACCGGCTACTTCTTTTACTAAGAGGGTTAACCCATTCACTAAGGTGGGAGAGATTGTGGATTCTGATAGTGATGATGAGGAGGTTGTGAACACCTTTGATGAGTCGAGTAACCTATTCGGTAGTGGTCATGATCGCGAAGATGACTATGATGACTACGAATATGACAACTATGCGGATCATGTTTACGATCTTACGGGAAATTTGGATCAGTTTAATCACAAATACACAACAACCTCATCTCAATCAGAGTGTAAACAACAAACACAAATAACTTGAACTAAAAAAGGTGATCAGATTCAATAACTATCTAACTAGGGTTTACAACTGTGTGAGAGTTTTGAGAGTAGAGAGAGAAAACGGATTTTTAGTTCCAACTTTGTCAAAAATAGCCCTTCATCTTTATAGCTCTAGATCTTTAGCTCCCAAAGAATCACACAGCTAAACCTGAGAATACAAACTTAACATAATCAGTCCTTGTAGTAATTCCAGGCTAATATTATATTCTAACATCCCTCTTTAATCTCAGCTTGGAATACATCATACATTCCTAGTTTTAAAACCATTTTATTATGATGAAAACTATCCAATCCCTTTGTAAAAGCATCTACAGTTTGATCTCCAGATTGAATTTTTTTCAGTTTTAATAACATGAGATAAAATTTTATCCCTTACAAAGTGCAAGTCAATTTCCAAATGTTTAGTCCTCTCATGAAATAGTTTAACAGGTAAGCCATTTTCCCAGTTTAGGTCTTTTAAAATCTTTAAGACCCAAATAGTTTCTAAAGTGGCAGAGGCCATGGTTCTGTATTCAGCCGTATTCAGCCTCTTCACTAGACTTAGAAAGGGTATTTTGTTTCGTGCTTTTCCAAGAAACTAATAAACCATTTAGAAAAATGCAAAAACAAGTAACAGTCTTCTAGTTACCACACATTTTTCCCAGTCTGCATCCACATAAGTCTCAATATTTTCAAAAGAGTTTTTGACAATATGAATTCCCCTTCCAAGAGAACCTCTAATATATCTCAACTTTAAGTGCAATTTTAAGATGAGACTTAAGTAGTTTATGCATAAACTGACTTAAGCAATGCACAACATAAGATATAGTAGGTCTTGTGTGAGTCAAGTATATAAGTTTTCCAATAACCTGTTGATACTCAGTTATTTTATCTAAAACAAGATCTGTTAAAGTTGGTTCATTAGATATACTTAATTTTTGATCAAGTGGAAAAGCAGATGGTTTACAAACAAGAAGACCAAATTCAGATAGCAAATCTAGGCAATATTTTTTTTGTGACAAACATAAATCCTTATCTGTTTCAATAACTTCAATTCCTAAGAAATATTTAAGTTTGCCCAGATCCTTAATCTAAAATTTGGTCTTAAGATAAACCTTAAAATTTTCAATAGATTCTAAGTTGTTACCAGTGATAATAATATTATCAACATGCACAAGTAAGGCAACAAACACACCTGATTCATTTTTTGTAAATAAGGAGTAGTCACTCTTACTCTGCCTGAATCCATTCTCAAGTAAAGCACTAGTAAGCTTAGCATTATACTGTTTGGTTGCTTGTTTTAACCCATATAGTGATTTTTTAAGCCTGCAAACTCTATTATCATTCACATCAAAGAAACCATCTGGTAATGTCATATAAATAGTTTTCTCAAGATCCCCATACAATAAGGCATTATTAATATCAAGTTGAAAAATATGTCAAAACTGTTGAGCTACCAAATTAATGACACACCTTACAGCCACGATTTTAACACAGGTGAAAAATTTTCATCAAAATCCACACCTTTTTTTTTATTAAACCCTTTAGCAAAAAGTCTAGCCTTATACCTATTAACTTCACCACTGGACTTGTACTTAATTTGAAAACCCATTTTGAACCAATAGCCTTTCTTCCAGCAGGTAAAACAACAATATCAAAAGTATCATTACTATACAAAGCATTCATCTCTTTATTCATTGCGTCCACCCAATGCTGAAACTTGTAGGCTTCCCATTATGTTATGGGTTCAAAAGCTTTATTTAATTATGTTATAAAACAAATATTTTCAGAACTTAATTTAGAATAACCAACAAACTTTTCAAGACAATATTTGTCTATGAATCAACAACAAACTCGTTATACTTGTTTAGAAAAACCGAAGTTCTCTCAAACCTTCTCAAAGGCTGATTTTGAAAATTTTGACTTGTTTCTATGTTTGGAAAATCTATATGGATACCCTCAGAATTTTTAGTTTCATTTTCCTTTGCAGAATCCAATTGATCTGTTTCACTCTCATGAGTTGTAGCCCTCTCATTCCCTAAGGTAGAACCATTGGAACCCTGAAAGTGCCCCAAATCATTTTCATTTGGGACAATTATTGGACTGCCATTAAGGGAAGAGTTGTTACCCTCATCATGAGGTGCTTTTTTTTTATATCATCATTGGGTATGCCATGATCCTCTTCATTAAATAAATTTGTATGATCCAAACCATGACTATCACTTTTGTCCACAGAAATAGTTTTAATCTTGAAAGGAAAAACATTTTCAAAAAAATTAACATCTCTGGAGTATAAAATTGTTTCCTTTCAAGACTGTAAAGCTTATACCCCTATTTAAAAGAAGCATAACCTATTAAAACACATTTCTATGATTTGTTACTAAATTTATCAAAGTTATTTAAAATAGTAGCAAAGGAAAGACACCCAAAAGTTATTAAATGATTCAAAGAACAATTTTTATTAAAGACTAAATTATAGGGAGATTTTACATTCAACACTGAGGAGGGCAACATGTTAATCAAATAACAAGCGGTAAGAATACATTCAGACCACAAACTAAGATGAATTCCCAACTAAAACATAAGGTATCTAGCAACATTAAGCATATGTCTATGTTTCCTTTCCATAATCTCATTCTACTGTGGGGTGTAAGCACAAAAGATATGATGTATAATACCATTTTTAGCACAAAAATAAGAAAATCAATGATTAACAAATTCAGTTCCATTATCACTTCGAAAAGTTTTAAGAGACTTATTAAACTGATTTTTAGTCAGATTAAAGAAAGTAGTAATACAATCAAACACCTCACCTTGGGTTTTAATCAAGTAAACCCACACAGACTTGGTAAAGTCATCAACAATGGTCAAAAAATATCTATACCCTTCCTTACTAGCCACCCTATAAGGCCCCCAAAAGGTCAAGATGGACAAGTTCAGCAAGCACAAAAGACTAGTGTTCAGTTAAAGGGAAAGGTTCCCTATTTTGTTTAACCTTTCGACAAATTTCACAAGATTCATTATGATTATTATCTTTAAACTTGATTTATTTTTTAAGCATATCCAAGACCTCACAACAGGATGACCAAGTCTGGAATGCCATAAACTTTTGGACAAAAAATAATCAGATTTAAAATTATCAAATTGTAAATCAATACCTTGATTTCCATCAAAGAAATATAAACCATCGTTTTGTTTACCAATCCCTAGAACATTCATTCCCTTCAAATCCTGAGGTAAAATATAGCATTCAGATTCATCAAAAGAAATAACAAATTTGCTGTCTCTAGCCATGTTATGAATAGACACTAGACTAACACAATATTGTAGTACAACAAGCACATCATATAAAGTTAAGTGTTTGGTTAGAATCATATCTCCAACCTTAATAATTAAATCTTCGGTTCCATTAGGATGTGAAACTTTAATTCCAAATTTAGAAATATCAATTACATTAACCAAAAACTTATCTGTATATGTTAAATGCTGGTTGGCTACAGAATCAAAAATAATACCAGTTGCAACAAATGCATACCTGATTTTACTGTCTGTTAAAGTTTTGATTATAGAATTTGTTGTTATTCCAAACTATAACTGCCATATTGGCATGTACACATTTTCCTTTTTCATTATCATTAACAGATATATCTTTAATAAGAGATAAAAGTTTTGAAATTTGTTCATCAGAAAATGTAGAAGAGCTAGAACTAATAGAATTGTTATTGACAAATCTTGTGTTAAAGTTTTGAGTACCCTGATTAGAATTAGACCCATAAGAATTATTTCTTTTTCCAAAATTAGCAGGATACATAATCAGTTTAAAACATCTATCTATAGTATGCCCATTAAAAATACAATGCTCACAAACCAGAGTAGAACCACCAGCAGTCCTATTATTCCCAGTGTTATTAGGTCTAGGCACATTATTGGGTCTAGAGAAACTACCAGAGGTTTGGGGCCTCTGAAAACTTCCTTTGTTAGGCACACTGGAATTAAACACAGAAGACTAAGACCTCTGAGAGGTACCAGTCCCTAAACCAGTGACAACAGCTCTGTGAGGCTCCTCACTAGAAATGATGGCAAAATCCCCTTTAACATCAGAAAGAGGTCTCTATACAAAATATTACTTCTTATTTGCATATATGAGTCATCTAAGATCATTAAGAACTGCATTAGTTTCCTAAGTTGATTATTTTTTTTTTAAATCCTCAGATGCATGACATGTATACCTAGGCAATTTCACAAGAGCTATAAATGGTTTTCACAGAGTACTCAACTTATTAAAATATTCAGCAATAGAAGTTTCATTTTAAGACAAAGAGCTGATTTTATGGTGAAGATTGAAAGTAACAAACCCATCAACTCTATCACTGTTTCTTTCAATTCAATCCAAACATCAGAGCTCTTTTAGAAAATACTTGCCCCAAAAATAACTCTTCTGATTTAGAATTTAAGATCCACCCAAGCACAACAACATTAACCATATCCCACTATCTACCTAAAACCTCATCAGTATGTGATCTTGTGCAAGAAATAATTTTTTTAAAACTTGACGGATGATCAAAGAAATAATTTTTTTTTTTCTAAACTTCACATTTTTATCAATGTGACAACATTTTTTTTAAAATGTTTTTACCAATTATTTTTGGATTACAAAGAAATGTTTTATTTGGGAAAATTATTTCAAAAATAGTAACAACTATTTTTCCCCCAAAAAAAGCTCCAAACATTCCCAAATAAACCTTCACCACTAAAAAAAGGAAGCTTTTTTGGTACGGACGGTACTACTAAATACACGACAATACCGTTAAATTTAGAGGTGTCGCGGAACCGTCTATCTGTAAACAGATAGTTTTTTCTTTTCCTACAAATAGTGGACCATTTTACACTTACAACTTGATTTTTCCAGTCAGTTTTCTCTGGTATAATCCCTTCTTATTTAGATCACTTTCTTTGATCATTTAGAGAGTTTTTTAAGAGTGATCCAATTATCCAACCAAGTGATCAGTTTCATTCCTCTACTAGTGCAAGAGAAGAACACATCGTATCAAAAAGATACAAAGTGTTGTAGTCTTAGTGTAGTTACTCGTAACATTTGTTACATACTTGTTTATATAATTATACATCAAGTTGTCTATCATCTTATTTAGATAGTTTGTATGGATCATTGTGACCTTGTAGAGGTCGATGAGATCTTGGGTAACTTGTGTTGATAGTGTGTAGATCATGTATATCGAGTAGATCGTGTTGATCGGGTAGATCATATGTGAGATTGGTATTAGCTTGATTAGTACTCGTCATTTAGCTTAGTTTCGGAAAATAATGTAAGGGACGTTGTAAGGTTTCTCCGACGAGAAGGGCGCTTGTTGATTAGTGAAGTAACTCTCGAGTTGGGTACTCGAGGAGTGGAGTAGGGCGGAAAGGAGCTTCGTGAGTGAACCACTATAAATCACTGTGTCCGGTTAGCGCTTTCTTTACTATTATTTTTGAATTTACCGCTTTACATTTATATTTGCATTGCGTTTGTGTTTGTGTGCCTAGTTGCTTATATTGTGTCAATTATGTTTGTGTTATGGCATGGTATTTATATTTTGTCTATGTTTGTGCTATTAAAACATGCTTCATTTATTGCTTTCTACTATGTCTAGTAGTTGCAAGACTATTGTTGATACTTTTCATATTACGTCACACTTACTAGGTTATTTGATACAATAGTTTTAAGTTTTTTAACGGGAATGTATTCACCCCCCTCTACGTTTTTCCACACTTTTAAATCTGAATAAGTGAACACAAGATCTATCAACTAACAACAGTTGATTGAAAGATATCAATCAATTTTAGAAAATCCTTAAATTTTATAAAACCCTAAATTCTTTAGAAAATGATTTTAGAGTATGATTAGACAACTTGGCTCTCATACCATGTAAAAAAACACAATTGAATCTAGAAAAACAAGTTTTATTATTCAAGAAACCAACCGACACACTCAACTAATCTCATTAGTTTAATCACAAATACACAACAACCTGATCTCAATCAGAGTGTAAACAAAAAACAACAATAACTTGAACTGATCAAGGTGATAAGATTCAATAACTATCAAACTAGGGTTTACAACTGTGTGAGAGTTTTGAGAGCAGAGAGAAAACGGATTTTTAGTTATGAGACCCTTCTTTGTATTGTTTCTTTATATAGTCCATGAGCTGACTTAGTTCCAACTTTGTCAAAAATAGCCCTACATCTTTATAGCTCTAGATCTTTAGCTCCCAAAGAATCAAACATCTAAACCTGAGAATACAAACTTGACATAATCAGTCTTGTAGTAATTCCAAGCTATGATTATATTTTAACACTTTGTAAAAGTTAAAATATGATTAGTTGTCAAGTTTTGTTATAATCCATTGTTTCATTAACAAATTCGGATCCAACAACTTATACCTTCTCTTGAGTGCATTAACAGATCTCTCTTCAATTTAAAATGTGTATATTAGACTTTTATTCTTCCAGAGTATAAACATAGTGATCACCTCAAACACGAGTAACCTTGGAATTAAAAAAAAACTACACATACGTTAACAAGCTAGTGCAACCGAATCAATAACTAGTTCTCCAAATTTATATCAAATAGTGCTCGCCCACTCGCCCAGACATATGTGCATACAGAACAGTATTAAACTCTAGATGCTTTATACTTCGCATAAAATAATGTGGGAAACGTAGAGGGGGTGAATACGTTCCCGTTTAAAAACATAAATCCTTGTGTATCAAACACCAAATCAAGTGTGATGTAATATGAAAAGTGTCAACAATAATCTTACTAGTCTTACAAGAGCTAGAGAATATAAAGCAAAAATTAAGACATATTACAATAACACAAACTAAAAATATAACATGCCATGACACAAACGTAACTAACACAATATAAGCACAAGCCACATGAATATGAACGCAATGCAAAATATAAATGTAAATCGGTAAATGCAAAAATAAACGTCAAAAAATAAGTAACGAAAGTGCAAACCGGACACGATGATTTATAGTGGTTCTGTTCCGATGCTCCTCTTCGCCCTACTCCACTCCTCGAGTACCCAACTCGAACGTTACTTCACTAATCAACAAGCTCCCTTCTCGACGGAGAAAACCATACAACGTCGCTTACATTATTTTCCGACACTAAGCTAAATGTCGAATACTAATCTAGCTAATACTAATCTCACAAACGATCTACCCGATCCTTGCAAATCACAAAAACCAAAAGATCCCGACGATCTACCCGATCTACACGATCAATACGATCTACCTCATCTTCACGATCTACACCATCAACATGATCTACCCGATCTACACATGATCTACCCGGTCTACACACTAACAACACAAGCTACACGAGACCTTCTTGATCTCAACAAGATCACAATGATCTACTCAATATAACTAAACAAGATGATGGACAACTTGATGTATATCTAAATACAACAAGTAGGTAACAAATGTTACAGACACACTACACTAACACTAAAACACTTTGTATCTTCTTGATACGGTGTGTTCTTTTCTTGGACCAGTAGAGGAATGAAGGTGATAACTTGAATGGATGATTGGATTACTCTTAAACAAAGATAAAATAACTACATGATCAAAGAAAGTGGATTGGAGTGGGTGGATAAAGAACAGAAAGTTTTGTGTGAAAAACTTTACCAAAATTTGTAAAATAGTCCACTATCTATAGGAAAAGGAAAAACTAGCCGTTACAGACCGACGGCACCACCAAAGTTCAGATGGCACCACCAAATTTAATGGTGCCGTCGTACAATTAGTGGTACCGTCCGTACCAAAGACGCTCCCCTTTTTGTTTTTAGTGGTGAAGTTTATTTGGGAATATTTGGAGCTGTTTTAGGGGGAAATAATAGTTGTAGGAAGTTTTAAACTAATTTTTCAAAATAAAACATTTCATTTTAATTCAAAAATAAATTGTAAAATATATTTTTGAAAAAATGTTTTGTCACATTAAAAATGTGAAGTCTTTGAACAAAAATTTAATCCTTTGATCATTTGTCAAGTTTTAAATTTGTTTGTTCATACCTTGAGTGATTTTTTTTTTGGTAAAAGGTCAACGACCCGGTAAATATATTACTCCAAAAAACGTTTAAGTACAAAGGATATGGGTGAATCCCATATCTCAGCCCGTTACATAGGCAGAAAAGCTTACATAAAAAGATACTTCCTATTCTCTAAACAAGAAAATAATCCACTACTCAAAAGATAACATAGACTCCTATGAAAACAAAATTACTTCCTACCAAGGCCATGGAAGTTGATACCATACGTGTCATAAAGAGCATCCAAATTCCCTGGAAGATCATAGACCTGATCCGCATAGTCATCATAATCATCTTCACGATCATGACCACCACCAAATATGTTCACTGACTCATCAAAAGTGTTCACAACCTCCTCTTCATCACTGTCGGAATCATCAATCTCTTACACCTTAGAGAATGGGTTAACCCTCTTAGTAGAAGAAGTAGACGTAAAATCCTTTTTATTAACTGGATAATCAACCTTTTTAATAGGGTTACCATCATCATCAACAGGGGTATCTTTCTCATCAATAAGAAGCTTTTCAAACTCCCCAATTTTCTCAACAATAGGGGTAGGACCAACCTCGTTAGCTTCCATTGAATCACTCACAAGCGATTCATGCAATGTATTACTAGTCTTTGGAGACTCATTCTTCTTTTCTTCAATTGTACTACCAGCATCCACATCCTTATTCACTTCCTTAGTAAGAATACCAAAGTCATCAGTGTCATCCATACTAAGGGCATCAAATTTATTGGATGTAGAAACCTCCGTTCCACTCGTACTAGGCACATCAGCAGCCTTTTTCTTAGTGACATCCACCTTCTTGGGTTTAGGAGGACGCGCTTTAGGTTGATAACAAAATAGGTTTAGTAAATCCTCCTTTACCCAGAACATTTTGAACACCATTCTTACCTCTATTCTTGTTATTGAACGTTTGAAAACCATCATTAATACTATGTGTAGGCTGAGTAGGATGTGGGACAGATTTAGGACAATCAACCAGAGAATGACCAAAAAGCTTACACGTATCACACCTTGGCGGTTTCCATTCGTATTCAACCCGAATCTTTTCAATAGTAGAACCCGATCCATTCAGTAAGGGTATTTCAAGAGTGAGGCTCTCCCGAAGAACCTTATCCGCCCGAACTTTAATCAAGCACCTAGCAAAACTACTGCGGCCCCAAGAATCTAAGCACATTTGACTAGTGTAAGAATCTAACATTTTTGGCGTACCAATCAATGTAGCAAGGAGGCTGAGACCGTCATCAGAAAACATAGCAAGAGGAACATCATGAAATTTTACCCACACCGGAATGTTAGTCAAATCCTCTTTAAGTAGATAAGTATTCAACGTCGAAGTTTTAAGAATAATTGGCACATTCCTAATCATCAACACCTTTACGAGTGGAAAACTTAAAGAAAAAGATACCTTTAGCATTCATCATAACCTTTTGAATACCATACTTGGCCCACATATTAAGAACATAATAATCAATGAACGGAAAAGCGATACGTTTACCAAGAAAATAACCATAAAGGGTATTCTCAAATTTAGAGTTTACCTCCTAACGAATTTCATAGGAACGGAGAGATCCACCCCATTAGACCTGTTACTACATTCCAACCTACGAAAATTAGATGTTCGCTTCGTAGAATTAATGGATGTAGCACCCGCAAATGAAACCGGCTTCACACTCGGGACACCCGTTGGATGGGGCTGAATATGAACTTTGGGAGATGAATTAGAAGCAACATTAGTATCATTGTCTACATTCTCCGCATTCTTTACTTCAACACCACGCATAGCCTCTTCAAAAGTCTTACATGCCTCCAAAACAACCGGATCAAGACCATAATTCTGCTCAGCCACATTCCCACTGTTAGGGTTCATTGTCGATCGTATAAACGACTCACCAAGACTAACAATAGGGTATGGAACAATTGTAAATCCATGAACTACATTCACATCCTTTGTAGTCCCAATAGAATGAGTAGAGGTCTGCTCCACCACACATGAAGTACTCACATTCAACTCTGCCTGTTTTGAATCGTCACTCGTTAAACTTGTTTGATCGGCCAAACAAGATGTGGGGCTTGTACTCGCAGCACCACTACCAACCGGCAAATTACCAACAGTTTTCGTCCCCTTACTTACACTATTATTAATCAAGAAACCCTTCTCCATCTCTCAAACCCATGAACAATATTAACATACCCTAGTTGTACTTACAATCAAAACAAACAGCAATACGCAATGGACCAGTATCGAAAAGAAAAAACCCTAACGCAAAGTTAGGGTTTAATACGCATGTAGATCCACAAACTAACCGTCGCCCATCATTGACGTAGTATATATTAAGATCATGCACTAGTATAATTGATTATAGTTATGAAACACCGATCTAATTAGTATCGATTGAAAACAAACAGCTATAGTTATGAAACACTAAAACAAACAATTAATTCCTATGAGTCTATGATAACGCGGGTCATAGAAAGTAGTAAATTAATCAAAGGTTTAGAATTCAATAAAGATAACTTTTTGAGAAGGAATGATTATGGAATCGTTTAGATCATCGCTTTTCGCCAGAGAGAGCAAACGAGGGGTTTTTACCTTGAGTGATTTACGTCGGAATGAAAATCTGCGACTGAGTTAAAGCATACTTGAGACTTCGAGATATGTTGATCGATGTAAGTATGCATTGATAATTTGTGTTTACAAGTAACTTGCGCATTTTACGTTATGCATTACAAGTTACATGTCTGCCATTATTAAAACTGAAGAAATTGTTTAGTTTAAATATCGTAATATTTACACTAAAAATCTCCCCCTTTTTGATGATGAAAAATATGTAAACTGTAACACACAGTAAAATGTAAAGGTTACTTGTTTACACTCCATTCTCCCCCTTTCGTTGAAGAAAAAGGTGGTTCAACCCGTAAGATGGCTGCTTTGTGATTTCCTTTCTCTTCTCCGCTTTATTATAATACATTCCTTTTTTTTAGAAAGGGGAGCTTGCATCATCCTAGTGAAGTCTTCTATCACCACTGTTAGAAAGACTACCTGCTATGTATTCAAGGACTCCCGAGCTCCCCCTAGCTCAATGCTCACCTATGATAATTGTATCCCCTTCTATATATACCTTTGTTTCTAGCAAATCCATGTATCAAATTCTTACAAAGCTTTTCCTAAATCAAGGGTTAGCTTCGTGCAAGATAATATATAAAATAATAAGAGCCACATTATAGGGATAGAATACACATTGCAACACATGCAAGGGTTAAACTATGTTAAAATGTAGCTACTTAAAAAAATGAGTTTGATGAGGTCTGTGAGCATATCAAAGTATGCTAGAGGTTAGACACGTGATGAAACTGTGCCAAAAGGATAAAAATAAAGAAGAGAGCCCAAGAAAGTTGGGCGACAAAAAAATGTGAATGCCTACTGCAATTCAAAGACACTAGAGGGTCACAACTTGACCGACAACCTAAGGTGTAATTGATCAACCAATCATGGGAATGACACATGAAATTCTGGGAATGGCTTCTTCCAAGTTTTCATTGGGAAGGTGAGTTCTAACAAACCTTTTGAACGACATAATCATCTACGTAAGATGATTAAATAATAATTTGTTGATAAGACATACTCTAAATGAGGTAGATATATGTCACTAATATTATAACAAGTCGTGTCATAATATAGATTCGAAGAAGTAGAAAAAAATGATAATGAGAGTGATACGCACCTAGATGTGAATGGAAGTAATTCCATAAGACGGGAAAGTGTTGGATTTAATCTTTGAGAAAAGGTGGGAAAAGACGGTTTAGATTAATATATCATTTGCACTGACAATGAGATGCATGATATATTTCAAAGGAGAAAAGGATGTGCATGTAATCCTGTTGAGGGTAAATTTCTCTAACGGGGTTGAGGCAACGAAGTTCTAGAGTTCTAGTTTTGGATGATCCTAGTTATGTGTTAGAGATAATTTGGTGCATGAAGGATTTCGTGTGATTGGGTAGTTATACACTTTGGGTATAATGATTGTGAGGATTGCAGGATATTGAACTAACTATCACTAGCAAGAGTGAAGACTAGTTGTAAGGTTTGAGTGTAATGATTGATGTATTTCTTATAGGGTTTGTATAAGATCGATATATTGTTTGAAGGTTCTAAAGCTAATGATCACAATCAAGATTGAAGTGTAGCTATAAGGTTTGAGTGTACGGCTCGATTGGTTAAAGGTTCTTAAACTAAATATCACTATCAAGATTGAAGTTTAGTTAAAAGGGTTGAGTGTGATGATGAATGATATTATTGTGAGGTTTGATGTGAACGTTGAAGGTGCTTGTATAGAACAAATGTCTAGGTGATCACAAAGAGTAGAGGTTAGGAAGCTAGAATCGATTGTGGTTTTTCGACTGGGTTTTGCTAAGTAGCGGGTAGTTAAGAAGTGAGTGTTTTAGTAAAGAATTATAGGGAATAAGAACCAAATTTGTGTGTTCTTGAGAGTGTTTGGTGAAAGGTTATATGTGTATGAATGTGTTTTAGCTCCTCTTTAATTGTTGGCCATCCAGACAAGTTATGTTAAAGAATAAATCAGGAATAGAGAGGAAAACAAACGTTGACGAAAGCGATGAGCTTAGTAACGTCATGAGAAGTGGTGGATAACATACAATGAACTTCACATTTGAAGTTATGTAGCTCTTCTCGATCATTGTAAATATTCATAGAACATTCATATGATGAGGCATGTGAATAAACGGAAGAGTGCTAAAGATTAAGAAGACATAATTTTCAAGGATGTGGAGTTAGTGATGAGGTTCTAGTAAGGTTATCTTTGATAGAGGAAACTACGTTGATGAAAAAGGGTTCTCTCACTCATATCCTGGAGTTTCTTCGCTTGAAGTGTGTAGAAGATGAGTGGGATGCGAAAGCATTGGTAGTGTAGAACGAAGGTTGAGAATTGCAGATAAGTTGAGAGGGTGATGGATACGGAAGTAACCAAACATATGGTGTACTTTGTATCACATGGAATTGTAGTTTGACTCATGGGATCAAGAAGATGATTATAAAAGGTTGTGAAAGTGAAAAGGCTAATGAATCAAACGATAAGCCGAATCTGATTTAAGACTGCATCAAGTGGTATTGATAGTGTTTTTGAAACTATGAAAAATGAAAACAAAATAAACTCTCTCAGCAGGAAACGGTCAGACGGTATCGTTAAATTTAGCGGTACCGTGACCTGCTGAGGTCAGTTTTGACCCATAATCTGATTTTCGACAAAGAAATTTCACATATTTTGTGATTTTCTGGAACTTAGATTAAAGAATCTATACCAAATAAATTCCTTTAGGAATGAATCCAACCGGATAAACGAACATCGATCTAGTTCACTTTTTTGAGAAATGACATTTATTTTCATTTAGCAAAATAAATTTACTTTAAATATTTCGGATTAAATATTTAAGTTGTCATTGGAAGTTTGAGAGGATTGACTCTAATCTAGAGATGTTTTAGGCACACATAAATCAACGATTTATGGAATGTGTTCCATCATCCCTAATCCTAAGTGAAGATAGTTCAATGGTTCACGTTTGAGAGGTTTGGTTAAAAGATCGACTTCAAGTTGATTGAGGTTTGGTGTTCTTAGGGTGATTGATAGGATTTTTGGGATGAACATCCATTGTTGTTGTGAGATTGCTGCATGTCGGTAGGTGATCAAGAATGAAGACGAAAAATAAGAGACTCAAAAATATCAATCTCCGTATATGTATATTGCCCGTTATTCAAAAGAAAGAGAGTATCAACGAACTCTTGGCGAGATATGATGATACATTGGTTTTCTACCCGAAAACCAATGGATAAAGTTCGATCTCATTATATATGAGGTGAGCTTGACGATAAAATACCATGACAAACTTATAGGGATGAAAGGGACATACGGAAAGAATATACTTGGTCCCACTGAGTGTGTATTCAGACAAGGATGAAAGAAAATTCAAATCTCTTAATGTAGGAACTCGTGAGTCCTTTGCAAGGTTGATGTTAGCTTTTAGCTTTTGGATGAGCATTTTAACATATGTTGTTAAAAGGCTTGAATATGATGTTTCGGATACGACATTTAACAATTGCGATCGCAAGTTAAACTTACTTGAATATTTCGGATGGAATATTTAAGTTGTCAAACCTACTCCAAGGAATTAGGATAATTTCGCGATTACTTTAATTTTTAGATTTTGATACTAGTGTAAGACCATATGATATCTAAAAGTTTATAGTGATAGACATACCTAATTCATTATGTGTCAAAACAAAATAGTGTGGATGCACAATTAACAAGCAAATCATGTAAAATTCACATAAGGAAAAATACAAACATCATACAAAACATAATAATATTTAGCATTTAAGAGCACATATCATAGATATACATATCAAGAGATATTATATCAGAATATCTAAACGAAATCAAAATCTTTCTAATAAACATGCATTCAATAATTAATCAAGTAATTACTGAGCATTAAGAAAGCATGAAGGCATTTAATCATATCTCATAAGAACATGTTATCACTTTGAAACACATATGTGGGATGCAAGTAATATTGGTTCGCTAACGAAGAAGGATGTCGATGCTCGTAGTACAATGAAAGAAAAGAAGCATGAGTTTCCAAAGACTATTAATACATTGCATGAACTGCTTGTGAGTGATTCAATGGAAGCTAACGAGGTTGGTCCTACCCCTATTGTTGAGAAAATTGGGGAGTTTGAAAAGCTTCTTATTGATGGGAAAGCTACCCTTGTTGATGATGATGGTAACCCTATTAAAAAGATTGATTATCCAGTTAATAAAAAGGATTTTCCATCTACTTCTTCCACTAAGAGAGTTAACCCATTCTCTAAGGTGTGAGAGATTGATGATTCCCACAGTGATGAAGAGGATGTTGTGAACACTTTTGATGAGTCAGTGAACCTATTTGGTGCTGGTCATGATCGTGAAGATGATTATGATGACTATGATTATGATGACTATGCGGAGCAGGTCTACGATCTTTTAGGGAATTTGGATGCTCTTTATGACACGTATCGTATCAAGCTCCATGGCCTTGGTATGAAGTAATTTTGTTTTCATAGGAGTCTAATGTTATCTTTTGAGTAGTGGTTTATTTTCTTGTTTAAAGAATATGAAGTATCTTGTTATGTAAGCTTTTCTGCCTATGTAACGGGCTGAGATATGGGATTCACCAATATCCTTTGTACTTAAACGTTTTTTGGAGTAATATATTTACCGGGTCGTTGACCATTTACCCAAAAAACAAAATGAAATCCTAATGGGAGACAAAGTTCACCGATGCAAACTATCATTTGTAAAATGTAGGAATGAAAATTTTCAAGTTAGAGAATGAGTATGAGACTATGACTAGTGGTGCTCAATTCAGGCTAAACACGACCATTTTTATGGGTTATACCACAAACCCAACTTCTCTCATGAAAGCAATTTAACCATTAGGTCAAATTGAATTTCTAGTGCGATAGGTTCTCCGGTACTCATTCTCATGTTAGAAGAATTCAAATTCTTATATTTGCCTATCGAAGTGTAGCAAAGATAATATTAGCTTATTTCGCTAATAAAGGAAAATTGCATGAGAATGTCACGAACTTTCACATTCAGGCATATTATACTTTATTAAATCATCAACTTTTGCCAACTTTGAGATTCCTAGATTGACCCGTTAAAAAAATGAAGTTCACCTTTGTGTATAATTATATTATAAGGAACTGAGTTTTCCGAATATATGAACTGGTCTCTGATCCGCTCTACTGTCACAATCCATGCGTCATTGAGTTTACTAATTTCCCTCCATAGTTCAACGGTTCCGGAAGTCAATGATATGATACAACTCAGCATTTCATATTCTATTGAAACTAACCAAAGTATGTTGAAATAGAATATAACCATAACTAGGAATCTTATTTAAGAATGATCTGGAATTCTTTAAGTTAGGCTGGTCAACCCCTTACATTAGCTAATATAAAATATAGTATTGAAGATAATATAATCAGAAAGCTGCAGGTTTCAGAAAGACGTAAATGCTATTTGCTAGAGGTGGAAACTTCAGCCACTTACAAATAAGGGGTCAAAACTCTAACAGAACGTATTGTTAATGCATTTAACGTCACAAATCAGCATAATCAATGATCTACATTCTTATTGTTATGAAATTGTTTGTTAATCATATCCAACGCATTATTAATTCCTATAACAAGTTAAACATGCGCGAAAAAGCTTTCCGGGCAACGCAATCCAGCCTGTTCCAATGCATACTAAAAATTACTCATTTAAAGAAAAAGCTTTCAAGCCATTATGTTTGTCACAGGTGCAAGGTGAAGAATGTGTATCTTCATAGATACATGTCTTCTGTAGAATGAGAATTCTGTTGGAACTTTGTAGTTGTGTATGTGTATGGAATAAACCATTGTTCAAATAAGCTGATAAGAAAAGAGACAAGAATTGAAGTGACTTCATTGTATATTCTATAATCTTTCGCGCGTGTAACTTTCGCTTCCTTTAAACAAAATCAATATGTTCATAACAATATATTCAGCAGCTTTGTGTTACCAATAATATGCTAATCAATGGTTTTTAGTTATCACGTACTCCCTCACTTTCCCCGAATAATCTGTTAGATGTATTCGTGTAAAGGGATAAGCCCAAGTGAGTTGGCATTGAGTTGTTGATTAGCTAGACTTTAAGGGTAATTGTTATTTACCCTAAATAGATTAGTGTCACACATTATATATTCCATGTATTGTACGTATGAAAGAAGATCGATCAATAAACACATTATCGTTTAATATGGTATCAGGCAATAAGATCCACAAAACCTAAACTCTTCGGCTACCGCCTTCGGCCGCCGCCTACACGCCGGAGGTTCGGAGGGCTCCCTTTAATATGTAACCAAAATAAACCACAAAATCTTTATGTTTTTCTAGGGAAAAACACGCCCCGTTTTTTTGGAAGGTTCTTTGGGGGTTGAAGTTTTAGAACCAACTTTCATTTTATCATCTTTTCTTTTGATGTTAATGCATGAGTTTATTGTTTGTTAATTAGTTAATTGTTCGTACGGCTTTGTTACCAGTCGACTAAAGTTGACCGTTAGCACTGGTCCTTAAAGTCGACCGTTGATACGGTTTTGTTACCAGTCGACTTAGCCGACTGTTGGTACGGTTTTGTTACGAGTCGACTAAAGTTATGTGTTTATATTATGTTAATATTTTTTTTTCTATTTTACTACTCTAGTCCAAGCTTTCACGATTTTGCCACTCGGACTGCGAGCGAGTGTTAGCTGTATTTGTGTAAAGGGATAAGCCCAAGTGAGTTGGCATTGAGTTGTTGATTAGCTAGACTTTAAGGGTAATTGTTATTTACCCTAAATAGATTAGTGTCACACATTATATATTCAACACATTGAGTTGTTGATTAGCTAGACATTATATATTCAACACTTTAAGGGTAATTGTTATTTACCCTAAATAAACACATTATCCTTTAATATAATCAACACCTTGTAATGATGGTTATCTCATGAGTTTCACTGTTGGAATAGTCTCCTCTTTAAAATGTTTTTTTTTTGAACGGCGGAATTATATTAGACCCATGCTAGTAAGAAGCTAGCATGGACAAAACAAGAAAAGATTACAAATGAAAACAAAGAACACTCAGATTGCAACACAAATCAATCCAAGAAATACTACAAAACTTAGCTCTATTTTATATCCAAAGATAAGATGTTGCAATAATGTCGTCAATCATTTTCGTCGTATTAACCTTAACCGCCTGACAAACAAGTAGATTCAGAGCCCTCCATATCCACTCTATAGCACATAAAACCACAACATCGAAAAAAGAACTTGTTCTCTCACCGAGATACAAATCACCATCATCAGCCATATCAAGAACATTCAAGGCGCCATCTAGAGGGATCACATCCAACCCCTACCATTTACGAATCAAATCCCAAATATTCCGAGAAAAGGTACAAAGAGCAAAAAGGTGATCTTCATCTTCAATTTTTTCCTCTTTAAAATGTACTTACATAAAATTTATAACTGAATACATATTATTTTGAGATGCCATCTAAATATTTTAGGAAAAGGTAATCAAAATATATAAGGCGTAACCAATCACAATGAGTGTGAGGGGTGTATGTATGTGCCGTTTAAAAAAATTATGTGATGTAGAATCAAACGGTGTAGGAGATAATAATGTTTGGATGTGATTTTGATGTTCGGCTGTATTACCAACTAGGTCGTTCTTGTGGGAAAAGTGATTCTGGTGAGACGGAGTAAAATTCACTCAAAATAGGTTAAGAGAAAGAGCACGTGGCCGGTTCTATAGATTTGTTTTGTTGATGCTAATATCAAGTTATTATCAAATATTTGGGAGCGGTTAAAGAAACATTAAAACCTAATTATCACAAATACAAGTCTTCATTCCCAAATTTCCTTTTGAAAAAAGAAAAGTCTTCATTCACTGTTGTATGAGATGCATAAAACTAAGGAAATGCATTTAGTTCCTTTCTGATTGTATCTTAAGTCAAAAACTAATTCTAAGAGCTATGAGTCTAAATTATAGGATCAAAAAATAGTCAATAACCAAGCTTCGGCACCTATGCTTGCCAAGATGCTTGAGAACATGGTCATATAAAACAGAGATTAAATGAACTGTAGTTTTCCATACCTAAAAGCTGAAATTTTATGCAAACCACCGAAACTTGACAGGCACTCACAGCTTCTAAGATTAAACATCTAAAAATATGTCGGTTAACAGGTCATCTCTTTTTGTCTCCTCTTGAGGGAGCGTACTTAGTCAATCACCATGATTCTCCAATGACAATAAGAATTGTGGTCTTGTTTATTAGTGTAAACTGTTGTTCTGGCCTTCGAAGAAGGCTGTTTCTCAAATTGTTATTCTTCTTGAATTCGGTATGGATGAACACTAGGGTTTGGGACAGAAAACTTGTAACAGAAAAATACACAAGAATGATAATAGAGACTGAATATGAATTGTATTGAATTGAAAAATATGAATTCTATTGAATTGTACCGAATTGTAATGATATATTGGAATGAATTGTTTACAGAAATCTTCCCAAAAGGTGAAGATCGGTGGGATCACCCTGGTCCCATGCATCCTAACCTATATATACCTAATGAATCGGTACCATGATGAAGAGGAATACCGGTTCATCAAAAGTAATCGACACACTAATTCTAACCGTTATCCTAACAGCCTAAACGACCCATTTAACCCAGCCCATAACCCAAGTCTGTTTACAGGCTTTACAGAATAAAAAACATACTATTTGGTCCTTATATTAACTAACTAATTATATCATTAGTTCCAACATTTCCCCCCTAATGATATAATCAAGTGGTTCTTGATCTTTGAGGGCTTCACTTCAAATGATGGCAAGGTCATCGTCTTCTTTCTTGACTTCACAGTAATGTGGGTTCATCGTCAGTTTCATACATGAGATGTGCTTGCTCCTTCTTGTCTTTCTTCTTGTCTTTCGATTTCGTGCATTCCTTCGCGAAATGTCCATACTCACCAGATTCATAACACCTGAGCTTGCTTTTGTCTATGCTTCCACGACTAGTACCTTCTCCATAGCTATCTTTGTTTTTGGTAAAGTTTCTTCCATGTCCTATACCTCCTTGATTATTTGAACTTGCAAATAGAAGTTTGTTTTGATAATTGTCTTCTAGTTTGTCGTGGATTTTAAGTTGTTCTTCAAAAGATGTTATTCTTCCTACGGCTTCTTCAAATTGCATTGTATAAATCTCTTGATATTGTTCGATAGACGCCACGATTACTTTATCTTTGAGAGTACCCCCAAGGCTTTTAAATTTGGCTTGTATGCTACTTAACTTCCCTGCAAACTCACTTGCACTTTCATCCGGTTTCATCTTTAATGTTTCCAATTCACTTCTTAAAGTCTGCAAACGTGCTTTCTGAACAAAATCGGCTCCAAGATGTTTAACCTTAATTGAGTTCCACACTTCCGTTGCAGTGGTGTATTGTGCAACTTGCATTAACATGTCTTGTGGTAATGTTTGGAATATCATTCCTTTCGCTGTATTTTTTGCTTTCTCATCTATTGCTGTATCTTGTTTACCACTAGTTTCTTTCATGCCATCGATCACTTTTCAAAGTCCATACGCCTTTAATATTGTTTCCATCATCAGTGCACAAGTTGTATAATTCGTATCTGTCAGTTTTGGACATTGAAGTGGGACAATTCCTTCTCGAATTGATGCACTGCTTGATGCGTTATCATGCTTATCTCGTTCTATCATGCTTGCTTGCTTTGATCAAAACAATTGATCCTTTCTTGCTGATATTTAAAAACAAATGATTCTACTTTCTTTCTGGTTTAAATCAAGGGTTGTACTTGCTATTTGAACCTAAGAAAAAGGCTTGAAACTTGCTATTTGAATCTTAAGGCTCGAAACTTGCTATGAACGTAAGGATTCGGTTTTGTCTTGCTAAGAATCACAAGGATTCGGATTAACTTGCTATGAACCACAAGGGTTCGGATAAACTTGCTATGAACCACAAGTAGGGCTGTAAACGAACCGGACGAACACGAACGGAGCTTTGTTCATGTTCGTTCATTTAATTTTAAACGGACAAATAAACGAACACGAATTCTTAAACGGACGAAATTTCTTGTTCATGTTCGTTTATTAAAAAAATGAGTTGTTCATGTTCGTTTATGTTCGTTCATTAAGACATTAAACGAACGCTAAACGAACATAAACGATCGAACATAAATGAACATAGACAAACAATCATAAAATTTATTAAATTATGCATCTAATATTGTTTTATAAGTGTCGTTTTGTTTAAACAAACTAATTTAAAAATTATACAATTAAAATATTTGATATATGAACATAAATAAATAAATGAACATAAACGAACGTTAACAAACGCATAATCGGACGTTCACGAACATGAATAAACGGACGTGACTTTTGTTCATGTTCGTTCATTTAATAAATAAACGAACATAAACGAACTTTTTACCGAACCGTTCATGAATGTTCACTGAACGTTCAGTTCGTTTACAGCCCTAACCACAAGGGTTCGGATTAACTTGCTATGAACCACAAGGGTTCGGATTAACTTGATATTTGCTGAAATGAATTTTTTTTTGAAGAATTCGTTTGTCTTACTATGAATCTAAAAAGAAATCGGTCTTTGCTACTCTAATCAATCGGGGTTTTTTTGCTAATGGGAATTTCTATCTTACTAACAATCAATAAAAAACTTTTCCTAATTTATATGGAGTAGTTAAAAAAGTAAAAAGGTTGAATGAATTAAAAAAAAAAAAAAAAAAAAAAAAAAAAAAAAAAAAACCCGGTCGATTAGGAAACAGGAGACGTGCGTTCCTTTCAGAGATTCGAGATGCTTTTCATGATTCGTGATTCCAATATCCTTCCTTGTGATCAATTTCTGTGTTGTTCCTTTTTGGTTCTGTAAATAGATTTCCAAACAGAAATCGTTTTTCTTCTATCTTGCTTTTGATTGATTCCCAGAATCGTTCTTGCTCTTGATACCAAATGTTGTTCTGGCTTTGAAGAAGGCTGTTTCTCAAATTGTTATTCTTCTTGAATTCGGTATGGATGAACACTAGGGTTTGGGACAGAAAACTTGTAACAGAAAAATACACAAGAATGGTAATAGAGACTGAATATGAATTGTATTGAATTGTATTGATATATTGGAATGAATTGTTTATAGAAATCTTAACCTATATATACCTAATGAATCGGTACCATGATGAAGAGGAATACCGGTTCATCAAAAGTAATCGACACACTAATTCTAACCGTTATCCTAACAACCTGAACGACCCATTTAACCCAGCCCATAACCCAAGTCTGTTTACAGGCTTTATAGAATATAAAACATACTATTTGGTCCTTATATTAACTAACTAATTATATCATTAGTTTCAACAGAAACAAGTTTATGCAACAGTTTTGTATGAAATTATGGCAAAAAAATTGCAATGGTATTAAACTTCTAAACAAAAATTGTATTATAAATGATCATGGACAATACATATGGCTCCATACAGATACTGAGAGAATCACTCAAAATAATTCAAGTTTGTTTTTATCTCGATGGTTATTTATGTTTCCAGCAAGAATGTACTACTGTACAGTCATTTTCAGCTTTCCGTGTTATATACCCGGGATATATCAAAGAGAACATCTTATTATAATCCGCAGGTCAACTCTTGCCATTGAGTGTAAACTCCTGCAGGCGTCCTATTTAAATACGGAGTACTAATCAAAGCAATGAATTATGTACATAAATAATCAGAAAATTCCTTGAGCATCATAGCTATTTAGGACACAACATTATGCAGCACCTGAATGTAAGGGAGTCAACCTTAGCTGTAATAAACTATTTAGCATCTAAAAGTATTTTCTAAATATCATCATTCTTGTTATTGATATTATTATTATTTTTTTGAACGGCAATTTTATTAACACTCTAGCAAGAAGCTAGAGGGAAGAAAGGAAAAAGAAAATGAACATACAGTTAAGCTACAAGTGAATAAGGATTAACTATCCAATCTAACCAACCGGGAACCGGAGTGTTTATCCTATGCATAATCCACGAGTGTGATAATAGTTTGATTTTCTTTCTTCCCTCTAGCTTCTTGCTAGAGTGTTAATAAAATTGCCGTTAAAAAAAATAATATCAATAACAATAATGATGATACTTATAAAATATTTTTAGATGCTAAATAGTTTATTACAGTTAAGGTTGACTCCCTTACATTCAGGAGCTGCAATTTATTGATATATGCACATCAATTAACTTACATATCAATGCACATATATATGTATGCCCTTTAAGTGTTAAGCTTTATCTTGATATATATGGTTGCAGAAATGACAACATCTAGAAGTTAATTTTTCATTTTAATTTTTCATGTAGGTTTTTGCTTAGCTCTGGTACATGCGCAGGATGATCAATCAGGTACCTAAGCATATATATATATATATATATATATATATATATATATATATATATATATATATATATATTTTAAATGAAGTTGTATCAATTACTGTTCTCAATCTTCCTAACTAAATTTTTTGCAGGATTCATTAACATAGATTGTGGAATTGCCAAAGGCTCAACTTACACTGATATCAGAACAGGCATAAACCATATTTCAGATGCTGGTTTCATAGATAGTGGTGTAAGTTGAGAAATACTGCGTACGTCAAACTCTCGTACCCTTGACTTACAGTTCACCACTCTTACAAGTTTTCCTGAAGAAACTAGAAACTGCTACACTCTAAGACCCGAAAAGGGGAAAGGAAATACGTATTTGATAAGGGCAAGTTTTTATTATGGGAACTACGATTTCAAAGGTCAACCCCAGAATTTGACCTCTACCTTGGCTCAGATCATTGGTACAGAATAATCTCTTTACCGTCTACAATAAGCAACTATGAGATTATACACCTAACCTCATCAGATTACATATATGTGTGCCGCGTAAACATAAGTCTTGGAATACCTTTCATTTCTGCATTAGAATTACAGATTTTGGATAGCACCATGTATGCAACTTGTGAAAATGATACCAAAACAGCTAACACCAGGTGTAATCACCCAACCAACCACCCCTTGGCGATCTTTAACTTTTATTATAACAATATACACAGATAGCTTGTCCCTGACACAGGTTCAACCTTACCATACAAGAGAAAATAGTAGTCCCTCTAATATGTGTTACTTTACAGGAGCTCACACTCTAAACCAATCCAGAAACTGATCAACAACTTAAACCAAACCAAACTTTCAAGATCAAGGAGATCTTGAAGAACAATACAATAAACCCAATGAAACTAGAAACCCAAATCAAGAGTAATCTGCAATCACCGGAGAGAATAAATAAGAGAACTTTGTGTGTGTGAAAACTGATCCAAACCCTAGAGAGATGAGAGATTATATAGCCCAGAAATTTACACTTCAAACCCTGCACATACACAAACTTGACTAACATAGACAAAAGATACAATTAAGAGAAACCGGTTAGAATATTTTGCATATTAACCCCTTCAACTTTCATAAGATTGTTATATTTCAACACCCTTCCTCAATCTTATGAAATGAACAAGTTTAACAAGCCAAGTTTCTTAACCAAAAAACCATGTTGCACAGACCGAAGACCTTTTGTCAAAATATCAGCAATTTGATTTTTAGAATCAACATTCACAATTTTGATTAAAGCTGATGCAACCTTCTCTCTCACAAGATGAACATCAATATCAAAATGCTTAGTTTTTTCATGCATAACAGGATTTGCAGCAATCTGAATAGCAGATCTATTATCACAACACAAACTAACTGGCAATAAACCAGTTTCACCTAAATCCTCCAACACTTTCAAAATCCACTTACCCACAAGTTACAGAAGCCATACTTCTATATTCTGCCTCTGTAGAAGATTTAGATAGAGTGGCTTGCTTCTTGCTTTTCCAAGAAACAAGATGTCCATTAACAAATACACAATATCCTGAGACTGACCTTCTAGTTATAGGACATTTAGCCCAATCAGAATCAGAGTAAGCAACAACACCAAACTTATCCTTAGATTTATCAAAGCCTATACCATTTCCAGGAGCAAGTTTCAAGTACTTCAACACTCTTAAATCAAGATTCATATGAGACTGTAATGGAGCATGCATGTATTGACTTAAACATTGAACAACATAAGAAATATCAGGTCTGGTCATAGTTAGATAGATAAGTTTCCCTACCAACTTTTGATAACCAGTGATATTCTTTAACAACTTATCAGTATCAATTTCTTTATGAGCCAAGACATAATTTTTAGGTAAAGGTGTCATAACAGGTCTACATGCAAGCAAACCATAGTCATTTAAAAATTCAAGACAATACTTCCTCTGATTCAAACATAACCCAGTTTTAGTCTTCAAAACTCCAATTCCCAGAAAAACCTTCAATTCTCCCAAGTCTTTTATTTTAAACTTGGTTTTTAAAAACTGTTTTACTTTTTCAATTTCGTCATTCTCATTACCAATCAAATCATCCACATACACCAATAAAAAAACAACAGTTTTGCCATTTCTTTTAATAAAGAAAGAATGATCATTTTTGGATTGAACAATGCCTTAGACAACTTATGATTCCATTGTCTAGGAGCTTGTTTAAGCCCATACAAAGACTTCTTTAACCTACACACTTTGTAATCACCCTTAGTAGAATACCCAGGTGGAGGAAGCATATAGTGACCATAAAGAAAAGCATTGTTAACATCTATTTGAAACACAACCCAATCATATTTAACAACAGTACTCAACAAACATCTAACAGTACCCATTCTAACAACATGACTAAAAGTTTCCTCATAATCAATACCCTCTTTCTGCCCATAACCCTGAGCAACAAGTCTAGCCTTGTATCTCTCAACTTCACCAGTGGACTTATACTTTATTTTCCATATCCACTTACTACCTATGGCCTTTCTACCAATAGGTAAATCAGTTTCTTCCCAAGTATTATTTTCATGTATAGCAAATATTTCTTCATTCATAGCATTAACCCATTTTGGATCTTTACTAGCTTCAAAATAACTACTTGGTTCAATAGTTTTATTCAAATTAGACACAAAACAACAATTCTCAGAACTCAACAAAGCATGATTAACATATCTATGCAATCCATATTTAACTTTAGTGTCTACCACATAATCATTCAATTTATCAGGCAACTTAGAAGATCTAGAAGACCAACAGACCCTTCCTCAACTTGATTTTGTAAAACCTTTTGAAACCTAATATCATTTGATGAACTTGGACCAACATTTCCCTCAGAATTAACATTGTCATCTAAAGGAGTTGCAGAATACACATCATCTCCAGATGGTAACAAACTATCATAACTATGTATTTGTTCATCATTTACATTCTGATATTTGTTTATCACAACATCTGGTTGATAGATCCTACCTTCTCTACCTTCCTCATTTAAACTATCATCATTGGGAGTAGGGACAGGAGTCTTGGGTTTTGACACATACTCAGATTCCACAAAATAAAAAAAGTTTAAGTTTGAAATTTCTAAATCCTCTTTTGAACTATTATTCTGATTCATTTTATATGAAAAAATAGTTTCATAAAACTTAACATCTCTTGAATATAACACAATTCTATTTTCAAGACTTAAAAGCTTGTAAGCTTTCTTCCCAGTAGCATATCCAATTAAAACACATTTTTCAAATTTCTCAGAAAACTTATCAGACTCTTTAATAATAGCAGCAAAACACAGACACCCAAAACTCCTAAGATGAGACAAATTATGTTCCTTATTGTATACTAAAGAAAAAGGTGACTCACCCTTTAAAACTGATGAAGGAAGCTTGTTAATCAGATAAGTAGCAGTAAGAACACATTCAGGGCAACTAGAAGGGTACCCGCGCGTTGCGGCAGCGGATACCCTGAAATATAATTTTCATGCGAACCATGTTCTTTTAATATATATATATATATATATATATATATATATATATATATATATATATATATATATATATATATATATATATATAACTCTATATAGAGTAGGGATCCAGTGAGAAGTAAATTAAAATAAGAAGTGGTGAGAAGTGACCAAAACCACACATTTGAGATGCAACGACTTGCATTAGATGCATTTCTATTCATATCGATGCAACATCTTGAGTTTCGAAAGTTAATTTGCTGTATATATGGTGCAAATTGATTTTCATGATTTTGGCGCGTGCAGAGGAACAAAAAACAAGAGAAATCATGAAATGCATCTAATATACGTATATGCATCTGATTAAAAGCTAGAAAACACATTATGGTGCGTTATAATGCATCTAAGATTATAGGGATGCATCTAATTTAGGTCGGTGCATCTTGGATTTGCGGTTATAGTTCTTCTCATTCCTTCTTATTTTAAGTAATCTTCTTATTTGATCCTAACTCTATATATATATATATATATATTACGTTTTTCTGACAATAAATTTACGTATGTCTCAAATTTCATGTCATATGTTTCACGTTGACAACTAATTTTTTCTTACACGGATTTTGTTACATTCTTGTCTTTAAAACATGGCTGGATATTTAGCAATAAGCATTGTAGAAGGAAAATTTCCCAAGTCTTATAAGAGGCTTTTTGGAAAACATATTATGATAATCAAACTCTATAATATGTCTTTTGTATTTGGTTATTAAGATGGTCATAAGAAAATTTGATTTTAGTGATTTATTGTTCATACGTTTTTTTTACCCTATTAAGTATCATGGTTTTTCTTTTTCTATTAGAAGAATATTCACTATTAATTGTATATGTTCTAATAATTTCTAATTTTATGGTGAGGAACCGTTTTATACAACACATTGAATAACATAGCAAAACTGTTCATATGTTTCTCATGATTTAAGACACTTTATTTCCAATGGTTATTTTTTATGAGTATGCTACAAGCTATTAATTTTATTGAAAAAATAAGATAATTTAATTATTAGAGTGCGGAGTGACGAATAACACGTTATTAGTCTGCCACCTCAATACCACCTCATCAACCTCTCAATAACACACCAACAACTAAGTGTGTTGCTTAAACTATCAAGCAAAAATTACGTGACTACCCATATGGGTATTTGTTTTATAATCAGATCTTCCCACGTTCAAATCCAAACATAATATCAAAATTAGAATTTTTCAATTTCGCAGTCTCATGGCAGTGTAAACATTATGAAGAAAAAAAAATCAATACATTAAAAGAGGCTCATATCATGTTAAGAAAAAGGTTATTTTCTTCAAATGGCTGACTTAACAAAGGTTGGGTTTCGATTTGGAGAAAAAGATCAACTTCTCCATCCTCAGATTATGTTATGCCAAGCTCAAATTATGTCAAACATTAATTAAGATCTATCATCATCGCCTCATAATATAATAAGCAACCTTTATATATTTGATGAAATCCACGGCAAAATAGCAACAAATATTAGCCACAACAAATCCAAACATACTCAAGCGAATAACAAATCCCACCCCTCTTATGATATCATTTAGATCAAACAAAAGGGCAAACAAGTTAGAACTAACTCAAGACGGTCTAGCTCAAACACTATCACCATGCCCGGTTTACCAGTAACTGCCACATAGAAATAGAACCGGTGGGCACCAAAACCATATTCAAAAAATAAGAAACAAAATGAACTAATGATTGACCTAAATAGTCTATATAATAGATCATCGGAAATAGATGCAAACACACCCGTTTTACACAAATCCAAACGGATTTGGTTAAAGCTTCAAAATGCCATCAGCCATAATCCTTCATATCTTAGAAATAGAGAAAATCCTATAGATCTAACAAAACACATACATTATCCAAACTTAAAAGTCATCCTCTCTCTTTTCAACCCATGGCTGCCAAACAAACCATAAATCAAAATTAAATAAAAAGTCAATCTTAATATACAACTTTGTTTTCAACCCCTTTTAATTAATTCTTACTTAAATGTGGTGCCGACCTAAAACCCTAAAACAAAAACTCTCTTTGGCGACTAAACGATTTACGATTCCTCTACTCTTAATATTGGTCGATCAATTATTAAATCTTCCATCTATTGTCCCATCAATTCTAGCTTTAATTAGCTTCAATAGTGGGTCGGTGGATATTGGATTTAACTTTTGTTCACTTATGTTGGGATACTAATTTCTTAATCGTTTTTTTATGCTTGCATGTGCACCTACTTTGTTCTAACAATTAATATATTGATCGTGGGTCGGTTGTGGTGTTTTTAATTGTGTTGGTTATATTCGCTTCTTACTTCTATTATCCTAATATATAACAGATTCTAGTGCATGCAAATTGATTATGGGTGGAGCAGGTTGAAACGGATTGGTGAGTTAGCGTTTTAAACCCTAACTCTTAAGTTAGGGTTTACTTCTATTTTTACTCTTTTTGGTTGTGCATGCTGCTGGTTCGGGTTTAGTTACTGTATGTGGGTTGTGAGAGAGATGGAAAAGGGATTTCTAAAGAATATTAGTGCTTCCAATGATTCGAAAATGGTTGGAAGTGGTGAATCGGTTATGTAGTCTCGTGGGGATGCGACTTCAGCGTCTCGAGGTTAGTTTAATGCGGCTACTTGTGAACCTCATGTGGAGCTGGTTCAATATAATTCACTGGGTGCTGATAAGGGTAATGGTGTTGGTGATGTTGATAACTTGCTTCAGTCTCCACAACTTTCTTCTCAATTGCATGGTGGGAAAGATGGAGCTATGGAAATTGATAAGTCGCAACATAGGCTGGATGTATTTTCCAATGTAGCTGGATGTCAGGTTAACGAGGGTTATACATCTATGAGTGGTACCAGTGGGATGGAACCGAATGGTATTGATAAGGTTGTCGTGGATGCTTGTAAGGATTTTGATTATGCAATGCACAAGGTCCAATTGAAGAATGCCGATAATGCTTTAAAACAACCTTCTACATCATATGCAGGTGCTACTTCAAATGCACCTAAGAAATACACGTCTAACTTTCGTAGGCTGGAGTGTAGCAAGATTACGAATGGTGTGGATCCTACTGTCTCTATGAAAGTGGTTGAAGAGGTGAACACTAGGTATGAGAATATTCTCTATGGTTATTTCCTGGGTAAATGCATTGCTTTTCCTGTTGTTAAATATTATGTACGTAATGTGTGGGCTAAGTATGGTATACAAAAGGTTATGATGAATTCCAAGGGGTTCTTTTTCTTTAAGTTTAATTAAAAGAAAGGTGCTAATGATGTCCTTGAAAATGGTTTGTGGTTGATTAGAAATGTCCCTATTTTTCTTAAACCATGGACCTTGAACACCGACTTACTTAAAGAGGATTTGAACAACATTCCGATGTGGGATAAATTCCATGATGTTCCTCTTGCTTTGTGTTCTGATGACGGTCTTAGTCTTCTTGCTATATTGATTGGTACACCGAAAATGTTAGATGCTTATACTAGCCAAATGTGCAAGGAATCATGGGGCCGCAGTAGTTTTCCTAGGTGCTTGATTGAAGTTAAGGCGGATGAGGTACTTAGGGATAACCTAACTGTTGAAATACCCCTACTTGATGGGTCGGGTTCGACTATTAAGAAGATACGGGTTGAATACGAGTGGAAACCTCCTCGATGTAATACGTGTAAGATCTTTGGTCATACTCTTGTTGAATGTCCAAAATCTATTTTACCTCCTATTCAGCCTACTAAGAGTGTTAATGATGGTTTCCAAACTGTCAACAAGAAGAAGAAGGGTAAGCAAGGTGGTCCAACTGCTCGGGTCAAGGAGCGTTTGCGAAACCTAATATGGGTAAGAAGCTCCAATATCAATCCAAAAAGCCTCTTGGTGAACCTAAGCAAGTCGATGCCACTAAGAAAAAGGCTGCCGATGTGCCTAGTACGAGTGGAACGCACGTTTCTATATCCAATAAATTTGATGCACTTAGTATGGATGATACTATTGACTTTGGTATTCCTACTAAGGAAGTGAATATGGATGTGGATGCTGGTAGTACAATGGAAGAAAAGAAGAATGAGTCTCCAAAGACTAGTAATACATTGCATGAACCGCTTGTGAGTGATTCAATGGAAGCTAACGAGGTTGGTCCTACCCCTATTGTTGAGAAAATTAGGGAGCTTGAAAAGCTTCTTATTGATGAGAAAGCTACGCTTGTGGATGATGATGGTAATCCTATTAAAAAGGATTTTCCGTCTACATCTTCTACTAAAAGCGTTAACCCGTTCTCTAAGGTGGGAGAGATTGTTGATTCCGACAGTGATGAAGAGGAGGTTGTGAACACTTTTGATGAGTCAATGAACCTATTTGGTGGTGGTCATGATCGTGAAGATGCTTATGATGACTATGATTATGATGACTATGCGGATCACGTCTGTGATCTCTCAAGGAATTTGGATGCTTTTGATATCAAGCTTTATGGCCTTGGTAGGAAGTAATTGTGTTTTCATACGAGTCTAATGTTATCTTTTGAGTAATGGTTTATTTTCTTGTTTAGAGAATAGGAAGTACCTTGTTATGTAAGCTTTTCTGCCTTTGTAACGAGAAACGTTTTTTGGAGTAATATATTTAATTACCGAGTCTTTGACCTTTTACCTAAAAAAATACCTAACTGTGGTGCCGGTCGCCGGAACGACGGCGGCGGTGCGACAGAGGTCGATGGAAGGTGATGGTGATGACCGTGTTAGAACTATAATTTTGGTTTTAATCTTGAGATTACACAACACCCAATTTACCCGTTCACGATTTCAGAAAATCCGCCCAATCTACCCATTAAAGATATTAGAAGATGAAAAGCCTACCCATTCCGGCCAATTTGAGACCAAGCAAACATCTCACTACTAACGGATGTACCGCTAAAACCATCATAAGTGTTGGGATTTTAGAACTAAGTAAACCAATTAACTACCACGAGTACGCAACGGATATGGATCTAGTTATCGCAATTAGGTTAACACGTAATAATAAACAATAATGGAATTAAAGGTAAAATAAAGAAACTAACCTTTCATGGCAATTGAACGCAAGTGCAACGGATAAGAAAACCAATATGAAACCCAAGTATCTAAATTAGACACCTATACGAGTATCACACACAACACAAAAACCGTATACGTTCGATATAGAGCTAGTCGAGAACGTATTAAAACCAATCAACCTTTGACACCAACACTTGAATAACACGAACTACAAAAACCCAAGACCAAGTCTTCTTTCTGTCCGAGAACACCAAAACAACAAGAATCTGCTGTTATCACTTTACCTGATATCGGACAAAGTGTGTCCGATATCTCCTGCTTCTGTCCGAGAAAATAACCACAACCAGAATCAAACAGAAAACCCTTCTTATCCTTGTTGCTGCTGTCGATTAGGATGAACAATAATCTACACCAAAACCTAACACAGCTTGGATCAAATAATGATGCAAGTATAGGAATTATACGAACAAAGAACAAGTCTTAAACCCTAATCGATTCAAGATAAAATCAACTAAGTTTGGAGCTGGGAACAGTGGATCGTTTAGGGTATTGAAAGGGTATGATTATGCATGCAAAGAATGGGTGAGGGGTTGGTTTATATAATATCTTGACCGACCTAAAGCCTAGCTTGTGGCTTGGTCGACAAGTCAAAAACCCAACACCCTTTTACTGCCCCTCTTGCCCGATCAGTGAACCCAAGGCCCAAGGCAGTCACAATTCAAACAACCCAAGCCCAAGAATCATTCCATGGATCGGCTAATGTAATCGGGTCAAGTTTACATGCATATCGGGTATGGATATTCAAGTATCAAATACGTTCTACACATATACTCGTGTTTATCGTGTGTGCCCCCATATGCTTACACACTCTTAGCCGTTTTACGTGTTTTCAACTCCCACAAACCAACAGCTCCCACTTGGGAGTTGGTGTGTCGAATGGCACACAAAACTAACGACGGAAACGCCTAGCAAATGCTCTCACTTGCTTTTTGACTAAAAGTGTCTCAGAGAATAGTTTAATAAAAGTTTCTCAGTAGCATGGTCATTCAATGTCTTGGTTTAATCATCCTTTGTTATAGATACCGTTAAACCATGGATATGGATCTTAAATCATTCCATATAGTTTAACCATTTAGAATCTCGTTATAGAATTTAATTAGATATACCAAATGTAATCAAGTGTCATCTTGCATTACCCTTTGGGTTCGGCCAAACAATTATCTTATTAATTCTGGAGAGGCGCCATGATATCTTTCTGCATATATCAAGTGGAGTAACAAATCCTTTATTGACTACAAGTGTTGTGGATGCTGCTTCACATCACTCCAAAATATAGCCTTTATAATACCTTATTCAGATAGTGTTTTGCGTATACTTACAAAAAGTGATGTCCACATATAACAGAACTTGCTTGTATCTCAAGTCTAAGGATGACCTTAACAAACCATTTTCAATATTTTACTTATGACAAGGATCCAAAAGTAAATGTTTGAAAGTTTGGGTATCCAATATGCATCTCTAGTGAATACATATGAGTTTGGCGGGAACAATCCACATTCTCGTTAAAATATAACCAACACTCACATTTGCCTTACATAACAATATTCCCATATTGGCCTCACTAAAAAAAACCCTAAAACCGATTATGCTTTGGTGATATTGGCGATTCCCTTTGTTCATTATAATTCGATTAACAAGCTGCTCTAATTCATTCTCTATTGCTCTAATCTGATCCTCTTAATCAATTACTCTCGTATATTGATTGATTGTTTCAGTTTTTTGCAATCTTTATTAGGGTTTCTTGGTCTCGCTCTAAGTTTAGGGTTGATTATCGCTACTGATGTAACCGAACCTGTTATCATGGTTGATGTTGGATAGTATCTTGTGCTTATAATCATGCCTTAGTTCTTCTAAGGTTATCGTGACTGAAGATTGACGTGGATCTTCTTGCTTTCCTGGTGTTTCATTTTTCTTAGGGTTTCGGTTATTACTTTTCTTTTTCGTTTTTTAGGGTTGTTTTACTTTCTTGTTTGTTATTATGGACAAGGTTGATGAATTAAACGTTGATGTGAATGAGCCTACTGTTAGTCTTGGTGAGTCGATTCTTCAATCGACGATGAACCCTAATAGTAAGAATGATGAGTTTACTGGTATTGCTTCTGGTTCTCGTTTTGATGGACAAGTGGAGCCAGTTTCACTTGGTTCAAGCCCTAGTCATGACACACCTGAGGGTCATGATACTTTATTCAAAATTCGTGCTATTGAAAAACAAATCTTTGAGGGAAAACTTGTTCTTGTGGGTGACGATGGGCAACCATTAAAACCAGCCATGACAGTGGATGCTACTACTTCTACTAGGGCTAATTCATTTGAGCATCTTAAGGTGCCGCAGTCACTGAAGGAGCTAGAGGAGATGCTTACTGCTATTGGTTATTATTCGAAACCTCCTCAAGATACGAGTGGTCCTATGGCTTCTAATGTTAATGGCCATAATAATGCTAATGATAAGGTTGATACGAATGCACATGGGGCTGTTGGTATTGAGAAAGTTGGTGTGTATGCTTTGAAACAACCTTCTTCATCGTATGCTGGTGTTACTTCTACTGAACCAAAGAAACACACGTCAAACTTTCGTAGGTTGGAGTGTAGTAGGAAAGCTAATGGTGTGGATCTTTCTGTCCCGATGAAAGTGGTTGAAGAGGTGAACACTAGGTTTGAGAATACTTTGTATGGGTATTTCCTTGGTCAACGCCTTGCTTTTCCTGTTGTTGATTACTTTGTACGCAATGCGTGGGCTAAGTTTGGTATACAAAAGGTAATGATGAATGCAAAGGGGTTCTTCTTCTTTAAGTTCAATTCGAAGAAAGGTGTTGATGATGTTCTTGAAAACGGTCCTTGGTTGATTAGAAATGTACCTATTATTCTTAAACCATGGACATTGAACACCAACTTACTTAAAGAGGATTTGACTAACATCCCGGTGTGGGTTAAATTCCATGATGTTCCTCTTGCTATGTTTTTTGATGATGGCCTTAGTCTCCTTGCCACATTGATAGGCACGCCCAAAAGGTTAGGTGCTTTTACTAGCCAAATGTGCAAGGACTCGTAGGGCCGTAGTAGTTTTCCTAGATGCATGATTGAAGTGAAGTTGGATGAGGTGCTTAGGGAAAACCTTACTGTTGAGATACCGTTACTTGATGGGTCGGGTTCGGCTATTGAGAAGATACAGGTTGAATACGATTGGAAACCACCTCAGTGTGATAAATGTAAGATTTTTGGTCATACTCTTATTGAATGTCCTAAAGTTGTTGAACCTTCTGCTCAGCCTACTAAGCGTGTTAATGATGGTTTTAAGACGGTCAATTATAAGAAGAAGGGAAAGCAAGGTGGTTCTACTATTCCGGGTCAAGGAGGGTTTACTAAACCTGTTGTGGGTAAGCAGTTTCAATATCAACCCAAAAAGACTCCTCCTGAACCTAAGAAAGTGGAAGTCACTAAGAAGAATGCTTCTGATGTGGCTAGTTCGAGTGGAACAAAGATCTCTACATCTAATCAGTTTGATGCTCTTAATACGGTATATACGGATGCTTAAGATATTCCTTTAAATGACACCAACAAGGATGTGGATTCTGGTCATACAACGGAAGTTAATGAAGATACGTCTACTAAGACAGGTACTACATCACAAGAACCCCTTGTGAGTGATTTGAAAGAGATGGAGTCGGATGTGGCTCCTATAACTAGTGATTCTTGTATTCCGCCCGCCTCTTCTACTAAAAGAGTTAACCCTTTTTCTAAAGTGGGAGATATTATGGTGTCTGATTCTGAAGATGAGGTGGTTGCTAACCCATTTGATGAGTCTGCTAATCTATTCGGTGGTGGCCAAGAGTTTGAAGATGAGTATGATGACTATGACTACGTTGACTATGCGAAGCAGGTTTCTGATCTTCCAGGGAATTTGGATGCCTTTAATGCCATGTATGGCACCAAGCTTCAAGGACCTAGGAAGTAATTTTCTTTCGTTATGTCCTATGTTATCATTTGAGTAGTGGTTTGTTTTCTTGTTTAGAAAATAGGTAGTATCTTGTTATGTAAGCTTTATGCCTATGTAACGGGCTGAGATATGGGATTTCAATCATATCCATTGTACTTAATCGTTTTTGGTTAATATATTTACCAGGGTGCAGGATTACTCCCCTTTACCCAAAAAAAACAATATTCCCATATTGTTAACCGACAATGGATATATTTAGAACAATAAAATCATTCAAGGATTAAACGTACAAATATAGGATAACAATTATTATATGAATGAATAACAAATACCAAGTATCTTTATTCATCATAACGTAAAAATTGTCTTTCAATCCCAATTATCCAAATACTAAAACAGATATGCATGAAACTCATCTAGTAAGTTGAAGCCTAATGTTTCCAACATTCTCAACCTTTCCTTAAAAGAAAAACTAAATAGTTATCTGAGTAAACTTTCCGAATACTTGTTTTAAATTTCACGTATAGTGAGAGATTTGAAATATAAGATGAGTGTCTTATCTCATATGATCATACTATTGCAAGAGTTATAGTATGGAGATGTCGCCCTAACTTGCATGAGGTATTAGAAGTCAACGACATACTGACAGTCATCTTTATAGTTTCTAAAAGTGTAAAGTATTCTCATTCTTTAATGTGTAATGCAACAATGCTCTATGTTGAGCATAACTAGTTAGCAGAGTTATCATAAAAGATGAAATCCTACTACGACTAGTATTAATAATCCTCTAACATCATTTGTACTTCTACAAACACTATGTTTTATTATTCGTAAACATCAATATTAACAATAATCTAAAAACTCACAATTAGATATTGTTGTTGTCAGCTCATCTTGTTTTTATACAAAAGCAACAACTAGTCGTATACACAATATAATAAATAGATCCTTAGCTAAAACAACATAAGGTTTCCATCCATGCAATAAATTACTCCAAATGAAATATACCATTTAAGACTTGCTTGAATGATATATTGCATTTGTGTTAGACTTAATTTTCCGCATTTGTTTATTCTAGATAAACATTTATTCCAAGGTTGTTTGTTTTATTCCTTAAATTCCAAGTGAAGTTTCATTCCAAGCTTAAGGATCAATATCTAGCTTAAATAGAAAGATATCTTCAACATATAAATTTTAAAGGAAAAACACATTGCTCCCACTCAATGTCAGATATACTCAAGAGTTATCTTAATTCAATTAGAATCATATTATAATTAAATTCAAGATCTCAGCTATTAGATGCATGATCCAATCCAAACTTGGATTGCATAAATTTTTTATACTACATAAAGATAATATAGATTCATAACCCTTTTGATTACACACCTTATAAAATCTAATTGTCATATTCAACATACAAATCACATGTATGACAATTAAATATCTTTATATAACTAATGCATGTGTTATATAAGAAAATTTAATCACGGTCAATTGCTTAAGTATGATTAAAAACTTCTTATTAAACGCCATGCATTAATATGTATACACTTTTTTCCTTGTGAGTCTTTCTTCAAAAGAAACTCATTCCAACCTCATAGGTTAACTGTTAGGCTAAATAACAATCAAGCTCAAAACTTTATTTGCCTTTTAACGACTGCATCTTATCATTCATAGTTCTAAAACATTTATCAGATTCAAGATGTGATAATGTGTTTTAGTAGTTAGCTGATTTAAAACAATCTTCTAACTTATATCCCTCAGCATTGATATAAAATATCACTCAAGTGATGAGGCATCCTTGCGGATTTATGAATGAGAGTAATTATTATACTTTGGTCGACATTTTCATGTTTAACCTTAGTATGACATTAATAAGTGCATTTTAGAAGCTTAAGTATTTTGTTCTCAAATAACTTCGAGATATGTATATGCTCCCACTTACTTTTGTAAGTAGAGACAATTCTCTAAATACTAAGTATTTAAGCAACAATAAATTATTTTTTTATTGAGAACCACAAAATACATTTTAAGTTCTCATCTCTAGATTTTTTAATAAAATACTTCATAAGATTTTAACAAATTCAAAACTTAAATCAAGACGTAATGGAATTCCTTCCAACAACACTAATTAGGGTTTATAGAAAAACTCTAATTAAGTATCACTCTTTAACCAAAAATCTAAACAGCAGTTTTGTGTTTCGTCAAGCTAGGAAGAACATCAAAACTACAATCTTCAAGCTAGGAAGTGTAGAAAAATCAAAAATCCAAAAAGGATTTAGGATTCATTTGATTTGAGTGTAAAACCTAAAATCCCTAATGAATTAGGGTTTTCAGTTATAGATTGTCTTGAATACCTTTTAGGTTTGAACTATATTGAGTGTATCCATGACACACGCAATTTCTAACCTTGATATGTTTTGAAGGTAGAGCATTAAAGCTATCATGAATCAAACAATATGAATAAGGTTTGATTCAACACATTTGACATACCATAATGAAGTGAAATTCTATGCGTATTAGAATTGTCAAACTATATCAGAATTTCATAGATAACTTTATTCTCTTTGGACTAAATGCATGTCAATTGGGTCAAGCCAAATAGCTTATAAAGGATTTACGAACCAAGTGCATGCAATAATGTATATTCATTGAATAATACAAGAACCTTATGTTCACTTGTTCACAAGAAGACATAATTATATGTTCATGTGTTAACAAGAAAACAGAACATGTCAATAGTACATTATAAGTCTTTGAATAATTCAAAGGCCTCTTGTTTATGTGTTAACTAGAAGACATAACAATTATACTATATATACTTTATGTTATAAGTCATTGATTAATTTAAGGACTTTATAATTATGTCTTAACATGTAAGCATAATTATACTAACAAAGGTAATCATGAACGCAAACTCTTGAGTTCTATAGTATTTTCAAGTTAATTTTATACTTTAGAATTATGATCATTATCATAAAACCATAATTATGTTGACTAAAACATGTAGTCAAATGTTGAAGTATCTTTACACTATATCATGACATTTGAATGTAGTAGGGGAACAAACATCTCGTGTGTTCAAGTCCAAGTATCATTATTAGAATGTAGTAGGGCAATAAACATCTCACGTGTTTAAGTCCTAGTAGAATTCTTATTTACATGTAGTAGGGCATTAAACATCTAACGTGTTTAAGTCCTAGTAGAATTATTAGTTTCCTTTACCTTGCGGTCAAGAGATACCAATAATATTGTTGTTCCTTGCACACACTTTGAGATTTCTCCCACTTGTGGAAGGTACAAAATCATATTTTGAAAACAAACAACACGTGATTGATTATGTAAACAATATGATAATATCATAGATATTATAAGTAGTTTTAGAACCATAACTTTAACAGGAAATGTGGATTATTATTCTATAGATAACGCTTTAGAGAGCGACAGCAGGAAGGCAACGAGTTATCATATAAAATAAAATGCAATTTTCCTTTAAGCAATGGTCATTCATATTCGAAAAGTAATGAATTATTTCAAAGCAAGTTTGAAATGATATGGGTGACTTAACAAAGAAATAAATTCTGTAGCTCCCACTGAAATTGACATCATTACAAGAATGCTATTTCAGTAATAAAATGCAATTGCTCCCACTGGATTTGTCAACTTTATAAGTGTTACATTTCTAGTAGAAAGCATATAGCAGTTTTATACACTTTCCAATTCTCTTCAAATGCCTACGAGTAGCATGTACTTAGGTATTGAACAGAGTACATGAAGTTCTACTTATTTAGACAATGGACTAGCCATTCTTTCATTCAATTAACTTGAAACTTTAGCATGCAATTCCTCCTTTATCGGCTACAAAGCCCCAAGGGTATTTAGCACTTTAGGAATAAACAAGAGTCTAAGAAAATTACCTAGCGAATATTCTAGTGATTTCTTTACTCTTTGCGGTTTAAACTCATACATCGTGACAAGTGCAGGATGTTATTTATTTTGGTAGCTCTAAACACAATGTTTCCAGTTACACAAAATATTCTATCTTTCAATTAACTCTAGACCACAAAAGGGTAATGAAAGATCATAAATGAGTTTATCAATTTGCAATCGTATCTTAGTTTGTCAACTAAGAAAAAAAGATAGGTATAAGTCACACTCTTCTTACTAAGAAAAGATACTAAGTTTGTCTTTCAAAGAAAAACAACTTTGTTTACGAATTATGTTGAAATAACATAATTAATCAGAACATAAGAAGTTCAATTATAGTATTTTCGATAATTACATTCTTAAACGAATTAACTACCCAATTAATTACTAATTAAGACAAAGATCCATCTTGCGCTCCCACTTAATTACCAAAGGTCTGACCAGGGCGTAAAAAATGGGACAAGAGGTAAGCGACGAGCGTTAATTGCATAATGCAACTCTTAAATTTATGAGACTATTTAAGGCATTAGTATCAAGTAATAATGTCAAAAGCATGTTTAGTTCTCATCTTATGCCTCGGGTTCAAGGTCTAGCCAAGCCAAATCGAAATAAGTCGACCAAGTATGAACGTGTAAAAATAAACAGAGGTCTGACCAAAGCGAAATAATTACCATGGGTTGGAAAGGCCCTTAGGTCTGACCAGAGAAGTCAATCCAAATGCACGTGTTCATAGTTGGATGACATAGACTTAAATTAACAAATAGGTATGCACATGTAAATGTGGTAAAAGTTCGTGTACAAAGAAGCATGCAAAACAACTTTGTAACACTTAATTTTAAAAACTTTTGGTAATGACATTGTAGTGATCATCATGGTTCACGGTAGCTCCAATCGAACGCACATGGGAGGCAGAGGACCAGGTAAGCGCTAAATCAATAACGTAGACATCCTTTCGGTGTGACTATGCACACCTCTTTAAACCCCCTTTATAGTTTGTCCTAGTGGGTGAGCCGTACATCCCAAGTGTCCATAGCGTCTAGTTTTTAAATTCTTGAAAACGTGTTTCAATATATTAGGTCACTTTATTTAACAAAAGCGATTTTCCACGAATCAAATAGCAGGTCACAATGAGCATGATATTTTAGGCGTGTAAATAAAGACCAATATTAATGTTATGGTTATGATATGTATTATTCCATATTGCATACAATTAGGTGTCAAAGCAAGTAATAATGCACATAATGGAATCATAAAAATATAAGCATAAACATCAATATTTAAACAGATATTGTTTCGAGTTCTCTTGCGAGTCTTCCCCAAACGGAGAACCATAAGACCATCACTAGGATACAATACCTAGATCGCCCCATACATCGCAAAACGCAATTGAGTGGGTCTTCCCCAAAACGCTATTTTATGTATTTAATAAACAATATGTAATTCTATTTATCATTATAATTCTAATTAACAATTAATTAATTCTAATTCACCTTTAATTCTAATTAACAAGTAATTCTAATTAACTTTTAATTATAATTAACAATTAATTTATTAATTAACAAATTAATTCTAATTAACAAGTAATTCTAATTAACAATTAATTCTAATTAACAAATTAATTCTAATTAACAATTTAATATAATTTTTGTGTGACTTGTTATTTTTTATTAATAATTGACAAGTATTGCATATAGTTGTCCAAACAAAAATAAAACGAATAACTAAATTAGTTTTAGGCAACCTTTTAAACATGTTTATTAAAAGAAACGTGTAACCCATAATCGCAAAAATGAGATGACTCGTGATGCCACTATTGGGATTTTAGAACTATGTAAACCAATTAACTACCACGAGTACGCAGCGGATATGGATCTAGTTATCGCAATTAGGTTAACACGTAATAATAAACAATAATTGAATTAAAGGTAAAGTAAAGAAACTAACCTTTCATGGCATTGAACGCAAGTGTAACGAACAAGAAAACCAATATGAAACCCAAGTGTCTAAATTAGACACCTATACGAGTATCACACACAACACGAAAACCGTATACGTTCGATATAGAGCTAGTCGAGAACGTATTAAAACCAATCAACCTTTGACACCAACACTTGAATAACACGAACTAGAAAAACCCAAGACCAAGTCTTCTTTCTGTCCGAGAACACCAAAACAACAAGAAGCTGTTGTTATCACTTTACCTAATATCAGACAAAGTATGTCTGATATCTCCTGCTTGTGTCCGAGAAAATAACCACGACAAGAATCAAACAGAAAACCCTTCTTGTCCTTGTTGCTGTTGTCGATCAGGAGGAACAAGAATCTACACCAAAACCTAACACAACTTGGATCAAATAATGATGCCAGTATAGGAATTATACGAACCAAGAACAAGTCTTAAACCCTAATCGATTCAAGATGAAATCAACTGCGTTTAGAGCTGGGAACAGTGGATCATTTAGGGTATTGAAAGGGTATGATTATGCATGCAAAGAATGGGTGAGGGGTTGGTTTATATAATATCTTGACCGACCTAAAGCCTAGCTTGTAGCTTGGTCGACAAGTCAAAAACCCAACACCCTTTTACTGCCCCTCTTGCCCGATCAGTGAACCCAAGGCCCAAGGCAGTCACAATTCAAACGACCCAAGCCCAGGAATCATTCCATGGATCGTCTAATGTAATCGGGTCAAGTTTACATGCATATCGGGTACGAATATTCAAGTATCAAATACGTTCTACACGTATACTCGTGTTTATCGTGTGTGCCCCCATAGGCTCACACACTCTTAGCCGTTTTACGTGTTTTCAACTCCCACAAACCAACAATAAGCACCACCAAAACCACCGGATCTGCCAAAAACAAAGCGAACACAAAACAACCAAAACCACATATACAACAAAATCGATGGTGGTTGCCACACATTTAGTTGGTTGTAGTAGTAATGTCAGCGACGCTGGATGGGATGGTGTCTACAGTTAGTCTGTGGGTTTCTAGAGAGGGAGAATAGAGAGTATTTAGAGAGAGAGAGAGAGAGAGAGAGAGAGAGAGAGAGAGAGAGAGAGAGAGAGAGAGAGAGAGAGAGAATGGGAGAGAGATAGAGAGAGAGAGAGCAGGTGTTGTGTGTGGGTTTTTATGTTTGGGAGTGGGGTGCGTGGGTAAGGGTAGCGGTTTTGAAATGGGTTGTTATAAGTTTTTTTTTTAATGGGCTGTTATAAGTTTTTTAAGTGAGGTGTATTAATATTTGAGTGTTACAAGTTTTTTGTTTAATCTGAATTTTTAGCCTTCTATTAATTGCATGTCCTAAATGTTTTCTATAGTAGTATTGATAAACAAGAGGAATTCCCCCTGAAATATAAGACTTCTAGCAACATTTAGCAGATGTCTATGTTTCCTTTTAGTAATACCATTCTGCTGAGGTGTATATGCACAAGTAGTTTGACGAACAATACCCATGGTATTAAAAAAATATGACATTCTATTATTCAAAAACTCAGTACCATTATCAGATATTATCATTTTTATCTTTTTATTAAACTGAGTAAGAACCAAGTTATAAAAATTAACCAACATTCCAAAAACTTCATCCTTAGTTTTATGCATATACACCCAGACAGACCTACTATAGTCATCCACAATAGTCAAGAAATACCTAAAACCTTCCGTGCTAACCACTTTATAAGGACCCTAGACATCAAGATGAATCAGTTGTCCAAAAACCACAGATTTATTTTCACTTAAAGGAAATGAATCTCTTGTTTGTTTTGCCTTATGACAAACCTCACAAGGACTTTCATGATCAACATTAGTCAGATTTAAAGACTGTTTAAGCATTTTTAAGACCTGGTTACTAGGATGCCCTAGTCTATTATGCCAGACTTCTTTAGAAACATGACAAGCACAAAACTCACTTTGATTAACCACAACAGACTTATCAAATTCTCTATCAAACATATACAAACCACCAAACTCACTACCAGTCCCCAGAGCATTATGCTTTTTCAAATCCTGAATATAGCATTTAGTCTCATCAAAACCAACAGTCAACTTACTATCTTTAATCATTTTATGAACTGATAACAAACTAACACAATATTCAGGCACAACTAACACATCAAACAAAACAACATGCTTGTTAAGTCTAAGATTACCAACATGAGTAATTTTAGCAAGGGTGCCATTAGGATGACTAATAGTTAAATTCAAATCAGATATATCAAGTAAACCAAACATTTTGTCAGTTTTATTAGTCATATGCTGATTGGTTCCTGAATCTATAATCCATTCCAGATGATAAGAAACACCTTTAACATTAATCTTAGCACAAAAAAATTGATAAAAGTGCTGATTAAAGAACAGATTGCAGTTAAAAAACAACAAGAATCACTACCTGCCATACTAGCATGAGCAGTAGAACATGTTTTATCATTCAAAAGGTTCATCAACTTCATAACCTATTCATTTGTGAAGACACAGTACCAGTGCTCTTGACATCACCACTAACATTAGGCATACCCTTAACCTCAGCATTATTACTTTTACCATTATTAAAACCAGTTGTAGGCTTCAAATTAGGATTCTTTTTAAAACCATGAGCATAACCAATTAGATCAAAACATCTTTCAATAGTATGCCCTTTTAGACCATAGTTTTTACTTAACAAACTATCATAACTTCCTCTATTATTACTGTTTCCAGACCTATTACTGTTAAAATTATTCCTGTTATTACCATTAGGCCTAGAAACAAAAGCAAAATTTGAGGCTTCTCAATTTTAACAAAGTGGGAGGAATCCCTCTATAGGCTCTTCCCTTGATACAATGACAAAAGCATATTTAACCTCAAGAAGGACTTCCTTAGTTAAGATACAACTTCTAATAGGTTGATAAATGTCATCAAGTCCCATTAGGAATTTCATCAATTTCAACAACTAACTCAGTTCTAGCTTCACAAATTCAATCAGGTAATTTAGTTAAAGTATCAAATTCCCTCCACAATGAATTCAACTTATGAAAATATTCAGATACTGGTAACCTACCTTGTTTGAATGAATTAATCTTTTGTAACAAATTAAACACCACAGAACCATCAATTCTATCATAAGTATCCTTTAAATCCTTCCAAACAGATGTATCAATATCAAAAAAAACATGACCATGATACACATCTTGAGATAAAGAACATAACAATCAATTTAAAACCACATCATTGCATCTATCCCACTGTGCTTCTAATAAAGGACTAGCAGCATAAGTAGTTCTAAGACAAGTACCATCAAGAAAACCCATTTTATTTTTAATTTGCATAGTCCATTTAATAGCACTAGACCAAACCCTGTGTAACACCCCCAAATCTCGGTATAGCGGAAGACTTAATCAAGTTTTCGGGGCGTTACATGGATTGGTATCTCACAAAAGTATAGCAAACAAGATAGTCATATTATCATTCAAAAACCAATCCCAATTTAATTATCCAATACAATCATCCCAAAAGAGTTAAATGTAAGGCCCAATATGATAGATAAAATAGGTCCCCACAATATTATCAGAGTTTTAAATATGATCCTTCAACCATGCCTCCTTGCCAAGCTTCCACAGAACAAGCACTCCAAACATCATTTAAATATCAGAGAAAAACATGCTAAAAGGTCAGCTAACGTTGGTGAGTTCATAGGTTTAAATTCAAGTTTAAATAGTGGACCTGTAGGAGTTTATTTGCTATGCGAGACTTAAGATAGATACACATCATCACACCAATCACATACCAATATCAAAATCAACAATACCATCAATATCATATTCGGCGTTATAGTAGGGGCCCCTAGCGACTCTAGCCAGCGCAGTCGTAGCAAAGTCTAGAACAATTGCTAACCCTGGACTAGGTCAAGGTAGAAGTCTATACTTAGCTAGAAAAGTGTTATACAAATATGATTGCTACCCTAGACTAAGGCAACAGCTACCACATATCTATCTAAACAGTCAAGCACATAAACAAATCAAAATAGTTTAAAAGTTCCAAAAGAGTAGCATGATTTCTCACCCCAAATTAGTTAAAAACATAGATAAAAGTAGGGCTATGAAACTCACCTCATGTAAGCAACGCACAAACAAACACTAGCAACGAAGATAACAGCTAACATGACTCAGCAACTACAGACTCGGCACAACCTATTAATATAAACCAATTTTAATATATATTTCCCAAAATCAATGTTATCTACCCCAATGTATTCCTTTTCTTTATCTCCAAAACTGTCTTGTTTCACCGTTTAGTCCTAGCGTTTGGTATTGTCGTGTGTGTATCGACTCAACATGATATCATGAATGCACACAAAAAACCACAATGTGACTCAGTGCAACACAACGAGACATCTAAGCGATAAGCTCCATAGTCCAATAAGTTTCGGAATATATAGTAGACCTTATCGAATTCGTCAACTCAATAAACTCAATTATTTATTCGTGTCGCTTATTATCCCATAAACCGGTCGCATCCTAACGAGTCATAAGGATAATTCACCCATTAATAATGCTATCCAATGTGCCTAACGGGCTCTTATTAGATTCATTAACCTAATAAGTCTGTTATCCACGTGGATCGACACTATTAATGTTAGGTCATCCGTAACCCATGCATACAACGTAAATAGAATTAAATACTTGAAAGTGGTATTAAATGCTCATAAATGGCACATCTCGATAAACGTGCACTCGAAAAATTAAATACTTTTTAATTAGAAAACCTTTCTATTTTTAGTCGTTAATTCCATTTAAAATAGTGAATAACAAGACAAGTCTTGTTATCGATGGTTTTAGTATGAAAACCATTTATTATTTATGTTTCACCAGTTATTAATCATGTTTATATATATATATATATATATATATATATATATATATATATATATATATATATATATATATATATATATATATATATATATATATATATATATATATATATATATATATATGTCGTCAATTTCAATGTAAGTCTTAAATCGTTATTCGTTTCGAGTCCACAAGCACGTGTCAACTTCTCGGCGCCTTTTTTTTTGGGTAAAAGGTCAAAGACCCGGTAAATATATTACTCCAAAAAACGTTTAAGTACAAAGGATATGAGTGAATCCCATATCTCAGCCCGTTACATAGGCGGAAAGCTTATATAACAAGATACTTCCTATTCTCTATACATGAAAATAAACCACTACTCAAAAGATAACGTTAGACGCCTATGAAAACAAAATTACTTCCTTCCAAGGCCTTGGAGCTTGATACCATACGTGTCATAATAAGCATCCAAATTTCCTGGAAGATTGTAGACCTGATCCGCATAGTCATCATAATCATAGTCATCATAATCATCTTCACGATCATGACCACCACCAAATAGGTTCATTTACTCATCAAAAGTGTTCACAACCTCCTCTTCATCACTGTCGGAATCAACAATCTCTCCCAACTTAGAGAATGGGTTAACCCTTTTAGTAGAAGAAGTAGACGAAAAATCTTTTTTATTACCTGGATAATCAACCTTTTTAATTGGATTACCATCATCATCAACAAGAGTAGCTTTCCCATCAATAAGAAGCTTTTCAAACTCCCCAATTTTCTCAACAATAGGGGTAGGACCAACCTCGTTAGCTTCCATAGAATCACTCACAAGCGGTTCCTGTGATACATTACCGGTCTTAAGAGACCCAACCTCCTTTGCTTCCATTGTACTACCAGAATCCACTACATCAGTATGAGTTCCACATTCATCAGTATCGATCATATTAAGTGCAGCAAAAGGATTAGATGTAGCAATCTTCATCCCACTCGTACTAGCCACTTCAGGAGGAGGCGCTTTAGGTTGACACCTAAACTTAGGAACCTCCCTTACCTGGAACACTTGGACCTCCATTCCTACCCTTATTCTTGTTATTGACAGTTAGAAAACCATCATTAACACTCTGTTTAGGCTGAATAGGAGGTGGAACAGATTTAGGACAATCAAGCAGCGTATGACCAAAAAGCTTACACGTATCACACCGAGGCGGTTTCCATTCGTATTCAACCCGAATCTTTTCAATAATAGAACCTGTCCCATCAAGTAATGGTATCTCAACAATGATGCTCTCCCTAAGAACCTGATCCGCCTTAACTTCAATCAAGCACCTAGCAAAACTATTTCGACCCCATGATTCCAAGCACATTTGACTAGTGTAAGAATCTAATATTTTAGGCGTACCAATCAATGTGGTTAGGAGGCTGAGACCATCATCATAAAACATAGCAAGGGGCACATCATGGAATTTAACCCATACCGGAATATTAGTCAAATCCTCTTTAAGCGGATTAGTATTCAACGTCCAAGTTTTAAGAATAATTGGCACATTCCTAATCATCCACGGTCCGTTTTCAAGAACATCATCAACACCTTTACGAGTAGAAAACTTAAAGAAAAAGAACCCCTTAGCATTCATCATAACCTTTTGAATACCATACTCTGCCCACGTATTACAAATGTAATAATCAACAACCGGAAAAGCAATACGCTTACCAAGAAAATAACCATAAAGGGTATTCTCAAATTTAGAGTTTACCTCCTCAACGAATTTCATAGGAATGGAGAGATCCAACCCATTAGACTTTTTACTACATTCCAACCAACGAAAATTAGACTTGCGCCTCGTAGAATCAATTAACGTAGCACCCGCATATGAAACCGGCTTCACACTCGGGGTACCCGTTGGTTGGGGCTGATTATGAACTTTGGGAGACGAATTAGAAACAACATTAGTACCATTGTCCGCATTCTCCGCATTCGTAACTTCAACACCGCGCATAGCCTCTTGAAAGGTCTTACACGCTTCCAAAATGACCGGGTCAAGACCATAATTCGGCTCAGCCACTCTTTGCGCAAGATCTTCATTCATGGAGCTAGTTTGATCGGCCAAACTAGCAGAAGATCTCTTATTCATAGAATTAGCGTCATTCGAATCATTAGCAGCAGAATTACCCACATCTTTCGAATCCTTGGAAGCACTAGTCTTATTAAAAAATCCTTTTTCCATCTCTCAAAACCCTACAACCCACAGCAAAACAATCGTATTCACCAAGAACAATTCAACAGCAGCAGCAAAAACAAAAATAAACAAAAGTAAAACGCTAACGCAAGGTTACGGTTTCATAAACGTTGAAACGCAACCTCTAGTCCACCATTATAATGCATGCAAATCAGTACGAATACATTAGAGTTCGGTTTGCATGCAATTGAATCTTCAATATTAAATAACGCCAAGCTTAATATGAATGTGATAACTTCTCGGCTTTTAATCAATCTATAGTCCAATATATACTAAAATCCATGTTACGGCGTTGTCGGGGTCAACTATTGACTAAAAAGTCAAAGTAATACCGACATTGCTCAAAGTTGTCAATTTATATTATAAGTCCAAGTGAATAGGCACAATAGCGCAAATCAATCTCAAATTAACCCATATCAATCTCACCATCCAATCAAACTATCAAATATACCTGAAACCAATGTTATGACCCTAATGGTCATGACACGGTCCCGGTTAAGACCACATGAACCAAACAAGCTCTAGAAGCTTTTCGGCTCCACGCGTCTCATCCAAACACCAACAACAACTACCAACAAGATACCACAACAACCCGACCCGGACCCTTGGTCCTTAGGGGTCACGTACGCCACACCCACAACCCATACGTGGGTCTTGTGGCTCGTACGCCTCATCCAACACATCCAAACACTCCCAAATGGCTTCTACCACACCCACACACAATCAATCAACCCCCAAACAACATCCAATCATCAAACCCATCAACTAATCCTAACCAATATCATGAAACGACAATAAAAATGCAAAATCACCATAAAATGATACAACACACGATACCAAATCACTAGCTACATGTTTTATTAGTTGTAAATTAGTTTTAGACCCAAGTTTCACCCAAAACCCACTTAAGTCGAGCCTTGTACGAGCCTTAGAGAGGTCCTACGTGGATTTTCATGACTCAATCGAGCTTGACCCATGTTCCTTTTACGTTTTCCAAACCTGATCTACAAGATTACAACAAAACCCTAGAATCACGAATGGTTTTTGCAAGATTTGGAGGTGTTATTGAAGGCTTCTATAGGCGTGCCATATATGGATGGAAAGAGGAAAGAAAGATCTACAAAATGGTGGTGGTGGTGGGTGGTCACGCGCCGCTGTGTGGCCGGAATCTGGCTGGAGAATGGCCGGCGGTGGTGATGGTTATTTAAGGTTAGGGTTTTGTTGGTGGAAGAGAGAGAGAGAGTAGAGAGAGAAAGTTGGTGTGTGTGTGTGTTTAGTGAGAGAAATAAAAGAGAGAAATGAGATGAGATGAGGGTATATATACTTGGAAAAGAGGGACTCAAAAATAAATAAAAATGGGGGAGGGGTGGCCGGCTAGGTAGAAATGGAAGGGCCAAAGTCGTAGTTTCTTCATAAACTATCCCGTTTATCCATTCCCGAGCTCATATATTGTCCTACGAGTGTCCCACGATGTTCCTTCGACCTTCTATTGTTTTTATTTACGTTTTTCCACTAGTTTTGACTATTTATTTTTCAAGTTTCGAGTTACGGTTTAAAAGTTAGGTTATTTCTTGTTTTAGGATTTTATTGTGCCGAATCGAATAGTGCCTAACAAAAAGAGTTAAAACTCACACGATAACTTATACGATAATAAAATAAATCATAAAAACCAATAAACGATATCAAATCAAGTCATGGTCGATAAAAAATAGTTATAAAGGCAAATACTCGGTTTACTTTAACGTAATGCGGTTACCTAAAATAGACTCCCTAATTGTCAGTTGTCACAGCCTCCCAGCCTCAGAAGAAACCCGTCCCAGGTTTCACTCCGAGTTGCTTGGTGTCATGAAGAGTTTAGGGTACTTCCTGCGGAATACATCCTCACGTTCCCAAGTGAACTCCGGTCAATGTCGGGAGTTCCAACGAACTTTAATAATCGGAATACGGCTATGCTTCAGCCGTTTAACCTCACGATCCATGATCTCTATCGATTCCTCAATGAAATTCAACTTCTCATCAATACGGATATCTCTTGACGGTACAACTATGTTTTCCTCCGAAAGATATTTCTTAAGATTACTAAAATGAAAGACGTTGTGTACACTGCTCAATTCCGAAGGTAGCTCAAGATGGTAAGCTACTGGTCCGATTCTTTCTAGGATTGGAAAGGGACCAATGTATCGGGGATTGAGTTTTCCACGCTTTCCGAAATGAATCACTCCTTTCGAAGGAGAAACCTTTAACATAACACGATCTCCAACCTGAAACTCTAAGGGTTTACGTCTCCTATCGGCATAACTCTTTTGTCTATCTAAAGCGGTTTGTAAATGATTACAGATCTGAACTATCTTCTCAGTGATTTCTAGAACGAGTTCAGGACCGGTAAGCTGACTCTCGCCACCTTCCGCCCAACAAACTGGAGAACGACATTTTCGGCCATATAGTGCCTCAAATGGGGCGGCCTTAATGCTAGAAAGATAACTATTGTTGTAGGAGAATTCGGCCAAAGGGAGATGTCTCTCCAAGCCTTTGCCGAAATCGATGACACAGGCTCTAAGTATATCCTCTAAGGTCTGAATGGTTCTTTCGCTCTGACCGTCGGTTTGAGGATGATAAGCAGTGCTCATATCCATGTTTGTTCCTAACGCTGACTGTAAGGATCTCCAAAAGTGGGATGTAAAATGGCTATCTCGGTCGGAAATGATAGGTACCAGTACTCTATGACTCGATACTATCTCCTTGATATATAGCTGAGCGAGCTTGTCGAGACTATCGACCTCGCTAATGGCCAAGAAGTGAGCAGACTTAGTCAAACGATCTACGATTACACAGATAGCGTCATTACCGCTAGCCGTTCTCGGTAATTTGGTGATAAAGTCCATGGTGATTCGCTCCCATTTCCATTCTGAGAGTTCGGGTTGAACTAAGAGTCCTGAGGGTTTCTGGTGTTTGGCCTTTATCTTAGAACAAGTCAAGCACCAGCTGACATACTGAGCTATGTCGGCTTTCATGTTAGGCCACCAGTAGAGTTTCTTAAGGTCATGCATCTTAGCGGCTCCGGGATGAATAGAGTATTTTGATTTATGCGACTCATGCCTAATCAACTCACGGATTCCGCCATGAAATGGTATCCAGCTTCTGTCTCTGAAGCATAGGGTTCCGTCGGAACACTTCAAGAATCCGTTTTCACTTTCTACCATTCCATGAAGGTTCTCAAATGGACGGTTCTCTACCGTCAATGCCGCAGCTTGGGCGGCTAGGATTTGAGACGGTAGAGGCGAACTAATGGTCATTCCTAGGGATCGAACGAGTAAAGGTGGAATGTTCTCCTTACGGCTGAGGGCATCTGCCACTACATTAGCTTTACCAGGATGATAACGAATCTCATAGTCATAATCAGTAAGCAACTCTAACCAACGACGTTGTCTTATATTCAACTCCTTCTGATCTAAGATATGCTTCAAGCTCTTATGGTCGGTAAACACTACACACTTGGTTCTATACAAATAATGTCTCCTGATTCTAAGGGCAAACACTACAACACCTAACTCCATATCATGGGTGGTGTAGTTTTTCTCATGCTTCTTAAGTTGTCAGGAGGCATAAGCTATCAGCTTCTCCCGTTGCATTAAAACAGCACCTAAGCCTTTATTGAGAAGCATAGTATGGAAGCATAGTGATTATTGAGAAGGAACGTACCCGTAACTATGTTAGGGTCCTCACCAGCTTCTTTCCCAATAGCATTACACTCGCGTTGTTCCCATGTCTCTCTGCTTATTCCTAGCACCTTGATTTCCCTGGTTCTCTACAACCTCTTGCTTCACAGGGTTTTGGCCATTACTTCCCACACCTCGATTAACAAATCCTCCTCCATTTTCGGGGTTTCCTCTCACCCATTGCTCTCGGCACTCATTCTTGTAGTGCCCTTTCTTTCCTTATCCAAAACAAGTGACAGTGGCCTTCCAGTCCGCTCCTTGCATAGTTTGAGCCGCAACAAGGGGACGTGACCTACATTCCTTGGCCATGTGTCCTACCTTAGAGCAATTCCTACACACTATTGAGCACGGGCCATGGTGGTGTCGGTTGCAATGACCACACAAGGGTTTGCTACCTTCATAACCCTTCTTCTCTCCATTTCCTATGGCGAACACACTGGCTCTCTCATGCCGTTTGTTGCCATTCCCTTTAACAACCTCAGTCATCTTCCTCTTATCACTCTTATCACTTTTACCCTTGTCTCCTCCTTCTAACACATAAGAGTCCATCAAATGCTGAGCCATAGTAATTGCCTCATGCAAGTTAGCTGGCTTCGCAGCGATGACATCATTCCTAGTAGCTAAAGGCAATCCATCAGTATACCTCTCAATCTTAAGGGCTTCAGTGTGAACCATTTCTGGGCAAAGCAGCGACAACTCTTGGAAACGACGATTGTAGGTCGTCATGTCGGTACCCTTAACCTTATGGTTCCAGAACTCAATCTCTAACTTCTTAACTTCATTCCTAGGACAGTAAGTCTTGATCAGGAGAGCCTTAAACTGGGTCCAAGTCATGCTATAAGCTACATCACTTCCTACGGATCTGCGATAGTTGTTCCACCACGTCAACGCTTCGTCTTTCAAGGTGAACGTCGCATACTTAACCTTACAATCCTCTTCACAATTACTAACGGTAAACACAGACTCAGTTTTCTCCATCCACCTTGTTAGGTAAACCACTCCCTCGGTTCCTCCGAACTCGATGGGACCACATAATCGGAACTCTTTGTAGGTACAACCTCGAGCTCGATTAAGCGGTGGGGTTCCACTAGAGGTGTTAGAGTTATTAGACTCAGCTAGTAGTTCAGCTACGCGTTGTGTCACGAGCTGGTCGATTAGGGCTGGGTTCAAAGGCTGCGAGTTGGGTGGAACAGGACCATTCTCAGCACGGTCGTTCACATTCGGGTTTTCTACAGCTGGGTTATCAGTGTTCTGGTTCTCAACAGGTGGAGTGGTCGGGGTCCGACGACGACCTCGACGGACAGGAGTAACCACAGCAGCATGAGCTGCTCGGTTGGTCCTAGGCGTGTTTCGTCTTGGTGCCATTAACCTGAAGGTTAGAACGACAATTTCATAAGTTCACAATTCACACTCTATAAGATTAGGTTGGGCTCCAAGGATAACACTATATCATAATAAAATAACTAGAGACCGAGTCAAAACTACGGGATGCACATTCTAATAACCATAACTCATAGGTTCCAAAGTGGAATACATGAAAGGATACGGAGAAATAAAAATGATTCTAACCACGATACTAACTGAATAACTAGGATGGATCTACATCTCGAACTAGAGACTACTCAGTTTCAAGATGGTACAATGCCATGAATCTAACACAATCTAGTCACGACTACGAGCACTCCTAAATGATCTCCAAACATCGTCCGTCACTCTCCATAGTGACAAGACCTCCAGAGCTGAGGGTCGCGATCTTTCATAAGATTCACGACCTCCTCCTCCAACTCGTCGACCTTGAGCTGAAGCGCTTGGTCTGCCTCTTGGGCTATCGAACACTCGGCTTGCCGGTTCCCTACCTGCTCATAGAGTTCCGACATGCCCTCTCTCAAGGCCATCGACTTCTTAACCATCTTAGTCATATCCACTCTCAAATCCTCTACACCAGTCCTCGACACTCTACCTAGTCGATCAGACAACTGACTAAGGCTAATATTTTGGGATATAATCCTTTCCCAAATCAGACCTGTACCTCCATACTCCTCGGGTTCTGAAGCAATCTCTGAAGGTATCTCTGAACCTAGTGGGCTACCTATCTCAGGTGAATGTGGAGGTGAACCAAAACCAAAAGGCTACCCAGGAGAGTCAGGCTCAGGCAGAGGTAAGGGAGAGCCTGGCCTTGGAGAATGCGCAGGACTCTGCAATGGTGGAGTACCCCCTTCTGGGATATCCTCATCATCCTCCTCCTGAGGATCCTCATCCTCATCTACATACTCCTCCTCGATCTCATGCTCCTCCTCTCCCTCATCTTCACAGGGAGAGTCCATGAGTCGGCGTCTCCGTGTGGGTGAATCCTGAGGTGATACAGTAAGGGATCTAGGTCTTCTAAGACATAGTGATGTTGGTGGTGATGACAGAAGAGAGTGGGCTGCTAGGTGAATAGGTGGTGATGGTGGTCGCACGGACATGCGGGCAGTACTACGAGTAAGTTTAGGAGTCTTGCCTCGTGCTAGGACCTGATGCAATGTGAGCTGCCTAGATGAGCTAGGGCGGTCAGATGATGATGATGAACTAGGGTGACGGGCAATCATATAGGGATCACCCAACACAACAGTCATGAGAGTCAATGTTGGGGAAGTAATAGCAGCAAGGACATCCTCAGACACATCATAAGGTAGTAAAGGCATGGTCTATGACAATGGCATAGGGTAGGTATAAGTGTTTGAAAATGACTAGTTCTAATAATCGCATCAGCTCAACCAAAACATATATCACATAATGAAAGGTTTAAAAATAGAGGTACCGCATTACTCAAAATATGCCTTTAAATAAGACACATAAGTTCTGTTCTATCACATAATCCACGCATCATATAATCCCAAATCAAATCAAGCATATAATCAAGCTCATAATCCCAAAATCACAACACATCAATAATCCAAATCAAGTTCATAATATCTCGACAATCAAATCACATATCCCAAAACCAATAATCATATCTCAAAACATAGCATCTCAAATAATCAAATCACAATACATAATATCTCATAAATCAAGTTGCATTTAATATCAAAATCAAATAAGGAAGCTTCGGCTTGGCAGGCGGGCATGCGTCGGTCGAGGATCAATTTTTCTAAAAAGTGGTTATAGTTTAGGTTTTATTAAATACCTAGTTCTCTATAACCGTGAGCTCTGATACCAATCTGTAACACCCCCAAATCTCGGTACAGCGGAAGACTTAATCAAGTTTTCAAGGCGTTACATGGATTGGTATCTCACACAAGTATAGCAAACAAGATAGTCATATTATCATTCAAAAACTAATCCTAATTTAATTATCCAATACAATCATCCCAAAAGAGTTAAATGTAAGGCCCAATATGATAGATAAAATAGGTCCCCATAATATTATCAGAGTTTTAAATATGATCCTTCAACTATGCCTCCTTGCCAAGCTTCCACATAACAAGCACTCCAAACATCACTTAAATACCTGAGAAAAAAATGCTAAAAGGTCAGCTAACGCTGGTGAGTTCATAGATTTAAATTCAAGTTTAAATAGTGGACCTGTAGGAGTTTATTCGCTATGCGAGACTTAAGATAGATACACATCATCACACCAATCACATACCAATATCACAATCAACAATACCATCAATATCATATTCGACGTTATAGTAGGGCCCCTAGCGACTCTAGCCAGCGCAGTCGTAGCAAAGTCTAGAACAATTGCTAACCGTGGACCAGGTCGAGGTAGAAGCCAATACTTAGCTAGGAAAGTGTTATAGCAATATGATTGCTACCCTAGACTAAGGCAACAGCTACCACATATCTATCTAAATAGTCAAGCACATAAGCAAATCAAAATAGTTTAAAATGTCCAAAAGAGTAGCATGATTTCTCACCCCAAATTAGTTTAAAATCATAGATAAAAGTGGGCTATGAAACTCACCTCAAGCAAGCAACGCACAAACAAACACTAGCAACGAAGATAACAGCTAACACGGCTCAACAACTACAGACTCAGCACAACCTATTAATATAAACCAATTTTAATATATATTTCCCAAAATCAACGTTATCTACCCCAATGTATTCCTTTTCTTTATCTCCAAAAATGTCTTGTTTCACCGTTTAGTCCTAGCGTTTGGTATCGCCGTGTGTGTATCAACTCAACATGATATCATGAATGCACTCAAAAAACCACAATGTGACTCAATGCAACACAACGAGACATCTAAGCGATAAGCTCCATAGTCTAATAAGTTTCAGAATAAATAGTAGACCTTATCGAATTCGTCAACTCGATAAACTCAATTATTTATTCGTGACGCTTATTATCCCATAAACCGGTCGCATCCTAACGAGTCATAAGGATAACTCACCCATTAATAATGCTATCCAACATGCCTAACGGTATCTTATTAGATTTGTCAACCTAATAAGTCCGTTATCCACGTGGATCGACACTATTAATGTTAGGTCATCCGTATCTCATGCACACAACGTAAATAGAATTAAATACTTGAAAGTGGTATTAAATGCTCATAAATGGCACATCTCGATAAACGTGCACTCGAAACATTAAATACTTTTTAATTAGAAAACCTTTCCATTTTTAGTCGTTAATTCTATTTAAAATAGTGAATAACATGACAAGTCTTGTTATCGATTGTTTTAGTATGAAAACCATTTATTATTTATGTTTCACCATTTATTAATCATGTTTATATATATATATATATATATATATATATATATATATATATATATATATATATATATATATATATATATATGTCGTTAATTTCAAAGTAAGTCTTAAATCGTTATTCGTTTCGAGTCCACAAGCACGAGTCATGACTTCTCGTTCGACCTAGACACCAAAAAACTAAACTACAACAAAAACACACAACAAACTCACAGCTAGATATTTTCTAAGTCAAGCTTGCAGACTGTGACTGGTCAGAGCACGTATTCGTACCACTCTTAGTGGCAGATCAAGATGTTAACAAGTCCGTTTACGCCCACTATACTCAACTCAGAAACATCTAAAGAAGAAAGATCACTTACAGTCTTTACAGAATATCATCAGTGGAAAAACACCAAGAACTTAGCCCAAGAACCACAAGATTCCCAGAAACTGAAAAAACCCCAAATTATCAATTAAGGTTTAACAATTGCGCCAAGAAACCAACAATTGGTTCAAGAAATCACCAATTGGCCACAAGAATAATAGTAATCCATCACCAATTGCTCAATTAAACCACGATAATCAAAACCCCCCAAAAATTTGGGTTTCAAGAAAAAACCCTAATACTTCAATCGAATCTCAAGAAATCCAATTAAACCAAGAACCAATCAGATCTCAATACCAAGGTATCGAATCGATCAATTCAAATCAAGATCCCCAAAGTAAACTGAAACACCGCAATCAGAACCTAAGATTCTGATACCATGTGAAAATGATACCAAAACAACTAACACCAGGTGTAATCACCCAACCAACCACCCCTTAGTGTATTATAACAATATACACATATAGCTTGTCCCTAACACAGGTTCAAGCTTACAATACAAGAGAAAATAGTAGTCCCTCTAATAGGTGCTACTTTACAAGAACTCACACTCTAAACCAATCTAGAAAATGATCAACAACTTAAACCAAACCAAACTATCAAGATCAAGTAGATCTTGAAAAAATCAATACAATAAACCCAATGAAACTAGAAACCCAGATCAAGAGTAATCTGCAATCACCAGAGAGAATAATTTAGGTTCTTCTGAAATAGTCACGTTTAAACCTATTTGTTTTTTAAGATTTAGATAAATTCCAGGTTCTGCAAACACATATAGTGATCTCAACTCACGCGCTTCCTACTTATTAGAAGTGGTAAAATGGATAGGCAGAGTAATGTGTCAAATTAGATTCAGGTCACGATGGGCGGTACATGTCATGTGGGCTTAAAATTTTCCAAAACACTTTTAATTAGTTAAACAGTCTTAGCTTGTCAAATACGATTACAAATTTTTTGTTATTTCGATAATAACAGGTTTATTTAGAAAATTATTTAAAAGGTTTTATGGGTGAAAAAAAGCAATGATTATGACGATTATCATACATATGGAAAATAATCTAATTTGCAGAATATAATTATACACAATAAAAATTAGGCAAAAAAAATGCATATATATCCCTCCCAAAATGAATAATTGCATATATATCCTTTGTACAAGTTTTTTATGCACGTAATACAATTGTTTTTATGCATGCTTTGTATATATATGCAATTTTGCATTTTCGGGAGGATATATATGCAAAAGCCCCTAAAAATTAACGTTAGGTTAGGCGGCTTCCAACCAATTTGACCTCTTTTTTAAGAGAAAATATATTAGCAAAGTGAACCCATTCATTATTACATGGGTCATTGCCACCTATGCTACTGATGTTAACTCTGCTATGTATGTCAAGTATGATCGAAAATGGTACCCTGTAGATTCGAATGTGCTTGTAGAAGTGCAGACTTCTGGTACAGTTTCTTTAGGGCCTTTAACCACAGAAAACGTACCATCAAAGGTCATGAGCACTGCTGTCACAAGCAAAAACTCTTCCTATCCCTTATACTATCAGTTGAAGGATACTAGTGCCAGTGATGAGTTTTTCGTGTATCTTCACTTTGCTAAAATTGAAACCCTAAAAAGCAACCAGTCACGAGAATTTTACATTTATCGGAATGGTAAATACTGGGATGGACCAGTTTCTCCACTTGATCACACCACAAGCAAATATATCGTTAGAGGTTTCAACTCACCAAGTTCTAATGTTACCTTGCACTCAACCGCAAATTCAACCCTTCCTCCTATCTTTAATGCGGTAGAGCATTATAAGCCAAAACAACTCCAACAATGGCAAACAGGAGAACAAGATGGTAGATATATAATTTACTAGCACGTATATCTTTTATAAGGAATGACAATTTTAACTCGAACATATTTTTATTTGGTCGATCGGGCTGTGCTCCATCTCAAACGGGTCAAAGTTTTATATTCTTATAGTAATAAAACTTTTTTTCTGATCACTGGTAACACTGTTACTTATTAAAAGTATTTAAGATAGATAAAAATGTGTTTTATTCAATAAAATCGACCCTATCCAGCCCGTTTTAACTCATAGAGAGAGAGAGAGAGAGAGAGAGAGAGAGAGAAACTGTTACCCGGCCCATCCATCTAACCATCTCTACTTTTTATCGTGTTGTTTTCCTTATAACAATATGACGTGGATATATCTTACTTATCATGGCATGTCCATGTGTCTTGCCTTTGTTGTAAAAATTAGCTACAGCAATCTGGAGTACCAAGTCAGCATATGGGTTAAAGAGAAACTGCCAAGGAGATCTGTGTGTTCCACTGCCATCTGTATGGCATGGTATTAACTGTAGCTACAATGACTCGAAGAATCCTAGGATCATATTAGTGTATGTATTACATTCAAAAATGTGACCTGACTAACAATTACATTTATCATAATTGACTATTTCTTAACAAACTTTAAATTTAGGAACTTGTCCTCTAGCGGATTGATTGGAGATGTTGCTGATGGCTTAGCCAATCTCACAATGATAAAATCATTGTAAGTGCTATCTAAGATGAATTGTCTGTAAAATTTAATCATTTGAAGGTGGCATCGTGTTATTTACTAGCGATGAGTTGATTTGAGTTGTGTTTTATCTCTGACAGCTGGAACAGGTCAACTTAAAAAAAATAAAAATAGGGATACAAACTTCTTAATTCTTTTAACCGAAGAATTAGAGTACTATTGTGATAAAAAGTTACTTTGGTAATCATATATACCACTATTTACTAATAGTAGACAAAAAAGAGTTCAAGGGTCAACTCGACCAGGACCATTTCGACCCAAACTAAGAGTGACATGTTTCAACATGAACCCATTTTGACTTTGTTGCCCGACCGACCATCATCCAACCTCTAACTTAAAAAGTTCCTTATTTTTTGTTCCTTTCTCAGGGATCTTTCCTACAATAACTTGACAGGAACTGTACCCAAGTTTCTCGCATCCCTAGATTTTTTGGGGGTTCTGTAAGTTGTCTAGCTGTAATCCCAGGGTCAAAGGATTCTATATATACTCTATATAATAGTTTGCATTGTCTTCCTAACAGAAATCTAATAGGAAACAATTTCACAAGACCACTAGCAGCAGAACTCCTGGCAAAGTCAGAGAAAGGAATGTTAAGGCTGATGTTAGCTCCATACTTTCTGATAATACTCAAATCAAATGTAAATCAACATTCACCTCACTTATTCTAACATTTATTTCATATTCAGTATCGAAGGTATTAGCGATCAAGATAAAGGTGCTTGTCCTATGGCTTCATGTAAAAATAAAAAGCTTAACAAAGTTGTTATCCCAGTGACAACAACTATCGCTGCATTCTTTGTGCTATTGATCACCTTTGTCATACTGTGGATAATTAAAAGAAGACGCACAAAAGGTTTGGAACAATTTTAACATATGTTAAAGTTAAATCATAATCTATGTATAACAGTATAAGAAATGAAACCTACATCCTCAGTAATAACTGAACTTGGTATTTGAAATAATGAATGCAGCTATACCAGATGAAATAATCGAATCAAGAAATCAACGTTTCACATTTAGAGAGATACAGAGTATTACTGGAAACTTTAATACTATCATTGGGAAAGGTGGATTTGGAACGGTATTCCATGGATGCATTGGGGATAACCAAGTTGCTGTGAAAATGCTTTCTGAATCATCAGCTCAAGGATGCAGGGAATTTCGGGCTGAAGTAAGAGTTCTGTGATGTCATAGAGGCCTTACAATACACCATGATTGCTAAATATTCTATCAGCTAACTTTATTACATAAAAGTTGAGTAGAATGGGTGGGGCAGGTGGTTTGAATAACCGGTAAGCAATCAGCATGGGTTCGGGTCAAAACGTATAATTTTTTGGTGTAGGTTGACCAGTAACGCTATTTTTTACAAACTCTTTTAAAGATTTGTTAAAACTACAAATTCAAATATGATTAAAAATGTTATGTACACTTTGTTGGAATTATATAACATGACAATCATATTTAAAACACATAAAACATCAAAGAAACATGCGGAAGCGTATAGGAACGAATTAATGAATAACTAATTAACATAAACATAAAGTATGCGTACCTTCAAGAATCAATTCCTTAAACTAGCAAGTGATGAACCCTAATTAGGGTTTATAAGGATTATATGAATTACCCCTTACCGTTTTGTAATTCAATCCAAGATACTAACAATAGTGTGTTAGTATCACGTTCTTGTACACACGTACTATAACAAATTAAAGTAATGCTAGTTTTAAGAACACGAAAACTTTTGTTTTGGAAAAACAAGTGGATCGCCACCCTAGAGGAATGTACGATCGGTTTGGGACAAAGAAACACACAAAACAATTTTAGGTTTAAGATTAGGAGTACAAGAGATGGAATACAATGACCCTAGGCCTTGTATATATACACAAGATAACTTGGTGACCAAGTTAGACTTGGATTGGGCTTGGAAACCCCCTTGGCCGATCGGATGGTGTATCCCCACGGGTTTCCGGAACCTTCTGGATCTCTATTTTAATATCTAGTCCTTCCATTTAACATTTAACGATCGTTAGTCCATTACACTTAATTAACTTAACGTCCGTTATATATTTCGTGTAAATAATAAATAAATATAACATTTAATATCTAATTATTAACCTTAATTTTCATACGCAAAGTGTGCAATTCCGTGGTCTCGAGTTCGATCCTAGCTCACGTCTACTAATTTATATCCATAAAACCAACAGCTCTCACTTGGATATATCTTAATAGCGTGATCACATCGGTTAGCGTCTAGCAACACTTCGATGCCTCTAGCACGACTCGAGTAAGGCTCCTGGAAAACCTTTTAATGATTTCTCATTATTATTATCCTTTTGTTTCTAATACCACGTTAAATAAAGATATGGAATTAAGACATTCTTTATTCAACCATTATGTTTCTCGTTTTAAGTGATTGAGCAAGATTACCAAATCTTCTGAACATATTCAGGGGAGATCTTGGATGTGGCCGCACAAACATTTTGTCATCCCTACGAGGGGCCCAACAGTATTAAACTCCAAAATAAATTTGAAGGAACAAATTCTATCTTGACTACAAGAATAATCCACAAACTTTGCAATATTTCTGGAAACAACCCTTATGACTACCAGTTACGTATAGCGTTAAGTTGTTCCACAGAAATGCACTACATTTATGACACTTATCTGGTATCTCAAGTCTGAGGATAACTATTCATGATTTACTTAACAACAATATCCATAAAGTAAATTATGTAGTTGGGATAAGTGCTATATTCAATTCATTGAATATCATCTGAAATTGGTATGCTTTCTCATCAATATACTTTCAAGTATATTCTACCACATCGCTCAGATTTGTCTTAGTTTAATGATACTCCCATATCAGTAATCGACAATGGACAATTTAGAATAACTTAGTTACTTATGGATTAAACATGCAAATATAGGATAACAATATTATAAATGAAAATAAACATAATCAAAATTTTATTTCATCAATCTATACTACATATAATAGAAAAACAGTCAAAGGTGAATTGTTGAAAAGTTAAAATTGGTCAATGGAGAGAGAAATGTCTAATGTAATTAATAGTCTTATTAAAACACCCAATTACTTAAAAGTACAATAATTTATTCACATTGTACAATCAATTAAAAGCACATCTACTAAATTAAAAATAACCAATTAAAACAGCCCTTACTAAAAAGTACAATAAAATTTCGTAACGTACAATTTAAATAAGCTATAACATAATCCAAAATATAAAATAATTAAACACAATAATTAATGTTATTTTTAAAAAACCCTAAAATGAAAAGTACATGTTATTATACATATTATACAAATTAATAAAACACACAAAACTTCATACAAGCTAACAAGTTGATGGTACATATAGTTTTAAAAACCGGACCGGACCGGAGAGGACCCGTTGAAACCGATACAAACTGGTGAATCAGATCTCATCGAGATCTATTTCTCTGGTTAATCGTCACATGGTACCCGCCGTCGAAACGCGTGGGTACCCTGCTATTACTATATATAAAGGAAAAACCAAAAAGTGAAAATTTGAAACTAAAAGCGGAAATGTTGAAGACATATATTTCAAAAGGAAACTATTAATACACATCGAAAATCGAGTTGACCCGGGACACTTCAAACCCGGCGGGTTGACCCGGTTTAATTTGACTTGTTTTCGACCCAACCTGTTGGGTTGACTCAGTTTAAATCGACCTGTTTTTTTACCGGAACGGTTCAACCGGTTGAACCACCTGGGTCGAACTGGGTTTCATATTTGACAAAATTATATGAGAAATGATGAAGTAGTTTTGAAACCCGTGACAAATTTGAAAAAAATGAGAGACAAAGTAATTATAGGTTTTTTTTATTTTTTTTTTATTTTGCTTTGACACATGTACTTTGTCATTAATTTGTATAATGTTATTTTAAAAAATGTTGGTCTTACACCACTTAAGGGGCTAGCATATATGAATCGGCTTTTAAAAGTTAATATATATTGTATAGCCCTTTGTCCAGTATATAAATAATGTTATGTAAGTTTATTGGAATCACAAAAATTAAATAGTATTGTTATCTTTAGCGATAATTATTTGTACCCCAAACAAATAGCTTTGAACAAAGCTTAAATATCTATGCAAATTGATAGTAAAAGATAATCTTATTATGGTGATATCAAATTTGTAAGGTTACAAGTTTAAAAGACACACACCAAATGATAAACGCTACACATGTAAAAAAAAAAAATTATCACTGCCTAAATTATCGACAAAACAAGAAAAGGCGGTCACACACGTTAGCTATACCTCTAAACTACAATATAATATTGCCAACTACATAATACCGTTGCTTTTTGTAATGCCTGAATCTATTATTATTAAAATCTTAATAACTTAAAACAATCCTATAAGAAAATATACTCTCACACTTAGATGGACCCACATAATTTTTTTGAAAACTGTATATTTCTGTTGTTATGCAACCACGCATCTAGATTATAGTTATTCGAAAATTATTCTCTAACGCTACAAATACAGTTTGTTGAAAGAAACTTACGGGTCGTCGGAACTTTGCAAAAAACTAGACACCGCTGCCGCTAGGCGCGGGTACTCGTCTAGTATAATAAATGTATACTATATCCTTTATCCAAATACTAGTCACAGTTATGCATGAAACTTTTAGCTAAACGAAGTCCAATGTCATTGGCAAGTCCAATAAGCTTTTCTCTAGGTAAAGCCTTAGTGAAAGTATCAGCTAAGTTGTCATCTGTGTGAACTTTCAATAGATTAATTTCACCTTCGCGGACTTGTTCCCGAACATAGTGATACTTTCGTAGAAAATGTCTGGTGCCCTTCATGACTCCAGGTTCATTGGCAAATATGATTGCAGCAAAATTGTCGCAATACATATCAATAGGGGATTCAATTGAAGGCATAACACTAAGCCCTGGAATGAATTTCCTAATCCAAACAGCCTCCATTGCAGCTTCCGAAGCAGCTATGTATTCGGCCTCTGTCGCAGACATCGCAATTGTACTATGCTTCTTGCTCTTCCAGTCTACTGCTCCTCCATTAATGACAAAGACATAACCCGTCTGAGACTTCGTATCATCATTATCACATTGCCAGGATGCATCACAGAAACCTGTAACACCAAGCTCTGTGTCTGGATTTCCACCATACACTAGAAACATATCTTTCGTATTCCTAAGATACTTTAGAATATGTTTAACAGCAGTCCAGTGAAGTTCACCTGGATTCTTGATGCAGGTTTTACTGACCAGGTTTTAATATTTATAATGTCTCGTTATACCTATGGTCTACCCTAATGCACTAACGGGCAGTGTACCCGGTCGTGTGTAGTGTAGTATTCGGTAAAACCGAGGTCGTCCCAGGAGCTATGTGTGTTGGATTAATACTAAGTCTAGGTGTCACAGATTTTAATATGATTTCGATAAGGAATTAATTAATTAACTACTAAAGCAGATAAAAGAAAATAAAGGCAAAGGTTCAATCAATAGAGGAGAGTGGTGCTAACCTAGCTATTCCTCCTAGCTAGTAATGTCTACGTCTAATTACTTCCAATTACTTCAGGTGGGGTCAAAGTCAAGAGGACAGCATTTGGTCAATTCGCCCTAACCTATCAGCAAAGATGCCACCATTGGAGAAGTCAGGTGTCCCCTCATAAGTCCAGTTGTTCCTGGTCCCCTAAGCCGAGTCATTAAATACCGCTACATGCTAGACTTATAATAGTGAGTGCCCGGGCGTTAGCAACTTAAACACTCACCCCCTAATTCTTAAGTTCATCCAAACGGTAGGTGATCAGTTGGTCAAATCACACAAGTAGAAAGGGTCATCAGTTGGTCATATCTTACCCTTCCCGTCTCAGTCTACTCACTTAGGGTCAGTTGGTCATATCTCCTAAGCAACTAGCCTCTACCGCCATTCAAAACTACCGAAACAAGGGTAGCTACCAATAAACTATGCATGCTTACACTTAGAAATAATTATACGGAAGTAATATAAACGCAAACAAAACAATTAAGGAATCATAACTAGGCCACCACCAAGAGGTGCTTAGCCGCTCATATTAACCATACAAATCAATTCAATATTCAATGTTACGAAATACATGAATCGAAAGTAAAGAAAAGATAAAATGCTAATGCTTATCGTAGGGGAGTGATTTCTCCCTTGGAGACAGCTCTGTATGCTCCTCTAGACCTGCCTTTGGCTTCTTCCCACGTTCTTTGGTTGTGGTGTGTGAAATGGGATGATTTGAAATGCTGGAAATCATGGGGTATTTATAGGCCAGATCTGGGTTACGGCGTAACTAATAGAATAGTTACGCCGTAATCTTCTATTTCTTCGTAAAATGCACTAGATCTGTTGGTTACGACGTAACCTTAGAAGTAGTTACGCCATATCTTCAATATTTCTTGGTTACGCCGTAGTTTATGCAAGAGTTACGGCGTAGTTATCAGCATCGCGAAACCTCATTTGACCTAATATAGTTACGTCGTAGTCCTATGGTGGAGTTACGCCGTAATCTTCTGATGAGTTGGCTTTCTGAGTCACGCTTTAGTTACGGCGTAATGTGATAGATGAGTTACACCGTAACTTATTCAAAGTCAACATACTATGATAAATCTTTGATAATTCTCCAATTACGCGTCTCTTTAGCTCCAATGCTCGTAATTTACCTGAAAGTGGAAAATAATGGAAAACAAGCGTAAATCCATATAAATGATATAAATTACAAGCATTACTGGGGGAAATTGACACTTAATATTCAGGATTATTTGATGTTATCAATTCTGTTGATATCGACTGGTCATATTTTCAGCGAACGCCACATATGACCTTGTGCATCTTACAGCATGCATGATAGATCCTACTCCCGAAGCATAAGGAACTTTCTGCATGCGTGCCACCTCTGCAGGTGTTGAAGCACACATATCGCTACATAAGCCATGCTTTACTTCCATCGGCAAATATCCTTTCTTGGAATTTTGCATATTGAATCTCTTCAATATTTTATCAATGTAAGCGCTTTGACTTAAACCAATTAACCGCTTTGATCTATCTCTGTAGATCTTGATTCCCAGAATGTATGCAGCTTCCCTTATCCTTCATGGAAAAACACTGTCCAAGATATGCCTTAACACTTTGCAAACTTGGAATGTCATTTCCCATAATCAATATGTCATCGACATAAAGAATAAGGAAAATTACATGACTCCCACTAACTTTGTGATATACACATGGCTCATCAAGATTTTCAATAAATCCATACCTTTTAATTTCTTTATCAAATTTCTTATTCCATTGCCTTGATGCTTGCTTCAATCCATAAATGGACCTTTGAAGTTTGCATACACGGTTTGGAAATTATGGATTCACGAACCCCTCAGGTTGCTTCATATAGATGTCTTCATCTAAGCGCCATTCAAGAAGGAGGTTTTGACATCCATATGCCATATCTCATAGTCATAGTACGCTTCTATAGCTATGAGAATTCTAATAGCTCTAATGTCTGTTACAGGAGAAAAATTCTCCTTGTAATCTATGCCAAAAGTTTGAGTAAAACCTTGCGCAACTAGACGAGCTTTATAGATGCGTACATTGCCATCCATGCCAGTCTTTATTTTACAGAGCCACTTACTTCCAACTACCTTAGCATTTGGAGGTAAGTCAACCTCTTCCCAGACTTCATTATCTTTCATGGATTGCATTTCCCCATTCATTGCAGCTTGCCATTTGTCCTTTTCAGGACTTGCCATGGCAGCTCTATAATTAGCAGTCTCTCCAAGATCTCCTAATATAGTTTCCTCAACTTCTACGTTAAGACATAGACGTTCAGGTGCACGCGTAGTCCTTACAGATCTACGAATAGGAACCACTTCAACTTCAGGTGGAGGACCCAGACTATCAGGTTCTACCGGAAGTACGTTAGTGTTTTCAGAAGGTAATGCATCTTCATGATCATCTTCCAGATCATAAACTCTCCCACTGAATTCTTGAGATACGAGATTCTTTTCAAGAAAATCCCCATACCTAGCAACAATTATTTTATTTTCAGTTGGATAGTAAAAGTAGTAACCCATAGTTTCCTTAGGGTATCCTAGAAAGATACACTTTACAGATCTCTGTTGGAGTTTATCTGCTAAGTCACGTCTAACATACGCCTCGCAACCCAGACCTTTAAATAACACAAGTTAGGAGCTTTACCATGCCATATTTCATATGGTGTCTTATCAACCTTCTTGGTGAGAACCATATTTAGAATACGAACAACAGATTCTAAGGCATAATCCCAAAAGGATAAAGGCAGAGTAGTAAGATTAAACATTGATCGCACCATGTCTAACAATGTACGATTCCTTCTCTCAGATACACCATTTTGTTGTGGAGTATATGGAGAAGTGAGATTTTGGACAATTCCATTCTCAGCTAAGTAATCTTTAAACTCTTGGCTTAGATATTCACCGCCTCTATCTGATCGAAGAGCTTTAATCTTCTTTCCTAATTGCAGCTCTACTTCTGCTTTGAAAACCTTAAATGTTTCAAACACCTCATGTTTATGCTTAAGTAAATAAACATAACCTTAATGGCTGAAATCATCCGTAAAGGTTAAGAAGTAGCTAGAACCTCTCTTTGACACATGTCTAAGTGGTCCACACACATCAGTATGAATAAGACCAAGTAGATCAGAAGCCCTCTCCATATTGCTATGAAAAGGTTTCTTCGTCATCTTCCCAGATATGCATGACTCACATTTATCAAATGATTCATCATTGATATTTTTCAAAAGCCCTTCACGTTGTAGCTTTTGCATGCGAGTCTTGCCATGAGCAAGTATACAATGCCAAATATAAGAAGAATTCAAGTCAAACTTCATTTTCTTATTGATGATAAACATTGAATTATTATTGTTGGATACATTCCCAATCATATCAATCTCAAACACACCATTCACAGTAATAGCATTAAAATAAAATACACCAATTAAAGAAACTGAAATTCCATTACCTGTGATAGTATGAGTAAAACCAAGATCCAACAAAACAGAAAAGGAAACAACACCTCTAATTATAGAAGGTGCATAATAACATTTTTTTAATAACAGTACTAAGCCCGAAGGCAATACTAAACTAAAAACTCCTATGGCTTCAATAGTTGCAGGTGCCCCATTGCCCACATGCAGATATTGCTCTCCATAAGACAGCTTCCTTTCCACTCTAAACCCCTGTAGTGTATTACAAATGTGAATACCACATCCAGTATCATATACCCAGGAATTAATTTTATGATTTAGAGTAAATAATTCTGTTGGGATATCAAAGTACTGAAGATATGAAAGTACTGTAAGCTGCAAAGTACTGGAAGAAGTCAAAGAGTCAAAGTACTGCTAAAGACAGAGTCAAAGTACTGCAAGATAAAGTCAAAGTACTGCTAGAACAGAAGAACTGTTTTATTTGTTTATGGAAAGTATTGTATTCCATGATTAGATTACTTGTCGTACAAGGTTATCAATTGTAAACCGACTAGGATATCCTTGAGCCTATAAAAGGACTCCTAGATTGGCATTAGAGGTACGATTGCTTACGATTTCAGAAAAAGAGTTTTAGAGTTTACGAATTAAGAGTTTAGAGAAAAGTTCGATTATCTTAGAGTTGTAATAGAGTATCTGCATAATATGCAGATTTAGAGTTTGTTAATAAAGTTTTTCTTCTTAGCTTTGTTAAGTAAATTCCGCGTACTTAATAAAGATTGCTCAGTGTTTCTTTGTTAATAACTTAGGATTTATCCGAGGTTATTAAACCTTAACAAGCTAGTTAAGTTAGTTTGATTAAAGTATATCGATCCAACAAGTGGTATCAGAGCTTGTGTGGAAACTCTGACTAGGAAGAAACCCTACAATATCCAAGATGTCGACTGAAGCTGTTCCACAACCCTCAATCACCTCACTCAGAATTCCAATTATCAAAAAGGGAGAATATGATCTCTGGTGCATGAAGATGAGGCAGTATATTGCCATTACAGACCATGCTCTGTGGAATGTAATTGTGAATGGGAATGAAGTTCCTCAAGAACCCATTCAAGTTGCTGGACAACCTCTTGCACCAAAGGCAGTTTTACCAGCAGCAACCATAAGGAATCAAGAGAAGGCTCTAAACATTCTCTTGTCTGCCAATCCAGATGGTCATCTTCTCAAGTTTCATGATGCTAAAGATGCTAAGCAGCTTTGGGCTGCTCTCAAGACCAGATTTGGAGGGAATGAAGCCTCTAAGAAGATGCACAGAAACTTGCTGAAACAACAGTTTGAAACTTTCACAGTTGGAGAAAGAGAGAGTCTTGATGCTGCATATGATAGGTTCCAGAATCTTCTCAACATGTTGGAGTTATACAAGGCACAAGTATCGGTTGAGGATGCTAATTTGAAGTTTCTAAGGAGTTTGCCATCCACATGGCATGTGATTGCTACTATGATCAGAGGACAACAAGGATTGGATGTTATGGACTTTGATGATCTCTATCATCAATTGAAGGTGTATGAGCATGAGATTAGTGGTCAACCAAATTCCAAATCTCACAGTATAGCTTTTCTATCATCTGAAAAGAAGAACAGTACTTCCAAAAGTACTGCTTCTCCTCAAAGTACTGTTCCTCAAAGTACTGCTGTCTACAATCCCCCATCATATGCTCAGCAGGCCCCACCATCTACCACTTTGAACTCAGATGAAGTTGTGTGCTCTTTCTTTGCACAACAAGCAAGCTTACCTGTCACTTATGAAGAGGATCTAGCACAGATTGAAGAAGATGCACTTGAAGAAATTGATATCAGGTGGCAAGTTGCTTTGATCACTGCAAGGATCAAAAAGTATATGAAGAAGACAGGCAAAAATATTGATTTCAAACCAAAACAAGGAATAACTTTTGACAAATCTAAAATTGAATGCTTCAATTGTCAAAAGACTGGTCACTTTGCAAGGGAGTGCAGGTTTGCTAAGTATCAAGCAAACAGAACATCTGAGAAGCCTAAACTTGAGCTCAAGGAAATTCCAATAACTGAAACAAAGGCTTTGGTTACTCAAGAGAAGTTATCAGAAGTGGACTGGAGTGAAGAGTTTGATGATGAACCAGTGACTTACTGTATGGTAGCAGTGGAAGATGCAGTTAAAGACACAGTGGAAGCATTGGACTGGAGCACTGCTTTTGATGAAGAATCTGACCATGCTGCTTTGGAATCTGATGATGGCTTTGGAAGATTTGATTGGAGCAGAGAAAGTGAAGATGATCCTGTTCTTCTTGCTATGGTGGCTACTTCACCAACTCAGTCTCCTATACCTGAGGTATGCTCAAACTGTTATGAGGTCTATCAAAAATTACTTAACAGTTATGTGATTGAAAGAGATAATTGTATTAGGGCTAGGTCTGAGGTAGCAGGTTATCAAATTACTTTAGAGTCTATGGAAGCTAAAATCATAACACATGAAAATAATGAAATGGCTTGGGCTGAAAAGTATGAACAACAGGATTACCAGTTAAAACTTAGTGAATGGAAACTAAACTATAAAATCGCTGAAATTGAGAAATTAACTAAGGAAAGAGATGATTTGTTAGCTAAGTTTGCTGCTTGGGGAGAGTCTGGATTGTCCCATGTTGCTTATATTGAAAAACAGAGAAGGGCTTACATTAGAACAGGCTTAGGATTTGGAATGGACTTTAGCAGTGTCGATGAAAACCAACCTAGTAATCAGGATGATGGTGATTTTGAGGACATAACTACTAGTGATGATGAGCTCATTAACTATGTAGATACATCTAGTAATGAGGGATCAATAAGTGAACCACCTCCTGAATATAAGAAAGACAATGGTTATCATGCTGTTCCTCATCCTATTAATCATCAACCTGCTAGGCCTGATGTTTCTCGTTATGGTGTAGATAGTCTAGAGTTTAGGAAGAAGCTTATTGCTAAATCTAGGTCTGAGGAACCCAAAGAAACTGTTGAGAATAATCAAGCAGAACCTTTAAACCAAAGTACTGCTCAACAAGCAGTACCTTCTGAACATGCAGTACCTTCTGCAAAACCTTTTCAAAAAGGTACTGCTAAACCTTTTTGGGATAATTTTGGTCAAAACAGATTTTATCAGTCATCAAGAAGGCAAAATAATTTTGGGCATAGACATAGAAGAAATCACTTTGGTCATATGGGTCAAAAATTGTGTTTTGTGTGTTATAGTCCTACTCACTTAATCAAAGATTACGACAAACACTCAGAATATCTAAGCAAGTTTCCAAGGAATAAGTCTACAAATCAGAAACCTAGAGAACACAAACCAGTTTGGACTAATTCAAATAGGGTTAATCACAGAAACTTCACACCAGATCATAGATACCCACATCAGAGAAGACCTTCAGTATCTCACAGTACTTTCCAAAGTACTACTCAGAGACAAGGTACTGATAACACTGCTTGGAATAGGTATTCTAGGAAACCTCTCTATCAACCTAGAATATATCACAATTCATATAGGGGATCTAGATCACAGGAACCACCTGTTAAAACTGAATGGGTAAAACGGGGAAGTACTGGTAAGGGATACACAGTACGTTCAACAAAAAGTGAATCAGATGTTTGTGTGACACAAGAAAATGCTACTAAACTGGTAAAAGAGATTTATGTTGAAAAACCAGAAAGTTTTGAAAATCCACATGCTAAAACTCAAAAGATAATTTTGGATCACCATTTGAAAGATAGTGGAAATTACATACTCAAGGAATTTGAGTTTGTAACTCCACAAGGGGAACACAAGTCAGTAATGGCTTGGGTTCCTAAGAGTTTCTAACTTTTTTCTTTGTGTGCAGGGCGACCCAGAAGAGGAGCTTAAAGATCATCTTATTGTGGATAGTGGTTGCTCTGGAAGTATGACAGGCAATAAAGAGATCCTGTCTGATTTTAGAAATATTAGTGGAGGAAAAGTTGCATTTGGGAATGATCCCAATGGAGGAAGGATTACTGGAAAAGGAACAATTAAAGCTGGAAGAATCGATTTTGAGAATGTCAGATATGTGAAGGAGCTTAAGTTCAACTTGTTGTCAGTATCTCAAATTTGTGATAAAAAGCATCCTGTGTTATTCACTGACACAGAATGTCTTATTCTTTCCTCTGACTTCAAACCTGTTGATGATGACTTGGTAGTACTAAGGGTACCAAGGACAAATGATGTGTATAGTTTAGACATGAAGAGTCTACATTCTTATGGAAGAGCCACATGTTTGGTGGCTAAAGCAACATCTGAAGAGGCACATCAGTGGCATAGAAGATTGGGCCATGTGAATTTCAAGAACATCAACAAACTGGTCAAAGGCAATTTAGTTAGAGGTTTACCTTCAAAGACTTACAAGAATGATCAATCATGTTTGGCATGCAAGAAGGGTAAACAACATAAAGCTTCCTGTAAGAAGCTTGAGGAAAGAAATCTTAGAGAACCATTGGAGCTATTACACATGGATTTATTTGGACCTGTCTCTGTGGCAAGTTTAAATAAGAAGAAGTACTGTTTGGTTGTTACTGATGATTGTAGTAGATTCAGTTGGGTTTTCTTTTTGGGCTTTAAAGATGATACCTTTGATGCTATTCAAACTCTTATAATAGCACTTGAAAACCAATTAAGACTCAAGGTTAGAGGTATTAGATGCGATAATGGAACTGAATTCATTGGGAAAAGATGAAGATGGACAGCCTGTTGAAGTCAAGTTATACAGATCTATGATTGGCTCTCTTATGTATCTTACTGCATCAAGGCCTGATATCATGTTTGCAGTTTGTCTATGTGCAAGATATCAAGTCTCACCAAAGATCTCTCACATGAATGCAGTAAAGAGAATTTTCTGTTATTTGAAACAACAACCTAAGTTGGGGTTGTGGTATCCTAAAGAGTCACCTTTTCACTTAGAAGCTTTTTCAGATAGTGACTATGCAGGTGATAACTATGATAGAAGATCCACAACTGGTGGATGCCAATATCTTGGGAGAAGGTTAGTCTCCTGGCAATGCAAGAAGCAGACAATTGCAGCAACATCATCTACTGAAGCTGAATATGTAGCTGCTGCAAGTTGTTGTGGTCAAGTTTTGTGGATGCAGAATCAGCTTTTGGACTATGGGTTCAATTTTAAGAATACTCCTATCAATATTGATAATGAGAGTACAATTTGTATTGTGAAGAATCCTGTGTATCATTCCAAGACAAAGCATATTCAGATTAGGCATCACTTTATCAGAGACTGTTATGAGCATAGGCTTATTAATGTGGTTAAAGTTCACACGGATGATAATGTAGCTGATTTACTCACCAAAGGTTTTGATGTGTCACGATTCAATCATTTGGTCGTGAGCATTGGAATGATTAACTACTAAGCTATGTTTAAGGGGAGGACTATAAGATGTTAGGTATAGTCCTGTGTATTGCTTGAGGGGAGGATGTTCGTTTATACTTAGTTTATATGAAGGTTTTTGGAAAAGTACTGTATTTCCTGAAAGTACTGCTTGGGAAAGTACTGCTTATGTGGAAAGTACTGTTTGTCGTATTAAAGTACTGTTCCAACGGTAATATTGGAGGGTAATTAAAGCCAACGGTTATTTTATTTTGGGCAGTGATTTTTCAAAATCCTACCTATAAATAACTACTTTCCGATTTTCCCTCTCACTTTATTCTATACATCTTTTCCATTCTTATCTCCCAATTACCATCTCTTTATTAATCATTACAATCTTAATTGTGCTCACTTTTACAACCATGGTGAATCGTTTAACTGTTTCGAAGCACAATATGGTGGCTAATTTGGATAAGACTGAGGCGAATGTGGCTTTCTATGATATCATTGATTATCTAGTTGGGTCTCCTATTAGCTATGCTCTTTTAGTTGAGCCAGATATTATTGAACCATGGATTCAAGAATTTTGGGCTAATGCTAGAGAGAATATGGAGGAGGATGAATATTATATTAGATCCTCAGTTGCTGGAAAGACTATCAAGATTACTGAGGCTTCCATACGTGATGATTTATTATTTGGTGATGAAGAAGGGGCTATTAGATTTGACAAGCAACTGATTTGGGATACTTTTCGTAATCTGGGTTATGAAGGTTCTTTGAATGAGCAGACTTTTAAGAAGGCCTTATTCTGTCCTCAATGGAAGTTTTTGATCCATGTTTTGCTCCATTGCATAAGTTCTAAAAGTACTTCTTGGGAGCAGTTTGGGTCAAATATAGCGTCTGCAGTAGTTGGTTTGGCTACGAACAGAGTGTTTAACTTTTCACGGCTTATTTTGGATGGAATGCTCTCTCATATATCATCTGGGGCTACTTGGTTGATGTATCCAAGGTTTCTACAGGTTTTCTTGAACAAACAATTGGCTGATGTTCCGAAACCTACTGCTTTACTACCTGTTAATGTACAACAAGCAAAAATTTATACTTTTATGGCTAAAAGAAGTAACTTGTTCAGAGGTGGAGATATTCCTTTAACAACAACAATGATGGAAGTTGTCCAGGCTGTTCGTGATGCAGCTGGAGAGGATGAAGAATCTGCCGGTACTGATTCTGCTCAAGGTACTGCATCTGCAAGTACTGCAAGTACTGCTTCTCGTGAAGGTACTGCTTCATTACAGGGTGATGATTCTTCAGGTCCTGAGGTTCAAGTAGAGATTGAGAAAACACCTACTCCATCTCCACAACGTGATGTTTCTAATTCTGCGGCGTCTTCTCAACTTCAAGGTGATGTTCATTCTATTCCTCGTGAAGGTTTAACTATGGATAACTATGCTTTGACACGGGAGCTTGCTCGGTTGAATAAGACTGTTGAGCGTCAAGCTAAAACTATTAGGAAGTTGAAGCGCAACTATTTCTGGTTAAGAAATTTTATTAAACCCTATATTCAAGGTTTCAACTTATGGGTTAAGGAGGAAAATAATCGTCGAAAAGCACTTCGTAAGGAATTGAAAAGAAAGACGGTTCCTAAATCATCTTCTGTCAACTTGGGGAGGAATTTAGAAAAAGATAATTTGAAAGAAGATGTTTTGAAGAAGACAGAAGGTTTTTCTGAGGAACAAGAAGTAGAAGTACAAGTTCAAGGTACTGATAATCAAGGTACTGATGTTCAAGGTACTGATAATCAAGGTACTGATGTTCAAGGTACTGTTGATCAAAGTACTGAACATCAAAGTACTGAGTTTAATGATACATCTAGGCCAGAGGTTATAACACCAATAACTCCAAGGGTTTTGAATTTTGAAGAAGAAGCTGGTCCTTCTACATTTGTTAGAGAAGAAGAGGAGGAAGCTACTTATATACCCATCCATTCTGCTAGTGATGATGAAGTAATTGCTACAATGTTAAATTTATCACAACCAAGAGGAGGAGTTACTATTAGAGAAGCACAAGAAGAAGAACAACCAAGAACTGATCAACCTGCAATTGATCCAAAAGACAAGGGAAAAGGTATTTTGGTTGAAGTTAAGAAAAAGAAGCTCACTTTGGCAGAACTTAGAGCGTTTGAAGTTGCAAGGAATGAAGCTGCTGCTAGAAAAGTTCAAGAAGAATTAGATGCTAAAGATAGAGCAGAACAGCAAGCTCAAGAAGCTAAAGATAGAGAAGCAGCTCTGAAAATGCAAGAAGATTTAGATGCTGAAACAACTGAACCTTTACAGTCTCCAACACCTGTTAGATTCATGTCAAGAAGACCTAATTTGGCTAAAGAAAGGAATGCAATGATGGCATACTTAAAAGGCAGAGGATTTAAAGGATTGCAAAAGCTAAATTATGTGGATATGAAAATGCAAGAAGATTTAGATGCTGAAACAACTGAACCTTTACAGTCTCCAACACCTGTTAGATTCATGTCAAGAAGACCTAATTTGGCTAAAGAAAGGAATGCAATGATGGCATACTTAAAAGGCAGAGGATTTAAAGGATTGCAAAAGCTAAATTATGTGGATATGAAAAGATTATATGATGCTGAGAGAGAAGCTTATAAGAAGGATGTTGCAGACATTAAAGATTTTAAAGAAGAAGCTTATTGGACTGAAGCTGAAAGGAAGAAAAGCTTAAAAAGGAAAAGAAAAACTGAAGCCACAGATGTTCAGTTTTCAAAGAAAGAGAAGGTTGAGTTAAGATCTGAGACTAGTGATGAATTGAAGAATTATCTCAGAGTAGTAGATTTTGATTATTCCAAGGAAGATAATGATTTGAAGATGAACAGATCAAAGATCAGTGTTTTCAAAGTTGAAAAATCTAAGAATGGAGATTACATGGTTTTTCACAAAGAAAATACAAGTTTTAAAGTTTTCAAGAGATTATGGGATTTGCTGCATGTTATTGATAGAGTAGATCTTTTCTACTTATATCAAGTTGTGAAGTTGTATTTTGAAGATCATCCAGAAGAAGGAATTGGATTGGTTTTACATGGCGATCTTATAACTATGTGGGAAACTGATGAAGAGAGCACTGATGACATTTGGACAAATCAAGAAAACTGGGAAATTGTTTGCTGGAGATTCTTTGAAGAATCTGGAGTTCATGTCTTGGAGCTAGAGAATGGAACAATGATTCACATGTTTGCAGAAAGAAGATACCCTCTTACAGTTGAGCTCATGAGAAGGATGCTTGAGCATGGTTTGGAAGTAGAAGAGGATGATGAAACTGCTTGCATGGTGATCAATTTGTTTATTGACTGGACTACCATTGCTGAGAATGATCTTTAACTGGTATGATTTTTGAATAAATACTTTTTGAAATATCAGTACTTTTATTCAAAGTACTGCTGATCAGACAGTACTTTCTCAAAGTACTGTTTGCTGAACTAATCCAGTTAAAATGACTTTTAGAAGAAACCCTTTTGCTTAATAATAAATATTTTTGAAATAAAGGTTGAATAAATGGTTTTTGTGATGATAACATCAATAGGTTATCAATCCACCATGGTTACAAAAGGATTGACTAATCCATGAGCAAACGGCTCTGGTAAAGATATATCAAATCCGTTTTTAGTTGACAACTTGCTAATAAGTTGGATGGTCATCAACTCACCATATCAGTAAATGTGAAGAGTTGGCTAGCCCACAAGAAATGGCTTGTGGTAAAGGCTGTGGAAAAACCATTATTGGTAATTAGTTCACCATTAGATAAAAGAACTAACTAGTCCAGAAGGGTACAGCTTTTGGTAAAGACTAAACAAATCTGTTGATAGCTGGTGGTTTGCTAAAAATCATATGGTTATCAATGTACCATGGTCTTACACACCAAAACATTTGGCTACTCCAAAGATAATGGCTTTGGTAAAGAGTTCTAAATCCATTGAATTTTCAATGATTCACTTGAAAAGTGATGAGAATAGTATGCAACTTAAACTGAATCACTGTACAAATTGTCATATGTTGCTGTGTTGCTGAAAAGATGGAGATTGCTGGATGCTGCTGTGAAGAAAACAATTCTAAGAGATACTTTGACAAAGCACAGATTCTACAAAGATATAATCTAAAGACTTAAGAACAATCCGTTTTTAAAGATGAAACCATTAAAGATATATTCACAAAGGAACTTGATGTCAAGCAAGTAGAAATCAAGTTAGGGGAGGATTGTTGGGATATCAAAGTACTGAAGATATGAAAGTACTGTAAGCTGCAAAGTACTGGAAGAAGTCAAAGAGTCAAAGTACTGCTAAAGACAGAGTCAAAGTACTGCAAGATAAAGTCAAAGTACTGCTAGAACAGAAGAACTGTTTTATTTGTTTATGGAAAGTATTGTATTCCATGATTAGATTACTTGTCGTACAAGGTTATCAATTGTAAACCGACTAGGATATCCTTGAGCCTATAAAAGGACTCCTAGATTGGCATTAGAGGTACGATTGCTTACGATTTCAGAAAAAGAGTTTTAGAGTTTACGAATTAAGAGTTTAGAGAAAAGTTCGATTATCTTAGAGTTGTAATAGAGTATCTGCATAATAAGCAGATTTAGAGTTTGTTAATAAAGTTTTTCTTCTTAGCTTTGTTAAGTAAATTCCGCGTACTTAATAAAGATTGCTCAGTGTTTCTTTGTTAATAACTTAGGATTTATCCGAGGTTATTAAACCTTAACAAGCTAGTTAAGTTAGTTTGATTAAAGTATATCGATCCAACAAATTCAATCATAAATAAGTTACCTGAAGTACTGGCGCCCAAGGACCTAGAATGCTTCATCTTATTTTTCTGCAATTCATCAAGGTAGAGAGCACAGTTTCTCTTCCAGTGGCCCACTACTTTGCAGTAGTGGCAAGCCTGATCCTTTTTAGGATTCTCCTTCTTTTGAGTAGGGTACTTCTTTGGTTCAGGTTGATAGGCCATAACTTGTTTACCCTTGTCAACCTTACCTTTCCCTTTACCATTCTTGTTGTTCGCACGCTGCGGTTTTGGCTTGTTAATCCTACCACCCTGAATAGCAAGTACCTGGGGAGTAGGGGCCTTTTGAGGTAACCCTTTTTCATAATCAATGAACAATGCGTGTAGGTCAGTAATTGTCTTCCCCACGCAGTGCATATTGAAATTCCGAACAAAACCATTAAAATCCTTGTTAAGGGACCTATTGATCAAGTTCACGGCAATGTCATCTTCATAAACTTTGCCAAGTGCTTGTAGTTGGTCCATGTAACCTTTCATTTCCAACACATGCGCACTCACAGGTTTACCCTCTCCCTGCTTGCAGCTGTGAAGTGCATCAATCAAATCATAGATCTCTACAGCCGCAGGTTTCTCAAACATTATTCTGAGTTCATTGAGCATGTTGTACGGGAAGTAATTTTCGAACTGCTTTTGGAGAGCAGAGTCCATCATCCCCAACATCAAGCAAGCCACATCATTATGACGCTTGTACTCAACCTTCCACGCAGCTTTTTCCTTGTCAGAGGCAGTAGCTGCGGGTTCTTCAGGGCAAGGCGTGTACAGATAATCCAACTGATCAGCAACTCTACAGACAATTCTCAAAGAGTGATGCCAATCATTGAAATTCTTTGTGCCAGTCAACTTTTCTCGTTCAAAGAAAGTTTTGAACGCAGAACTTAGTGAAGTGTTATCGTTGTTTTGAGCCATTTCTACAGAAAAAAGTTCTAATATTAGTATTTTCGATAATACAATTTTTCAAGAAAATAAAAATACCCAAGGTAATATAAACATATAACCATAGAATTTTATCGAAAACTAGGATCCAAATTATCATAGTTCCATTACATCAGTTGATCTGCTAGTAATGAAAGCACATAATAAGGTAATCTGTCAAACAATAATTGGCAAACATTTTCCAATTCCTAGATCATTATGGGATTTACATTACCAACAACATTGCAAATGTAAACATGTTTTATCCCCATCTTATGCCTTGAGTCGAGTTCTCACTTACTACTCAATTTAAGTCATCTAACTTAAAGAACTGCAAATGTATCCATGCAAGGTCTGACTTCACATGAAAATTTACCTTTCCATCACAATCTCTCCAAGTTCCCACATGACGTAAATTGCAACTTCAAGTGTTCCTTTAACTAGATGGCACTAACTTAATTTTAAAAGGGTACTAGTTTTGATTTATGGTGTCAAATCAAATATGTACAAAGATGTCATGCATTCATCTTGTAGCATAAATTTTAATAAAAAACATTTCTATTAACCAATTCGTAAATATTAAATTATCAAAGTTTTGATTGAGGTATTGGTTTCGCCAATCAAGGAATTTACCTTTAATTATCGTCCATTATATCGTACTTTTGCATAAGTCTAAAGACTTAGTGTTTCGGATAATTACCACAAAAGTGGTGCATAGAATTAAAGCTAATTCGCCCTTAAGATGATTTTTGTACATAAAATAGCCTACTTGGTAACTCCAATTTGACGCACAAAGAAGCGGAGAATTTGGTCATCGCGAAGCAATTAACCTCCTTCTTTCGGGTCACAATTTAATGCGCTCCCCTCCTTATACCCCTCTTATAGTTTGTCAAAATTGGATGAGCCGTTCTCACTATTTGTACCAAAACTCATCAATCAATTAAACTTAATGAAAATTTAACTCTTCAAAAAATAAATCAAATTTCACCATTGTTTAGTCCAATTTATTTTTCTATTCAAGAAATTACCCTTTGCTTAAAACTTGTCACACATAATAAACAAACAAGTAACAATAAAAAATAAATAGCTAAAACAATGCACACATAACTAACAATTAATATGCGTAAACAAGTAGCCACATGCAACTTATTTGAAAAAACCTATTAATAATCAATATCTAGGTTAATTAACGTATATATTTAACTAGGGCTTTCACTCGCACAATTGAAAGTGAGCCACATACATCGACGTATCGATTGCCTAAGCCATAGTCAAAAATATACCAAATTGCATATAATTGATTCATTAGTATATATATTGGAGTCTTCCCCAATTCAAGATTTATCAAAACATACATGTGATAAAATAACTTAACAATTAAAAATTCAAGCAACCATCCATGACAAACATACATGTATCATCATGGATATAACATAACAATTATTCAAGTAAGTCACAAGATTGCATACAATTCCATGTCACATAACCATTATTCACGAATTAATCACGTAACATATATATAATTCTAGGTTTAGATATCGGTAACATAACAATTATTATAAACCCTAATTCAATTTTATAAAAAATTCGCCTAAAAAAATTAGGGTTTCGACCTAAAAAATTTTTGTGTCGACACAATTACATTTTTTTAAACAAATTAGGGCAAAAGCCCTAACCCTAAAGTTAGGGTTTACATAATCAAAACCAAAACCCTAGAATCATCATATCAAACACCATACAATATCCGTTTTTTACGTGTTTAGTAATTAATTACTCATTAAACAAGACTCGTGATGCCACTATTGAAATTTTATAACATGACAATCATATATAAAACACATAAAACATCAAAGAAACATGCGGAAGCGTATAGGAACGAATTAATGAATAACTAATTAACATAAACATAAAGTATGCGTACCTTCAAGAATCAATTCCTTAAACTAGCAAGTGATGAACCCTAATTAGGGTTTATAAGGATTATGTGAATTACCCCTTACCGTTTTGTAATTCAATCCAAGATACTAACAATAGTGTGTTAGTACCACGTTCTTATACACACGTACTATAACAAATTAAAGTAATGCTAGTTTTAAGAACACAAAAACTTTTGTTTCGGAAAAACAAGTGGATCGACACCCTAGAGGAATGTACGATCGGTTTGGGACAAAGAAACACACAAAACAATTTTAGGTTTAAGATTAAGAGTACAAGAGATGGAATACAATGACCCTAGCTAGGCCTTGTATATATACACAAGATAACTTGGTGACCAAGTTAAACTTGGATTGGGCTTGGAAACCCCCTTGGCCGATCCGATGGTGTATCCCCAAGGGTTTCCGGAACCTTCTCGATCTCTATTTTAATATCTAGTCCTTCCATTTAACATTTAACTATCGTTAGTCCATTACACTTAATTAACTTAACGTCCGTTATATGTTTCGTGTAAATAATAAATAAATATAACATTTAATATTTAATTATTAACTTTAACTCTCATACGCAAAGTGTGCAATCTCGTGGTCTCAAGTTCGATCCTAACTCACGTCTACTAATTTATATCCATAAAACCAACACACTTTGGATTACTTTTAGCTACTCTTGGTTTTAACCCTCGAGATAAGATAAACCCCACAATCGACTATTTATAAGTGCATCGGTTGAAGTAGCTAGCCACCTCAATTTTCATAGCATTTCGCAATGATTTAGGTTATCAATATGTGAACCACAAAACTCCAAAATGATTAAAAGTTTCCCGTAGAGCTTTAAATAAGTGCCTTGGAGATTTAAATGTCACATCGTATAAACAACTGACATAATTTGAGGAGGTGCCTACATGAGCAGTAATGTGTAAATAATGACCTTGCAACATGAACTTGGAACCTTATGCAGCCACATGGAAAATTCAAATCATTGAAAACAAAGATTACAAACTAAGAATACATTCAACTATAGGTTCACCTTCTTATGTGTATCCATCATAGAAATATTACTTCACTAGTTGGGTACTGCGATGAAGGCAGCCGAAAGGGAATCATCTACGAGTACATGGAAAATGGAAACTTAGGAATGCATTTATTTTGTAATTTTTCTTACACGTTTTCCTTTTAAATAAGTACACATCTACATCTTCCCATGTCATTCACAGAATTTCAGTCACTAATAACTAAGAATATTTCACTAGATGGAGGTCCAAATGTCATGAGCTGGAAACAGAGGCTAGGAATTGGATATGATGCGGCACAAGGTCAATAATCAAATTACTTTAAATCTTCTGGCACATTTATTCTTGTGTTTTGTAGGTTATGACGGATTTAACAAGCATGTGTTTATATAATAGGACTCGAGTACATGCATCATGGTTGCACGCCAGCGATAGTTCATAGAGATGTGAAGTGTTCAAACATATTACTAAACGAGAAGTTTCGGGCAAAACTAGCAGATTTTGGGCTCTCCAGAGCTTTTATTACTGAAGGTGACACCCACGTGTCAACAACAATTGCCGGCACTCCTGGTTACCTTGACCCTGAGTAAGTTCTTCTTTTTTCCACATTTTTTCACTTATGAAAGATAAGTTCTGTATTAATTATGAAAAGTTCAACAATGAGTTATTGTTATTTTGTAAATAATATTCTACCTTAAAAAACTCTTAGCTCCTAAATATCACTTCTGTGGAAAGATTGTCAAATGGCATCCATATTTTAAAACCTTAACAAATTTTAGATAGTCGTCAATAATATTTTATATAACAAAAAGTTACAGAATTGAAATTTCCTCAGGAAACCTGTCAGATGAATTAACTAGTACTGTTTCTCAGGTATTGCACAACAAACAGGTTAACAGAGAAAAGTGATGTATATAGCTTTGGGGTAGTACTCTTGGAGTTAACCACAGGACGACCAGGTATATCACAAGAAATTTACATAGTTGACTGGGTTAAATTAATGGTATTGGAAGTTAATGACAAAATCAGATAAATCAGTTAGTATATAGTATGTAATAAACGCAAAGCCTAAGGGCCGAATATGTTAGTTTTATAGTTAATAACCGAATAACGGTTATAGTTAGTTAATGGTAGTTATTGGTGAAGGATCACAATGGTTCATAGAACCTGTTAGTGTCTTTTCGGTATGTATATATATGGTCAAGTGTCTGTAAGAATGTAATGAATGAAAATTGCAAGTATCAATCAAGTATATTCATATATATTACCTGTGATTTGTTCATCATAGCAAGTTTTATTCCAACAATTGGCATCAGAGCCCAAGGCTAATCGATCAAAGGGAGAACGATTCCAGGGGTTCATAATCGAATATGAGAGAAAGAAAGTAAGGAAAAAGGAATACATGTTCTTTCGTCGATTGGAGAAGTAAGAAGATGATCAAAAACAGAATAACAAGTGATCAGAATCACTGATTGAAAACCCCACAGAGACGGAGTAAGATCCGATCGATTGAAGGAGATAAAACCTTTCTTTGATAATCATACTAGTCGATCAAAAGGAAGAAATGCACGAAGGCAATCAGACTTAGGCCAGAGAAAAGACAAGAGGTTAACCGGAGAAGACAAACGGTTTATTGAAACCACCGATTGACCCAAATCGAGAAAGCATCGATCGAAGAAGGAAGCGGATTTGATTACCCAACGACCGAGACTGATAAACCAAACAAGAAAAGAAATGAGAAAGAAGGGAAGAAGGAGTTTTTTCTTTTCTGTGTATTTGTTGTACCACCTGTTCACGGTCGACAAAAAAGGAGAAAGAAAGCAAGGTCCTCTTGGTCAGATAAAAGTAAGATTAGTCAATTTTTTTTACTTTATTTTTTTTGTTTCCTTTTAGTTAGTTAATATTTCTTTAAAGGATTTAAAAAAAAAAAAAAAAAAAAAAAAAAAAAAAAAAAAAAAAAAAAAAAAAAAAAAAAAAAAACATTAGTAACTAAGAATTTATATTAAATCGATCAAGGTTAATCAGAAACTTGGAAGATAGTAAGAATGAAGTTTTGATATTTTTCAATTTTGGCAGACAAAATAAGTTATTTTGAATTAGAAAAATACCAAACTAGTAAGAAGTAGGAAACTGAACCATTGTGGTTCACATAGTAAGAAGTAAGAAGAAACCTATCGTTTTTAAGGAATCTAGTGTTTAACGAAACCTTGGTGTTTCGAAGTATGTAAGAAAACTTTAGTGTTTCCAAAGTATGTAAGTAAAGAAAACGTTTAGCGTTTCAAAGTAATTAAGTAAGTATGTAAGTAGTGTTTCAACAGTAAAAGAAACCTCGGTGTTTCAAAGCAAGTAAGAAAGTACGCAAGTAAGAAAGCATGATAGAAGGTGACAAGCATGATAACGCATCAAGTAGAGCATCAGTTCGAGAACAAGGAAATATAGCACTTCAATGTCCAAAACTGAATGAATCAAACTACACCACATGGGCAATTATGATGGAAACAATCTTAAAGGCCTATGGACTTTGGGAAACGCTTGAAGATGCAGAAAAAGTAGATGAAAGAAAGATGCATAGAACAAAAGCAATGATCCTCACAACATTGCCGGAAGATATTATAATGTAAGTTTCACAGTACGAGACTGCGAAGGAAGTATGGGAATCAATTAAAGTACGTTATATTGGAGCAGACCGAGTTCAGAAAGCACGTCTACAAACTTTAAGAAGCGAATTGGAGACCTTTAAAATGAAGACCAACGAAACCGTGAATGACTTTTTGGGAAAATTGGGAAGCATAAGAGGCAAGTGTAAAAGTCTTGGTTCTAATCTTAAAGACAAAGTACTAGTAAGAAAGTTGTTGAACTCAGTTCCAAAGAAGTTTCTACCAATTGTGGCATCCATCGAGCAATATTCGGAAGCTGATGAAATGTCATTTGAATAAGCAATGGGAAGAATAATAACTTTTGAAGAACTCCTCAAGAGTCAAGATGAACCGCAAGAAGATTACCAAAGCAAACTTCTAATGGCAAGTTCAAGTAATCAAGGCCGTGGTAGAGGTCGAGGAACAAACTTTAGTAAAGAAGAAAGAGGACGTGGAAGAGGTACAAGTCGAGAACAAAACAAGAAAGAAATGAGATGCTATGAATGTGGTGAATTTGGTTACTCTGCATACGAATGCACCAAATGGAAGGATAAAGACAAGAAGCAAGAAGCACATCTCATTTACCAAAGCGACGAAGAACCTACATTGCTGTGAAGACACATCAAGAAATAAAGGAAGTACTGATTTTGTCATTAGGGGGGAATATTGGAAGTTAATGACAAAATCAAATAAATCAGTTAGTATATAGTATGTAATAAATGCAAAGTCTAAGGGCCGAATATGTTAGTTTGTTAGTTAAGGGCTCAGTCTTCTTGCTACATTGATTGGTACGCCCAAAAGGTTAGATGCTTTTACTAGTCAAATGTGCAAAGAATCTTGGGGCCGTAGTAGTTTTGCTAGGTGTATGATTGAAGTGAAGTCGGATGAGGTTCTTAGGGACAGCCTCACTGTCGAGATTCCTTTACTTGATGGTACGGGTTCGACTATTGAGAAGATCCGTGTTGAATATGAATGGAAACCGCCTAGATGTGAGAACTGTCGGGTATTTGGACATACTTTGGTGGATTGTCCTAAGGTTGTGATTCCGACTGCTCAACCTCATAAGAACGTAAGTGATAGTTTTCAGACTGTTAACAATAAGAAGAAGGGAAAGCAAGTTGGGCCGAATCCGGGTCGAGGAGGTTCTACTAAATCTGTGGGGGGCAAGCATTTTGAATATCGGCCCAAAAAGCCTCCTCCTGAACCCAAGAAAGTAAATGTCGGTAAGACGATGGCTTCTAATGTGGCTAGTACGAGTGGAACCAGGATCACTACGTCTAATCAGTATGATGCTCTTAATATGGACGATACAGATGTGGATACTGGTCGTACAATGGAGGTTAATGAGGATGAGTTGATTAAGACTGGTTCTACATCACATGTTCCGCTTGTGAGTGATTCAATGGGAACAATAGATGTTGGTTCTACTCCCATAGTTGAGAAAATTGGTAAGCTTGAAAAACTAATTATTGATGGGAAAGCTACTCTTGTGGATGATGATGGTCAACCTATTCCGTCTACCTCTTCTACTAAGAGAGCTAACCCTTTTTCTAAAGTGGGAGAGATTGAGGTGTCTGATTCTGAAGATGAGGTTGTTGCTAACCCATTTGATGAGTCTGCTAATATATTTGGTGGTGGCCAAGAGTTTGAAGATGAGTATGATGACTATGACTTCGATGACTATACGAAGCAGGTTCGTGATCTTCCTGGGAATTTGGATGCCTTTAATGCCATGTATGGCACAAAATTTCAAGGTCCTAGGAAGTAATCTTATTTTGTTGTGTCATTTGTTATCATTTGAGTAGTGGTTTGTTTTCATGTTTAGAAAATAGGAAGTATCTTGTTATGTAAGCTCTATGCCTATGTAACGGGCTGATATATGGGATTTCACTCATATACATTGTACTTAAACGTTTATTTGGTTAATATATTTACCAGGGTGCAGGATTACTCCCCTTTACCCAATAACCGAATAGCGGTTATAGTTAGTTAGAAAGTTAGTTAATGGTAGTTATTGGTGAAGGGTCACAATGGTTCATAGAACCTCTTAGTGTCTTTTCGGTATATATATATATGGTCAAGTGTCTGTAAGAATGTAATGAACGAAAATTGCAAGTATCAATCAAGTATATTCATATATATTACATGTGATTTGTTCATCATAGCAAGTTTTATTCCAACAAATGGTTCGAAAAGGAAATGTTCAGAAAATTATCGATCCTAGTTTACAAGGAAATTTTGACATCAATATAGCTTGGAATGTGGTAGAATTGGCAATGAGCTGTGTTCACATCAAATCCATCAAAAGGCCAACCATGAATGATGTTGTGACGGATCTAAATAACTGTTTAACACTAGAAAATGGTTTCCATGGAGGAAGAGCAAATGACCTAAATGAATACATGTCACTGAATTTGGAGAGTATGAGGGATCCAAATCTAAGGTAGACAAATATTGAATCTGTTTTCGTGTATAATAATTTGTACTATCTAAAACGGATTGCAGAATGCAATTTGATTATTGTGAATTCCTCCTTGTAAGAGATTTTCTTATCTCCATCCAAAATAATTTTCTTGTCTCCATCCAAAATACATTTGTCCATACTGATCCAAAAACCCACAGAAACACCAAACTGGTCTTCTTCCTAGTATTTAATCAGAACTCACAATACAACTAAAATCTAAAAGTTACGATGAATATAGAAGGCCTTGCATTTTTTAGCGTCTATTTCATGTTTTAAATCTGTGTTTTTAAATACCATCTTCTATAAGAATGAGAAAACCCAGTTTACCTAGTTTTCTCTGATGAGGTTACACTTGACTCTTTTTTCTTGACTTCATTTGTTAAAATTGAGAAGAAGCCAGTGTCTGTCATTATCTAGCCAATTTTATGAGGTATCTCTGAATTCATCTAATTCTGTGCATTGTATTGTCTAGGATATGTAGTTGATTCATTAGTGCTCTATCGGTAAGTTTTTTTTCTTGGTACAAGGGAAACCCCACCCAAGATACCTTTGATGACCGGGTGTTGGGTAATCTGTTGGAACTAATGATATAACATAGTCTAAGGACCATATAGTATTTATTGTTTTTATGTGTCGAATATGTAAAGCCTGTAAACCATTGGGTTATGGGCTGTGTCAATATGGGTCGTTTAGTTAATTAGGGTATGACGGTTACAGGTTGTAACGTTTAGATTAGGTTGTGTCGATTACTTTTATAGGGATTGAATCGGTATGCTTCTTGACTAACAGTCATGATGTATCATTGACATCGATTCATGCAGTATAAATAGGATCAAAGTCTGTAAACAATTTATCAATTCAATATACAAATTCAATTACTATAAATTCTGATATTATAGCATATTTGTTTCTGTATTTTCTGTCTCAAACACATCAGAAGATAAAACCAGATTCGAAGTTTCTAACAGTGGCATCAGAGCGGTTTTTCAATTCAGGGAAGTAGAAAATTCGATCAGGAAGGTCGGCTTGATTATCATTAGCAGAAGGCGGGATTGATTATCAACAACGGAATTGATCAGGATCAACAGCGGGGAAGCAAGTTTGATTGTCAGAAACGGAGAAGCAGGATTGATTGTCACTAGCAGAAGGCGGATTGACAATCATTGGCAAGACGAGTTTGAATTTCAACAGCGAGGCAGGTTTGATCAAGAACTAGAGGACCAAAGAAACCAGGGTAATTTAATTAAGATTGGTAGAAAGAAGACAAGAAACATGTCTGGGAATTCGTCAAAGAAGAATGAAAATGTAGCAAAGGATGGAGGATTATCATTAAACTTCCGGTGCCCAATCCTCAACTCTACAAATTATACTATTTGGGCATTAAGGATTAGGGCAATTTTTAACGTCCATGGAATTTGGGAAGCAGTGGAACCTACAGCGGGAACTGAAGTGGATCAAAAGAAGAACAACACATCAGTTGCAATGTTATACCAAGCACTTCCAGAAAACATGATATTACAAATTGCTAATCTTACTTCGGCAAAGGATATCCGGGATGCATTGAAGGTTCGGCACATAGGAGTTGATAGGGTTAAAGAAGCGCGGTTACATACACTTGAGTCAGGATTTGAATCTGTAAAGATGGATGCTAATGATTCACTCGATGTCTATGCGGGAAAGATCAGTGAGATTGCATCACAAGCAAGGAGTCTCGGACATACCTTGGACGATAAAAGATTGGTTCGTAAACTTTTGGGCTCAGTACCAGAAAATTTTATTCAAATTGTTGCTACAATCAAACAATTTGCCGATCTTAATACGATGCCATTTCAAGAAGCCGTTGGGAGATTGAAGGCTTTTGAGGAACGCACCAAGAAGCAGACTAAGGAGGAAGATATGTCTAGTAGACTTCTATTCACGGAAGCAGACAAAAAAGTGAAGGATAAACACCAGAGATGTGAACATTGTGGTTGTGGAAACTCAAATCATGGAGACTTTGGACGAGGACAAGGAAGAGGTCAGGGGTCCAGGAAAGGTCAAGGCGATAGTGGAGTGCAACGGGACAAGAGTTTCACATACGGTGTCATAAGTGTCATGAACTTGGGCATTACAGGAACGAATGTCCAAAAGCAGAGAGAAAGGAGGAGGCTAACTTAACTCAATATGAAGATGATGAAATAATAATTGGCGCACCATTGCTGTAAAGACGCATCATTTGAAGTGAAGCCTCTCGAAGATCAAGAACCTCCTGATTATATCATTAGGGGGGAAAATGTTGGAACTAATGATATAATATAGTCTAAGGACCAAATAGTATTTATTGTTTTTATGTGTCGAATATGTAAAGCATGTAAACCATTGGGTTATGGGCTGGGTCAATATAGGTCGTTTAGTTAGTTAGGGTATGACGGTTACAGGTTGTAACGTTTAGATTAGGTTGTGTCGATTACTTTTATAGGGATTGAATCGGTATGCTTCTTGACTAACAGTCATGATGTATCATTGACATCGATTCATGCAGTATAAATAGGATCAAAGTCTGTAAACAATTTATCAATTCAATATACAAATTCAATTACTATAAATTCTGATATTATAGCATATTTGTTTCTGTATTTTCTGTCTCAAACACATCAGAAGATAAAACCAGATTCGAAGTTTCTAACATAATCTTGATAGGTTAATGGAGCGGGTCAGTGACTTGGTGCTAGTTTGATCGAGTTTTATGTAGAAGAGGTTTCATATTACTTGGTCTTTAAGGTAGTATTTTAGTATCCACGTCAACGAACGTTGCGTCAAATAAGACAACATTATTGACCAGAACAGACCATAGACCAATTCATTTATTAGGAAAAATTACTATCTGAAAATATCTTATTTGTTTGTGAAACTTCGTATCCTTGGATCACTAGATTCGGGCCCATGAATATATACATGTAATGATGTAAATGAATATTAAAAAGGGCTAATAACCTATTAATGCATCATACTTGTTATTTATATACTTGGGACAAAGGATGCAATTTATATACTTGTGTTTTTTTTCTTCATTGTAGGGTAATGTGACCCGAATTTGGTTGTTGTTTTGTAAATTAAAGACGGTGCGAGTCATAGAGTTTATTGAAGAGTAAGATGATGAAGTTGGCAAATGCTATGAATGAGTCGTCAGACTTGCTTGCAGTGAATGATTATTCATCAGATGCTTATTCTTCTGGTGAAAACGATAAGAAGATAGATACAGGTAACATTGAAGAAGTGGAGTAATATTGGTTCGTGATAAAGGTGTGTTTGGATGTGCGTCTAAACTGATTAGTGTGTCTTGAAGCTGTAATACTTAGTTTTGAGTGTTAGCAAAATCAAATACATGTTATTTATGGTCTATTCATAGGTGGCAACTCAATTAGATGGAAACGGGTCAATTACGGTTGTATTTTATTGATTGCAGATTAGACATAGAAAACTAGCTAAACTATGAGATGGAAAACGTTGACCAAGATGGATTAGATGGGAATAACACCAAGGAGGAATATGGTTCTTTAAAGGTCTCATCTGTTTGATCAAGTAAGTAAGTTATATATGTTAACGTTTTTCTGTTGGTGCAAATTGCATTTTGAGATTATAAAAGTTGTGGTTAATTTGGCAGAATTATAGATGCCCTTCATGTGAGATGCCTTCAGAAGCACATGTGCAGTGTTACACCCATAGGGAAGGCACTTTAACAATATCTGTGAGGAAATTGAAAGACGCGTTACCAGGAGAAAATGATGGTAAGATATGGATGTGGCATAGGTGCTTGAAGTGTCCACGTGTTGACGGCTCCCCTCCTGCAATCCGCAGAATTGTCATGTCAGATGCTGCCTGGGGTTTATCATTTGGCAAGTTTTTGGAGCTTAGTTTTTCCAACCATGCTGCTGCCAGCAGGGTTGCGAACTGTGGCCATACTCTGCATCGTGATTGTCTTCGCTTTTACAGGTATCTCTTGATCTTGCATTACATAAACACTTTCTTAGCTTCTTCTGTAGATTCTTTCTTAAATACTTTATGTTGTGCCTGCAGTTTTGGGAAAATGGTTGCATGCTTCCGCTATGCATCGATCAATGTACACTCAGTTTACCTTCCTCCCTCCAAACTTGTTTTCAACTATGAGAATCAGGAATGGATACAAAATGAAGTCAATGAGGTTTGATTATACAAGTATCTGAGTTTTTGGTTGCATAAAGGGGAATTTGTATTCTAATTGTATTTTGCATTGATCAGGTTGTTGGCCGTGTAGAGTTATTATTTTCAGAAATTCTTAATGCATTGACTCAGATGGCATAGAAGAAATATGCCCACATTATGTTTGTTTACACTAGTTTGTTTTTGTTTTTGTTTCTCTTTTTTTTTGTTTTTGTTTTTGATTTTTTTTTGTAGTTATGAAATCCGTTATGTGAAGTGATGTAATTGTTGTAAGGGACGATGGACGCAATTTATTCCAAACGACAGGGACCATTTATGTAATTTAGCCTAGGGACGATAGATGCAATTTTCGCATACCCACAAGGACCATTTATGTAATTTGGAAGGGTAAAATGGTCATAATACTTAAAGGAAGACAAAAATTTCAAGTTTAATGTCTAGAAGAGCTATTTTTTTTTGTTCGCTACGTCGAACTGACATTTGTGACAAGTATGATGCTTTAATAGGTTATTAGCCCTATTAAAAATGGTATGCATTCCAATTTTTGGTCATATATGTAATGAGTTATTTCAAACCTTTGTGAATTGTCTCAGCATCAATTTGCAATATTTGTTTTGATTGTTTCAAATAGTTGAGAGAAACTGTATGGCATGTTCTTTCAACAAATTGCATGCTTCAACAAAATTCTAGCTTGTGCAAATATTAAATTAATTTCGAAGCCGCCTACTCTTTAAGCTCAATGACATGTGCCCTTCTTACTCTTCGGTTTACCGTTGTAGGTGCTGCTTTGTATTATAAAGCACTATTGTTCCATTAAGCCTGGACGAAGAGTTGAATTTCGGGTGTGATGGAGTATTACAGTGGAGAAAACTCACCAGTAATTAGTAGCCTGCCATGCATAGAGTAAGTAATTAATCGGTTGTTGCATTTATTAGTGTCGTAGTTATATGCTGACAATATTATCGGACTTGTGCCACCGTCTATGAAAGCCATGACTGATCATAGCTCCATCCAGTTGATGCAACATATGAGTAAGTATGTTTGTTTTTAGAAATTAAATAATTTAGTCTACGGTATATGATGACGTATAGTCTACATTCGGGTCACGAACCCGACCCATGACCGCTACTAGCGGGCCCATTATGAATGGGCTAATCCAATAAACGGTTTGGGCTCACGAAAGCCCATGTCCAAAGTTATTTATGGAATAAGATAGCAGATACCTCCTAACTTGGGAGATAATCGTTTACCAACCGACTTAGGCGGGATACGCCGAAGGTTGGGGAACACGAAACCAACAAGGATTTCGTGTGTATATAAGGGGATCCCATCCCTCATTAAAGGTACGATCTAAAACCCTAACTCTCCATTAACCCTAAAATCGATTACTTACTCTCACGCCGAAGGATAATCGTGGGAGACAATCCCACGATAAGCCTAACGGTGTTTTCTGTTTACTTAGTGTGCATGTCTCAAGCATCAAGATTCAATTGGTACGAGAACCGGAGTCCAAACAAGGAACGTCCAACTTTTGTATCAATAAGTGGCGCAGAGGTTTGAACTTCGAGACGGTATACTATATCGACGCTCCTTTCTGCAACCATGGCTCCGCTGTTTCGGCCCCCTGCAAGCAAACTATGTACTCCGGGAAATCCATGCCGGTTCATGTAGCATGCATTCAGGACCACGGTCCGTGGTGGCGCGCGCTTTACGGTCAGGATACTACTGGCCCACCATGCACCATGATGCGCGGGACTTAATAAGAAGTTGCGGCGACTGCCAGGTTCACAGACCCGTTCCACGCCAACCACAGCAGGAGCTAACACCTATCACGGCGCCATGGCCATTCTACAAGTGGGGTATCAACATTGCAGGTCCCTTCCCCGTTGCAGCAGGAGGATTGAAATTCCTCATAGTAGCCATAGACTACTTCACCAAGTGGATCGAAGCAAAGGTGGTTGTAACAATTACTGGCAATCAGGTAAAACGCTTTGTTTGGGAGAATATTGTATGCCGCTTCGGACTACCTGGGGAAATTATCTCGGACAACAGGAAACAATTCTGCGACAACCCTTTCAAGGACTGGTGCGAGAAGTTAAATATCACACAGCACTTCGCGTAGGTTAAACACCCACAAACCAACGGCTTAGTAGAACGTGCAAATCGAAGTCTGGGTGAAGGAATTAAGGCACGTCTGGACAAGCACAAAGGAAGGTGGGTGGAAGAATTATCACATGTTCTGTGGGCACACCGCACTTCAATCAAAACTAGCACGGGAGACACTCCCTTTTCTCTGGTCTATGGGACAGAGGCCGTCATACCAGCCGAAATTGGGATGCCAACTATTCGCACTGCTGAAGTTAATGTTGCAACCAATGACGACGAACGGCGTATCGACCTAGACCTGTTGGAAGAAAGACACGAGCGCGCAACTGTATGTGAAGCGAGATCCAAGGCAAAAATGAAGGGATACTACGATGCTAAAGTGCGAAGTGTTTCATTCAGACCAGGCGATTTCGTATACCGCGCCAATGATGCGAGCCACGCAGAAGATACAGGAAAACTTGGACCGAAGTGGGATGGACCTTATGAGGTTACTAAAGCATTAGGAAAAGTTGCGTACAAGCTACGAGACATGGATGATCGTGAACTACCACGCACATGGAACATTTGCAATCTTATGCGATGTTACCTCTAGGAATGGCTACGGCCCAACACACGGACATTCCCGTACTTTAGTAAAGTGCCCAATAAATTTCCGTGTATTTACATTTTGTTTTACTTAGGTAAATGTCTTATTTATTTTCTTTCACAAAAACTTGCAAGTATTAATAAAACGTCGCGGTTTCTAGCTAACTCCGTGACACATTTCAATTTGTTATTCCTACATACTTTATGTCTTAACATTGTTTATCTTTTGCCTACATGGCGTGCATGCACTTAATACACCCACGATGGTAAAAGGATGAGTAAACCTACTAAATAACTCGTTGAGTAAGAGGGTTGCAGACCCATAAACATTGGATCATGAATCCTTGTTAAACACCTTATTCTCAAGACGTTGGAATAAGTTCGGTGCGCATCCCACGATGGGTGCGCAACAATGCATACTGTGCGCGTTTAACAAATTAGGAATCAAGACACTTGACTCCTTGATATGATATTTACAGTACGCTGCATATCACACCATACACGATTATGATACGAGTACTTAGAAATTATGTTTTAAGTATACCGTGACTTTCATACACGATTATGAACTTCATATATTATTCGCGCTTTTGTAACAGTTTGATTCTTAGACACCAAGTACGTTTTTTATGCAAAGACGAATAACTAGGTACAAACATTACAAGTCGCAATAATATCAACACGCTTTCAACAAAAGGGATATCTTATTAAGGACCAGGCATTCTTACAAAAGGATATTTACACAACAACTATAAACTACCAACTATTGCAACGCTTAAGAGAAGAGCTTTCCACTTGGCTTGCAGCAGTCCCGGCCTCCTGCAACCGCTTCAACAGGTCAGAATCCTTTTGCGACATTGTGGCTACACTCACAGGCACCCCGTCAGACCTGGGAAGGTGCGCCGCGCCAACACCACAAAGAATGGCTTTTCCTTTCACGCCCTTCTTCTTAGCAACCCTCATAGCATGGGCCTCTAAGGATTCCTTCAAGGGAATCTCCTTTTCCAGCGCGAAGGGGTTCAAAATGTCGCGGGGGCGAGCAAAAATGGGCACCTGTAGTTGTGACTCGTCAGGCTTCAGGAAAAAGTCCGGCTGTGCCTCGGCCCCATCAGCACAGTGGCGGGCCAGAGTTAACCCCTCCATAATTACATTTATAGGGTAGTCTTGGTCGCGCTCCATCTGCGAAATATGCGGGAGCTCCAATGTTTTCATTTTCCCCATAGCAGCAACAAGCTCCTCATATGCGCGATTATTGTACCCAAGCACCTTATCAATAGCCAATTTCAAAAGATCAGCCTCGTGAAGCTCCTCCACAGCCTCAGCCTTGCCATGCGCAAGCGCGCATCGCACCACAACCCCAAACTTATCTACCACCTCTTGGGATTCTAATGTGCTAAGTGCTGAAAGACGCAACCCGTGGCTAATTAGCCATCTGCGCTCAGAAATAGAAGAAACCAGGTGCGGATATAACTCCTCATCATACTTAATACTGAGCTGGCGCAACTTCATCTCCTGCTCTTCCAGCGAGCTTCCCACAGTTGCACCAAAATCCCCTAACCGCGAGAACAACTCGTCTTTCCCCTTCTCCAAATACTTATGCGCCCAGGAGCAGTTAGCCTTACAAGCCCCTAGTGCGGCACGCTTCTGACTCACTTGGGTCATCAAGGACATCCTCTCATCAGCGAGTTTCTGTGCATACAAGCTCCCAGCATCTACTTCAGCCTGGGCACTAGCCAACTGTGCCTCCAGCAACGCAATCTTTTGGTCCTTCTGTGCGCACCGGCTACTTTCTCCAGTGTACCTCGCCTTTAGCCGCGCAACCAGCGCTTCTTGGTGCGCAGCAGCTGACACTAACTCCTCCACCAGCTGCTCCATTGGCGCATCCCCAGATGCCAATGGCTCAGCGCTTTGGCTCTTCAGTTCAGCGGATTCAGCACGCACAAGACTAGCTTTGGGGGGCGACTCCACAGAATGTTCAAACCTGCATACAATAAAGGGAATTAGTAATTGTTTCTCACATAAACAGGGGATACGCAAAAAACATTGATGATATTATTTACTGTAGACCAGTGGTATCAGCCGAAGGGGGAGGCGACGCAACGTCACTGGATGACGATTCCACAACCAGGACAACGGGGCGCTTCTTTCTCGATGAGCTCGCGCCATCACCTCCAAGCGATCTCTTGCGTTTCAACCCTTGGTCTTCCTCCTCTTCTTCTTCCATGTGCTCCGCCACTCCTACTTGTGACGGCTGCACTAATGGAGAAGGTACCCTGGGGCTAGGCACGCCCTGTAGAGGGATAGCTTCCAACACAGTGGGACCACTGCTCCCAGCCTCTTCCAGGTTCAGCTCCATGGTACGCCCTGCAGTTGCTGCCAGAATGGGCTCTTCCCCCTCTTTCAATGGACGCACATCCACAGTAACTTGGCGCGGCTTCGCCAACTGCACAACTCCAAATAGATCCATCTCTGCGCAACAGAAGACAAACAAGAAACAGGTTACAAAAACGTACAATGGTGAAAAGAAAGGCTTACATTAATAAGGTAAAGGAATGCGAAAGGACGAGCACCCACCCTGGCCATCCGCGTCTAAGAAGCAAGGCACCTCGTCAGGTCCGCCAAAATAATTACGACTGATGCCTACGTGCACCAAAAAATCCTCGGGGTAGGAACTAATTGGAATACGATTGGCATTTATTGTATTTGCATCATTAGCGCTATATGAACCAGGGAGGGGGCGCTCATCCTTTAGTAGCGAACTCTGGGTGTAGAAGTCAAAGCGCCACGGGAACAGCGCTTCATCAACCCAGAAAAAATTTCCCTCCAGTCCCTAAGCGCGTCCAGTTTATCGGTGTAACATTGCGGCCCCCCGGCGCGCTTAGCAAAAGAGACCCACCCGTTTGACCATGTTGTGTGGTAAAACGCGCGGAATAGGTAGATAGTCGGGTTAATTGCCAATATACGGCAATTAACCTCGAAATTTGTTAATTTTGCCGCACCTATACAGTGCAGCTGGGATATGTGCAGACGATAATAGTTTAATACGTCGCACAAGAATAAGGATAGGGGCACACGTTGATTTGCAAATTCGAAAAAACATGTGTATACCCCTACCTTCTTTGCTTGAAAATCCGCTATCGACGCTTGTGCTGCCGGAACTTCCGGATGCAGCGCGAGTGGGATATAATAATCCGAGGTAAACTGACGAAGTTCATCCTCAGTCAGGTCGGAGGTAAAGTCAGATAACACGCGGACCATGATACAGTTTTTTAACGCGCACGCGCGGTTACCTTGGGAATATTAAGGGTTTCTCGGTTGCAAGTTGGAGCTCTTTTTTAACAATGGTGGAAATGTTTTTACTGTGATAATCACAGTAATGAGGCGGTGATAGGTTATATAAGTTTCTTCATCCGCTCGATGAGCGCCACGTGGATCCCACTATCTCTAAATGAGTGGATATGATCTGTTGATGTGACACAGTTACAGTTACTTTCCCCCGATTTACGAGGCATTCTTTTGAAATATCTTGACCAGATTCGCCATGTATTCTGCAAGGCGGGACATTTCTTTTAGCTCATCCGCTACGCTAAGACGAGTTTATGGTATGCTGCTATTAGTCTAGCATCCGCAGGTCGTCCCTGCGCATACTAGACTGGGGGGACATGATGACGTATAGTCTACATTCGGGTCACGAACCCGACCCATGACCGCTACTAGCGGGCCCATTACGAATGGGCTAATCCAATAAACGGTTTGGGCTCACGAAAGCCCATGTCCAAAGTTATTTACGGAATAAGATAGCGGATACCTCCTATCTTGGGAGATAATCGTTTACCAACCGACTTAGGCAGGATACGCCGAAGGTTGGGGAACACAAAACCAACAAGGATTTTGTTTGTATATAAGGGGATCCCATCCCTCATTAAAGGTACGATCTAAAACCCTAATTCTCCATTAACCCTAAAATCGATTACTTACTCTCACGCCGGAGGATAATCGTGGGAGACAATCCCACGATAAGCCTAACGGTGTTTTCTGTTTACTTAGTGCGCAGGTCTCAAGCATCAAGATTCAATTGGTACGAGAACCGGAGTCCAAACAAGGAACGTCCAACTTTTGTATCAACAGTATAGGGTGTATATAGTTGAGGTTGACTCCCAAATACTTAAGATGCTTATAACGTGGATGAACTATGACTGCTAATAATTAAAAGCTTGATAGTACAATGTACAACTTTGACGAACTTGGGGGTGTTCACAAATGGGGTAATACCCACAAGAACCGAAAACCGAAATGAATTTCCCACTTATTTGGTTTATCGTTTAGATATGATTTTGGCAAAATGAAACTCTAACCAAAGCGAAAATAAAATTCACATAAATAAACATATATTTTATATATTTATATTCTAAAAAAAACGTTAAAACACTTTTCTAATATAAATAAACATTTTTTAAACCTTTTTTTTTTTGCTAAAATCTATATAATTAAATGTAAATAAATATAAATCATGTAGTTCGGGTTATTCGGGTCAAGCCGAAAACCGAACCGAATTCAAATTAAGTTTTAGCTTTGGTTTAATCCAATTTTAGTTCAGTTCGGTTCGGATTTCGGTTTTTATCCAAAATATTTTTTTACCGAACTAATAGAACTGAATAAACCGAACAACCCGATAACTGAACCGATGAACACCTAAACAAACTATACAAGTTATTTAACCCTATTAAAAAGGTTGATTATTCGGGTAATAAAAAGGATTTTTCGTCTGCATCTTCTACTAAAAGGGTTAACCCATTCTCTAAGTTGGGAGAGATTGTTGATTCCGACAGTGATGAAGAGGAGGTTGTGAACACTTTTGATGAGTCAATGAACCTATTTGGTGGTGGTCATGACCGTGAAGATGATTATGATGATTATTATTATGATGACTATGCAGATCAGGTCTACGATCTTCTAGGGAATTTGGATGCTTATCATGACACTTATGGTATCAAGCTCCAAGGCTTTGGTAGGAAGTAATTTTGTTTTCATAGGATCTAATGTTATGTTTTGAGTAGTGGTTTCTTTTCTTGTTTAGAGAATAGGAAGTATCTTGTTATGTAAGTTTTTTCGCCTACGTAACGGGCTGAGATATGGGATTCACTTATATCCTTTGTACTTAAACGTTTTTTGAAGTATTATATTTACCGGGTCTTTGACATTTTACCCAAAAAAAAGTTATTTAACCCATTAGTACTAGCCCTAAAAGGCCCATTAAATCATAAATAACAGCTGTTGTAGGGCCACTTATTTGAAGTACAGCCCATTTGGGCCCATTAAATCCGAAGGACTAGGGTTTATAACCATTATGTTATATATATATATTTTTTTTGGGTAAAGGGGAGTAATCCTGCACCCTGGTAAATATATTAACCAAATAAACGTTTAAGTACAATGGATATGAGTGAAATCCCATATCTCAGCCCGTTACATAGGCATAAAGCTTACATAACAAGATACTTCCACTTCTCTTAAACAAGAAAACAAACCACTACTCAAATGATAACATATGACACAACAAAATAAAATTACTTCCTAGGACCTTGAAACTTGGTGCCATACATGGCATTAAAAGAATCCAAATTCCCAGGAAGATCACGAACCTGTTTCGCATAGTCATCGAAGTCATAGTCATCATACTCATCTTCAAACTCTTGGCCACCACCAAAAATATTAGCAGACTCATCAAACGGGTTAGCAACAACCTCATCTTCCGAATCAGACACCTCAATCTCTCCCACTTTAGAAAAAGGGTTAACTCTCTTAGTAGAAGAGGTAGACGGAATAGGTTGACCATCATCATCCACAAGAGTAGCTTTCTCATCAATAATTAGCTTTTCAAGCTTACCAATTTTCTCAGCGATGGGAGTAGAACCAACATCCATTGTTCCCATTGAATCACTCACAAGCTTGGCAGCAGAATAAGTCCCAGTCTCCGGAGGCTTAGACACCTCACCAATATCAATACGAGAGTCCGTCCCCCGAGATCCATCAACACCTGCTTCCTTAGTAGTACCAGAAGACATCCCAGTCTTGACCTTGTTAGCAGAAGAAGAATCAGCCACAGTACTTGGGATGCCCAAATCATCATCCACCTCAAGAGTTCCAAAAGAGTTAGACGTAGTAATCGGTGTATCTTTAGCATTACCACTAGCAGCTGCCGGTGTCTTCGTCTTTGCAACATATACCTGCTTCCTAGGTGCAAATCTAGGACCCTTACCCATATTAATACCACTAGTCATCTTCGTACCTTTAGGTTTGGCTTTCCGATTCTGCACCACCTTAAAACCATCATCAGTTTCGTCCACATTTGAGCTGGGAGGAGCATCATTATGCTCCTTAATACTCTTAGGACAACAAGCAGTATCATGCCCAAACACTTTACATTCCACACAGTGTGGCGGCTTCCATTCATATTCCACCTTTATACTTGCCGTAGTAAAACCACTATCATCCTTATTAGGGATCGCCATAGTCACCACATGTTTAAGCTCAAATTCAGATGATAATTCCACAAGAGCACGTGCAAAACTAATGCGACCCCATGAATCAACACACATGGAGCTAGTAAAAGCATCTAGCATAATCGGCTTACCCACCTGAGTAGCAATTAAGCTCAACCCATCTTCCGAGTATGCAAGTAATGGCACATTATGCAATTTAATCCAAACGGGAACTCTAGTTACCTCACTTTTAGACAATAGCACATCAGGAGTCCATTTAGTGAGAATGAGAGGAGAATTGCGAATAATCCATGGGCCCCGTTGAAGAACACTCTCAACACCCTCTTTAGAATCGAATTTGAAGAGGAAAACACCATCATCATTCTTCATTAGTTTCTTAAAACCAAACTTACCCCACGTATTGGTGACGTAGTTCTGAACCAAATGAAAAGCAACATTCTTGCCAACAAAGAAGCCATTATGTTATATTACTGCAGCTATAATAAGAAACCCTAGATTAATTTCTAAATTTCTACCTCCGCCAGTGGAGGTCTCCTTTGAAAGTAACTTCACTACTTTTTGGTATATTATGAGTTATGACTCTTTAAATTCTTTAAAATCTATTGGGGTTTGATATTGTTGTAATATGTTGATATCTAAATTCAAACAAAATGTCTTATTTTGTGCTTTTTAAAACTGATCCAGATTTTTACTATAATTTTGTTTTGTGATTTGGTTTAGCACATATAAGTTCTTCTTGGAGTTGAAAATAAATATATTTCCAGGATTTTATACGTGCTTAAATCAATCTTTGTGATCATCCCTTCTGCTTAAGTCTTCTCCTTCTAAATGGGGTTGTGCTTCAATGTAATGGGTTGACATAACTGATGTTGCAAAAATTTGCTACAAAGTAACTCAGTAGGTTATGCTACAAAATTTCAAAACTACAAATTTACTAACTATTACAAAGTCTATCACAATGTACAAGGTTCCTAAATATAGAAAAATATAGAATGACTATCATTTTTACAATCCTAGCATATTCAACTTCGTTTATTTCAAACGGTCCAAATTTGATAAAAAAACACGTTGAATGAGAATTTTCCACAAATTTTTGTCTTTATGTAATTTTGTACCATAGAAAAAGTGACCATTGGCAAGTGATGTCCAGCTCAGTTGGATTGATGCATCCGGTTATAGTCTCCATGTGTGGGAGGTCAGGAGTTCGACTCCTGCTATTCCCCATGTGGGGGATTTTCCCTGAATTGACAGCCGGGTTCGAATCCCAGTACGATGCCTTGAAGCCCCTTAATGGGAAACTGGATAGCTAGGCTGGGGGTTGTTATTCTCTTCGTGAGATGATTCGAACTCGGGTCGAGAGACTTGGTGCCTTGGTTGCACGCAAGATACTCCACTGCACCAAACTGCCGTTCAAAAAAAAAAAAAAAAAAAAAAAGTGATTATTGTATTTTCTGTTTTCAAATTATTTTTTAAATTATCTGTCATCCAGGTTGTTTTCAAATATATATATATATATATATATATATATATATATATATATATATATATATATATATATATATATATTAAATGTTTGTTTTTTTGCTGCTCAACAAACAGATTGACTGAAAAGTAACGTGTATAGTTTTGGCGTAGTACTCCTGGAGTTGCTTTCAAGCCGGCAGGAATATTATCAGAAAACACCAACATAATTGACTGGGTCAAATCAACTGTCACAGAAGGACATGTTGAACATATTATTGATCCTAAATTACAAGGGAACTTTAACAGAGATACAGCCTGGAAGGTAATAGAACTGGCTATTGCCTGTGTTTCCTATGCGTCGATCAATAGGCCAACCATGAACGATGTAGTGTTGGAGCTCAAGAATTGTTTGCAAGCTGAGCAGACTCGTCGACGCATACCAGATAATGAAAGTCTACCCTTGAACTTAGAAAGTATGAGTGCGTGATCCAATGCCAAGATAGGGAAGTCTTGAAACTGTCAAGTGTCAAATCTCGTAGTACTTATCTATTGTACTATTGTATTGTGATACATTCATGCTTGTAAGCGATCCAAGCATAAGTCAACCCAAATATAACAAATCTCTTAAAATTTGTATATTGCAAGGATAAGATCCATGATATAGAGTTAATGCAAGGTCCATAGAGTTATTGCATGGATAATTGCACCAAATTCAGATTGTAGCTTTATATTATCTCAGCGATAATTCCTAATTATAAAATCAATAGAGAAGCTTCTACTTTATGTTCAACCTTTAGAACTTAGAGTAACTGTATTTTTTTTTTTTTTTGTTTTTTTTTTTTTTTTTTTGTATACAAAGTTGGAATTGTTACTCTGTTTTCTTGCTCTTTTTCTAGCTTCAAAATTTACGCACAGAAAGTTGAAATTCTGTTCAGTGATCAGTCCTGCTTTCTAAAAGAAACACAGCGCCGAAAATTTTTCAAATTCATCAGTTTATAGTTATAATATTTCGCTTCTTGCACTCTGTGAAAACTCCTGAGATTTATGTGTCATGCATGCATGGATTTTTAGGAGCTAGCTGTCCTAAACAAAAGCAATCAGTACTAAAACCTTAGCACCAAACATTTACTTAAGCATCTTACGTATTTGACACGGTAATTATTACTAATAAATAAATAAGAAACTGGGAGGAAATTATTTTTGTGGTGATGCCAACCCGAACCCTTTCAACTTTCAACCTAAACATTTAGTTAAGCATCTTACGTATTTGACTCGGTAATTATTAATAAATAATTAAGAAACTGTTTAGAGTTTTTCCACACGGTTTCCATATTTTATCTAGGTCTTGGTTATACTTTGAATTTAAGGGTCATTTTTTTGGTTGACGTAGTTGGATGACTAATACTGTCTCTTTACTGTAATAATTTTTTAACCAAAAAATAAAAATAAAAATAGGAATAAGTAATACCAAGTCAATGATATGAAATAACACTTAACTTTCCTAAAGAATGACAAAGATACCTCTAGCGTGTAACAGACCATACAAGCGTGGATACTTGTGGGTCTCAAAAAATTATACTTAACATTTATCAAGGAGGTGCTTGGCGCATTCACATTTTTTATTTGCACACTTACGAATATAATTAGTTTAAACATATTTTATATATAAAGTATAATTGTCTAATGCGTATAACGATATGTGCCGATAAAAAAAAAATGTGTGTAACTCAATTCCCTTTATCAAATTTGGTGGCATTGTTCATCTAAAGTGACCATCAACAACTAACCATAAACTTGTTAATCGTTAAATTAAAAGTTATGAATCATAACCCAAAATTAATGAGAGAGTGTGTAAAACCTGAAAATCTAAAATCTGATTAGAGACTAAAATACCCTTAGAACTAAAATTTATTAAATACGTAAAATACATTTATAACATTTAATGAAATTAAAAGTTAACTTGTGAATAATTAAAAACCTAACTAAAATATATTACGTGATCGATTTTGGTACGACAAAGATTTAATGTTTCGTAAATGATTTGGGTCGTGTTTGTTTTGCTTCGTGTGGACCAAGGCCGAAGCCCATGGTGTGCGTGTGTGGGTGTGCTCGGTTGGGCCAAACCGAAACCCAATCCCTTTTTAATCCTAAATCAAATACAACTACTATATATACAACACATAATCACAAAAGTGAAACACTAGTTTGATTTGTGTCTCTCTTTTTCTTTTCTTCTTTGCTCGGCCGAATATACAAACACCCTTGGTGTCGAGATTTTGCTCAACCAAGTCAAGGTATAACTTATTCTCGTCTTTGTTTGATGTACTTTGCGTTACTATATTGATATATGTTTTGTTCTAGTCGAGTTGCGTTTTTATTTTTGTGACCGAGCCTAAGGAAACCAAAACAAAGAAAACCCTAATGATTAAACCTTACAAGTATTAAAAGAGTTACGTATGTAATATGTAATATTGAATCGGGTCATGTTTGTGTCGATTTAATAAGGACCGAACCTATGTAATGAGAACCGAACCATGCATATAATTAGGTTAAGGTATGACTTGATAACTTGAATAAGTAAAATATGAAGATGAGTTAAGACTTGCGTAAAACCTATTAGCCGAAACCCTAGATTGAACCGAGTCACATATGAATTTTTAAAAGTATATTAATTAAGTAAAGGTTATGTAAACGTAAACCCTAGTTTTGATATGTTAATCGAATAAGGAATGCTAAACCCTAATGGTTGTGAATCGTGTCTCATATGCGTGTGTAATTAATACGAGTAATAAGTAACTTGTATCTCACATAAAATCATGAAACGTATATGGTGAAACATAAAAGGAAAGATTGTTTGATGACATGTTAGGTTAAGTAACGAGTCATTAAAAGACGTAACATGTAAGTAAATGCATATCAATGAGATATTAAAGAATGAGAAACCCTAAACTTTAATAAATGACATATGAACCCTAATCTACAATATTTATTATAAAACATTTAAGTCTAGCTTAATTATAAAACCCTAAAATATTAAAAGATTATTTCGACGATTATGGAATCATTAATAATATATACGACCATTAATGTATATAGGTTCTGTGAAGAAGGAGTAATTCTTTGCTTTCCCTGTGTCTTCTTGTCGATCATTTGCTTTGGAATAAGGTACAGATATTCTGACCTTTTCAGTAAAGGTTTCTTGTAATGTTTTCTTTTCGTTGGTTTTCATATTAGGATTTCCTAAGCCTTTGCTATGAATCCCTAATGTGTCTATTTGAGCTGTTGCTTATCTGAACTTTGATTTTTGAATCATAAAACATTTGATTTTTGAACTATATGATATGAAGACTTTGATTTCGAAAACATGATTAAACGTTTGATAAAATATGATCTATGTCAGTTATGACATTCTTATTTGACCTAAGATAGTTTGACACCCGAGCCAATTATTAACTAGTCATGGGGGTTCCATGTCCGTGTCAGCAATGCACTTCTGACATGACTCTAGGGCAGTAGAGTGAAGTTCTGCCACGTTCCTTATCTGTTATTTGCTATGAGCTCAATTTATATTATGTTATCAATGTATGTTTGTGGGGCGTATGGGTGCATCCTAGATCTGTTATATGTTATATATTATATGTTATATGCTATATGTCATCTGATGATTGATGCTTGCGTGCATGCACGTCCTTCATAATTCTGGTAGGTCTCCCCTACAAAATGTTGCCTTATGTGTTTATGAATATGTTTATGATATGGCATATGTGTTTGGGCTCGAGGTAGTTAGCTATAAAACTTATTCTATTATCCTGATCTATCTTTTGAAATGACTATGATTTCACTATCTTTCTTTCACTTTATTTCGTATTCGTTCTCGTTTCGTATTCGTTTTGCTTGTATATCTGTTCACTGGGCTTTTGAAGCTCAGCCGCATTTCTTTTCTTCCGCGGCAGGTATCTAAGATTTGGAGCTGGGTATTGCTTTGGGATGAGTGCTGTGTGGACTTACCTTAGAGATTTTAGCTTTGATCTTATGATGCCAATTAGACTTTATATCTTAGACATTTCTTTTGGAGTTTATTTTTCCGCTGGGACCTATGTATTGAAGTCGTTTTGACTTGGATTATTTCAATATTTATGTTGAGATTTCTTTTGGATTATATGTTTGCTTTGATATGACACCATTACTTGTGATTCCTTTACCCTTTTCGGGTCGGGGCGTTACAGACTGACAAGTATATTAAGCTGGAGGTCCTTAATTTAATTCTTGTTTTACAATTAGTTAAGAGATTTTGTGTTTGTTTAAAATGTTTTTCTTATAACAACAATTTTTGAGACTCTTGTGCAACTTACCTCATAAATATTTTCAATAAAACTTAAAACCCAAAACTCTAAATTGATGGACACTAACTTACCATTAGAATAAAAGCCTTGAGCTCCTATAATGTAAGTGAATCGTTTCCAAAAAGAAAATGAAATTAGAACTACAAATCTATCAACTTGATATAGATATTATAATAAAATCGTATAGATATTATAATAAAATCGTGGTGATATAACAATTTTGACCTTAAGGTTTTTAACTTGTAAATTTTTGCGCATGTAGAACTTTTTCTCATTGTTTTTTTTATGCAAAGAGGTGAAAATATATTATTACACCAGAACAACTTACATCAGGCATCATTCACCGGATATGGACATACCCAACCAGTATAACAAGAAATTCAAAGTCCTAACTGATATCTGACAATACAAGAGAAATATCTCTGATAGGCTATAAACTGCTAAACCTATCATGGACAGATACAAAACTTATCAAAATACAGTTGTAAAAAGACTAGTAATGAGTAGCTCCAAGCCTGATTCACCTCTTGAATGCATCAAAGACCATAAGCTCTTAACTACAATTCCATCTCCATCCTCCAACATTGACCATTCTTCCAGCACCCACAATAGCCAAGAGGACAAATGGAGAGGCATCATTAAGAAGCTTATAGCCACCCAAACCATTCCAGTCAAGGGCTCTACCAAGATCTCTACATTTCCCTCTTTTCAAAAGGCTTCAAGATCTTGGGAACACATACCTTGAGGGAGAATCTCCAAACCTCCTTTAGGCACTGTATTTCTAGGACCAAGTAGGAACATCTTTCACCCCTCACTATTCCTAGAAACATACAGGGTCACACCAAGCTTGCTTACCCTTCTCAGCATGGAAACTCACTTTATGAGGTAAGAGAAGACAATGAATTGAGTAATTCCCAAACAGTTACGCACAATACTACCTAACAAAGGCTGCACATACCTCAAGATACAGAGCCATCATCTGAAGCAAGCTTAAGATCATCCAAATTCCATTAGCTAAGGAATTTGGAGATGAGGCCAATTCAAAAATCTATGATATCAACAAATTTTATTCGAAACTCAACTCTGCAACCCCAATTAAAAAGGACATTAGGGATAGGGATCCTTAGGATTTAATGAGCATACCAACTGCTTCTAGAATGAGTATCATCATTAAGAATCATTCTCACCAATATTCACACCATATGAACATACACCCTTATGCCAAACATACCTGATCTGCTGTGCTTGTTAAATTGGATCTTCCATACTTCAGCTACTTTCCTCACAGCCTCAGTATCATTAATAATCAAGCTCATTAATTTGAGTTGAAGGACTTCATAGATGTTTTCATACAATTTCTCAATACTTCTTTTCTCACCTCTGAAAATTCTTTGGTTCTCTCTTGCCAAATGTAGTAAACCACATATGCAAGTCCTAGCCTTCTCACAACACTCCAGATCTGCTTGCCATTTTTCTTGCTTAGTATGTCTGTAACAACATCTTCTAGTTTGGTGTTTACATTATTACAGTTCATCTTACATCTCATTTTCTTCCAGACCTCCTGAGAAAATTTGCATAGGAAGAACAGATGATTGTGTGAATCATTAACTTCATTGTAGAGTGGGCATAGAAGGCTAGTGTGAGTTCCCCAATTCATAAATCTGTCTTGAGTCAAAAGTCTCCCAAGCATAGCTAACCAAAGACAAAAGGATTGTTTAGGGATACATTGTTTGAACCATACAACTTCATGCCAGTAGACTTCTACCTCATTTGAACAAAGGCTGTTTAGAACATGCTTGACATTGAAAGGGGTCAGACTGTTATCATCTTTTTTCCACATGACTCTATCTTGGGAGCCCTTATTTAATATTGGGGGTTGGATATTCATGAATTCAAAATCAAGATTCCTCCATTCCATAGGCCATTCCAGTTACCCCCTTCAATCATTTCACTTAAGGTGGTCATCTTGGAGATTCTTGCATCATAAAGTTCTCTGTGAGAAATGGCATCTATTAAGAGCCCATTAGAATGCCATTTATCTAGCCATAAACTAATTCTTTTCCCATCTCCAATCATGTACTGCAAGCAGTTGGCAGTCTTATTTCTGATTTCCAATAATCATTTCCAACTCCAACTATCACTTTCATTATACTGCACATTTCAAATACTATTTTCTTTCAACCTCATAACTTGTACCCATTTCACCCATAATGTATCCTTCTTTGATGCAATATTCCATAGATGTTTAGTTAATAAAGCTTCATTACAATTTTCAAGATTTTTAATGCCTAAACCACCCATTACCTTAGGCATACAGACCTTTTTCCATGCCACCTTTGCTTTACCTCTGGCATAATCCCCATTGCTTCAAAGGAATCTTTTGAGAATCCCATTAATTTCTTTTACAACAGTCTTAGGGAGGAGGAAAACAGATGCCCAATACATACTCATTGATTCAAGGACAACAGCAATTAGAAGAAGTCTTCCAGCATAAGAGAGGTATTTACATTTCCAATATTCTGTTCTCCCTTTGATTTTATCAATAAGAATTTGACAATCATGGAAATTCAATATTTTGGTGATTAGAGAAATTCCAAGTATTTAGTAGGCAGAGTCCCTTCCTTAAACTGCATAATATTCTTTAGCTGAACTTTCACAATATTGGTCAGACTTCCAAAAAACATAGTACTCTTATTAAGATTAGGGAAGAGACCAGACACCTCACTAAATTCCTTCAATGCTTCTTTTATAATTCCAACAGATAGTTGATCACCATGGCAAAAGATCATCAGGTCATCTGCAAAACATAGGTTGACCAGCTTCAATTCCTTGCATCCATGATGTTACTTGAAACCAATGCTACTTCTAATTCTTCTTTGTAACAATAAAGTCAGCATTTCCATAAACAAGGTAAAGAGATAAGGAGATATTGGATCTCCTTGTCTCAATCCTCTTCCCCCTCTAAAGTATCCATGTCTCTCTCCATTGATACAAATTGTGAAAGCTGCTATTTCAACCCCCTTCATAATCCACTCTATCATTCTTGATGAAAGCCAAATGATTGCAAAACAGTCTTTAAGAACTTCCAGCGTACAGTATCATATGCTTTTTGCAAATCAATCTTCATAGAACATCTCGTAGGCTCATTTTCCCTTCCATAGCCTCTTAAAATTTCCTGAGAGAGCATGATATTTTCTTGTATTAGTCTTCCAGGTATGAATGCACTTTGATTGATCTGCACTAATTTCTTCAGAGCACCTTTAATCCTGTTGGTAATCACTTTACTTATGTACTTATAAAGAACATTACAACAGGCCATGGGCCTAAAATCAGATACTCTAAGGTGTGTTTGGATTTTGGGAACTAGTGTGATCAATGTAGCATTAATTTCACCCGGGAGTTGTCCAGTGACAAAGAATTCTCTAACAGCATCACATACATCCTTACCAACAACACTCCATGCTTTTTTTTAAAACCTGGATGTATACCCATCTGGTCCTGGAGCTCTATTGTCCCCAATATCAAACATAGCATCCTTGATTTCATTATCTGTCACCTCTTTCACCATATGATTTGCCTCTTCTTGGGTCAGAACTGTACTAAACAAGTCTTCACTTCGTCTTAGATCAGTCACAGAAGCTGTAGTACCCAAGAATTGCTGAAAATGCTTGACAAACTGATTAGGGGCCTCTTCCTTATCATGTCTCACCCCATTCTCATTGTTCGTTACACTTTATATTGCAAAACACCTTATTGTTATAATTAATGTTTTCGTAAATGCAACAACGCGCAAGCATTCAAAACTCTTCAAGAACAATGCATGGTTTATACATTTACCTGACATCCACTCAATCACTTTATCTGTCATAATTGCACATGGCTTATTGATAAAATTAAGGACTTAATCTGATATCTGATTGAAACCTTAAGGACTAATATTGTTGCTTTTGTATTCTATTTTGTAGTCCTTGCTTTATTTGAACAAATGTTGAAAGATATGAGGTTTTAGAAATAAGTAGAAAACATGGAAGGGGCAGATTGCAAAGATTCAAGGGACTCAGTTGTGCAATATGTCCAAACTCTTTATCTGATGTATATAAGCCATTCTTTTGGCCCATTCACACATATCTGCTATTTAAATTTTCTCTCATATACAAAATACTCTCTTAAACTTTGTAGTCCTAGTTTCATAGATCATCTTGATTAGTTCATGTTATTGTTTTCTTGTAATAGAACTAATATCAATATAGATATTAGGATCACACGAGAGTAGCTGTGGTGATCTTGCTATTGTTACTGGTTAACTACTTAAGATTAGTTTTGGTTGTTCTTGGTTGTTTGTAATTAATAAAGGTTTTGTGAGAGTATTATGGTGTTTTTCTACATGGTATCAGAGTGAATACGATCTATCTTTCTCTGAATTTTTTTATTTAAATTAGGGTTTCGATAAATTTGGGGTTTTTGAAATTACTTTGTTAATTGATATATCTCGTGTTTAATTGTTTAGATCTAAAATATTTTTTTAAACTCCAAATTTTTGAGAAATACGATATCTTTTGCATAACTCCCAACTCGATATCTTTTTCTTCAAAAATAAAGGGAAATACGAGACAAAAAACTTATAACTTTCGACCTTTATTTATGCCGGCCGGTAATGGTGTGGTTGTTCATGTCTGAAAAAAATCAGTTAGTGTTGTGAATGAACGGCTTAATAATACTATTTACGGTTTCTTTCTGGGTAAACGTGTGGCTTATCCGGTTGTTGAAAACTATGTGAAGAATACATGGGAGAAATTCGGCCTTGTTAAGTCATTGATGATTAAAGACATACATTTCTTCAAATTTGGTTCTAAAGAATGGATGGAAGCTATGTTAGAGAGTGGGCCATGGTTAATTCGCAATGAGCCATTGATTCTTAAACAATGGACTCCAGATGCAAGTATTATAAAGGAGGATGTTTGTAATATCCCCGTTTGAGCGCTATTGCAACCAAACTTGGTAACCCGATGATGTTAGATTCTTACACGGCTGCTATGTGCACGGATTCTTGGGGTAGGGCTAGTTATGCTAGAGCCATGACTGAGCTTAGAGCTGATGTTGAGCTAAGAGATATTATAGTAGTGGATGTTCCTAAATTAAGTGGTGAAGGGTTTACTACGAGCACTATCAGTGTTGAGTATGAGTGGACACCTCTCAGGTGCTCTAGTTGTCAAGTTTTTCGTCATGTCTTTGATGAATGTCCTAAGAAGATTTTCTCGGAGGTCTTGAAAAATTCGAAGAAGTCTAAACATGCTGGTGGACATGCTTTCAAAGGATTTCCGGTTAGTTCGAAGCCTAAGTCATATTCCTTTTATTGACCGGTCCAATCTACAAAGATGAAGATAAAGCTCAAGCGCAACCAAAGGTATCTAAGGTTACTACTTCGAACCCATTTGATGATCTTGATACATTGGTTGATGAAGGAGACTGTGGGGGTTTGAACCGCAAGAGTACTGATAAGGATTTAAAACGTGCGCTTTTAAGGTGTCATTTAAGCCCTAAATCGACATATTTTATATCCGTTACTACTTAAAATCGTTCCTTTTCACTTTTTAGGTATTTTGGAAGCAAGATGCTAGAATGAAGCATATTTGGACGAAAAGGATCGAAAACATGATGAAAATGGCAAAGTCAAGATCGAAGACACTCAAAGGCTGTTCATTACACTTGACGGCGTCCCATCCAAAGGGCGACGCCGTCCCTCTATAAAGACTTGATCAAAAATTGCACGCGACGGCTCAACGGAATTTCTGGCCCTAAAGTCTGACGGCGTCACGCCTAAAATATGGAAGGCGTCACTCACAAGTTTCACTCCAGACACCCCAGATCCAAGATTCAGACGACGTCGCAACTAAAGATCGACGGCGTCACATCTCTAAGGTGACGTCATGCCATCGATGAATTGGCCCAAACGAAACCCTAATGACGGCGACCTGACGGCGTCGCTAGAAAAAGGCGACGCCGTCGCGATTGTAAATCTATATATAGAATTCGATTTTTCTGTATTTTAAGAGGTAGAACTTTGGAGAGCAAACATTAACTCAGTTTTAGTCCGACTTGGACAGTATTCTAGGGTCCCATACCCTATTTTACACATCAAAATAATTTGTTTATCCAATTTATCATTATGTCTACCCCATGTTCAATTGATTGTGTGTATGCTTGCTTGTTTAACATGTCTAGCTAAATTACTTGTGTGTTTGCTTAGATCTATGAAACCTAGTTATTGATTGTTGTTAGGTTGTCTCTTGTCTTAATTGATAGAAGCCATAGGAGTGCACCTAGGCTATCGTTGGGTTTATTGCGTGAATGTGCTTTAAGACGATAGGATATTCGGGGAAGATAGTATTGCACTTGCCAAACCCGTGTATTCTATAGGAGAGATACATTCATAGAACTAGGGAATACGCACCCCCTACGACTTATAGGAATACAACGCGTTAAGATAAAGGACGTGATAATTCAACCGACCAATAAAAGATAACTAGGGAGTAATAGTATCTAAGTGAACACATCTTTAATCATCATACGAGCAGACCTCAATTAAACATAGCCTATCCAATAGTTAGTAATTAAATAATTAGATAATTAGTAAAAGTAGTAAAATCGGTAGAAGTACCACCCCCAAATCATATACCCCGAGATATTTACCTTTGTAACACCCCCAAAACAGGTTTAGCGGAAGCATTCGGGTCATGGGGTGCTACTGAATTGGAGATCACAACACAAGTAATAAAGAACGGAATACACATTCCATTAAAATTTATAAACGTTTCCATCAAGTTTCTTATTCGGAAAAAGTGGCCCATAAATTTAAGTTGACCCATATTTAATAGGTCATAGTTTTATTGTAAAATACCTCAGGAGATAGCCTATGACCCTTGCCTTGCCACGATCTTGCTTACTGAAAGAATACCTGAGAAAAACATGCTAAAAGCTAGCAAAAAGCTGGTGAGTTCATAGGTTTAAATCTTTAAAAAGTATAGGACCAATTCAGATAACAAAATCATTTAAAGCAGTTGTAAACATATTACGCTAGCACTAAGTTCATGCAACCGAAGCTACGACAGTTTTCTGTATGCAAAATGTAGTCATACTAATAAGGGGCCCAAAGCGAGTGTTTATCCCAATACACTCGATTCCGACATGCTATACGTTTCGCCTTGACCCATGCGGGGCCAACCGAACGGGGGAGTCACCCCCAATAGATCTATTTATAACATTCGTGCTTCCTAGCAGAAATTGACGGTTCATGAAAACGGGCATTTTGAGATTTAAGGGCTTAGGCTAATCCGCGTAATAGTATTCAAGTAATAATTTAGGTCCTTAAGAGTTTTGTATGTTTTCTCACCCCAAAGATTTGTAAACAACTAATGGAAATAAAAGTGTGGCTATAAACTCACCTCAGCAAACAGTAGTCCGATGGTGAAATTCGAAGAGTATGGTAGAACCGCACCGACACGCAACCTAAATAAGTAGGGCAAAATTTAGTTCATTATTCTAGTTAAGACTTAGTAAGGTATACTTACTTTCAAAGGTTTAAAACAATAGTTAAATTAATATTACTTGTGTTTCAAAACTTCACTGTGTGAAAGATGTAGAATTCCAATTGTTAATTATTACGAGAATATATTATGTTAATATATACTTTTGTCGAAAACCGGGCGTGACCCGTGTATATGTTTTTATTAGTCCGAGGTGACTATCGTCAAAGTTTTATAAAATTCTCCTTTTAGTTTTAAACAAAGGTTTGACGTGAATTTTAATGCTTGTAAAGTTTAACATTGATTTATACTTCTATTAGTTGGTTTATTGGTGTAAAAGTAGTACACTTTTATTATAAAAATGTCCGGTTATATATATATATAGAGAGTGAGGATCATGTGCGGATTTTTAATTTTAGTGCGGACGTACGGATAAATCTGGACCGCCCATTTCAGATCTGATCTTGACTTTTTGTAAAAAAGTCAAGATCTGCGCTAACTTCACGGTAACAATTGACCATGTAAACGATTTTTTTAATTTTTTTCCTTTTGAGCGAACCTTACTATTGTTATCTTCTTTCATTTTTTTAATTTTTCAGATTTTTCTGAGCACTTTTTGTTTTCTTGATTATGAGTTCTACCGTGATATTAACGATATTATGAGTCCTACTGTGATATTAAGAAACTGTGATATTATAAAATGGTGATATTATAAAACCAACTGTGATAGTAAGCTTTTTTACATGTAATAATGACTTGTGATATTAAGAAACATATGATAGTTACTATGATATTAACAATTTTATTGAAAAAACATATGATAGTTACGGTGATATTAACAATTATATTAAAAAAAGAAAAAAAGACTGTGATATAAAAAGTAACCGTGATATTAAAATTTTTTTATTAAAAAAGTTACGATGATATTAATAATATTAGTAAAAAAAACAAAAAAGTACTGTGATATAAAAAAAAAGTTAGTGTGATATTCACAATTTGTATTTAAAAAAAAGTTTATGTGATATTAAGATCAAATCTTGACTTTTTTACAAAAATCAAAATCGACCTTAATATCACAATACCTTTAATCATGAAAACGATTTTTTTTTGAAATTTTTTTCAGCGATTCTTAATAATTTATCATCGTCTCTATTTTTTTAATTTTTTCAGATATTTTTTATTTTTTTTTAAAAGCTACTGTAATATTTCCGCACCATCCTTACTTAAAAGCTTAAAACCCACCCGATCCCTTCCCTATATATATATATATATATATATATATATATATATATATATATATATATATATATATATATATATATATATATATATATACATATCATAAGAAAATCATTTTATTTTGACGATTTATGTTATCAAACTAGCATTACGTTTATGTTTTCATTATTTGTTTTGTGACTTGAGCTTTTAGTAGTGATGTCGGTATGAAGTAACAACACGCGATGCATCGAGAACATATATGGCGGCGAGTCGAAAACCGTATCGCGGAATGGAATGAGTACGCGACACGACGTCACACGAGAAACTACTAATATATAGATCTCTTTTATACATTATTATACTCTTAATCTTTTATAAAGTATATGCATGCCACATTTGGTCAGTATTATTAAAACTCACCATATGTGCTAGTGAGGGGTCGTGGCTCGAAACCAAAATTTTCCCATATTCTTTAGCTCAACTGGGTTTTGGCGCATCAATACCCCAGCTAGCGACAACAGGCTAGGTGATTTGGTAGAAGAACATGGCGAACACAAAATTTAGCAACACACTTAACCGCAAGGTTTCAAACCATTTTCGTTTATGACACGACTCAACTAACGAAATTCCACAATCCTTGTGGGTTGACAGACCTCAACGAAGAAGATACAAAACCAAATGTACACCAAGACTCGAAACCGAACGTACCACTTAGTGCTAGTTTAGAGCCTTTAAACCGACACGACATATGGATGTTAGGCTAGTCCCAATCGTGACGGGAGATGACCGAGGTCACCAGCGCCACGTCAGCTTTCTCTCTCCAGCGACCAGGCATGACCCGGATGCCACAGTCGATGACCCAAGTGTGTTTTTTTTTTTTTTTTTTTTTTTTTTTTTTTTTTTTTTTTTTTTTAATTCAAACATTTTAAACATTAAATTTAAATTCATTAAAATTAAAAAACATTACAATACGAAATTAAAAAAAAAAAAAAAAAAAAAAAAAAACATTACAATACGAAATTAAAAAAAAACATTACAATACTTAAACTAATAATCTAAATCGTAGCGTGCCTTGATTGTAGCCTTGTTTTTTTGGGTAAAGGGTTTCCCCGGTAAATGTATTACTCCAAAAAATGTTTAAGTACAAAGGATATGGGTGAAGTCCCATATCTCAGCCTGTTACATAGGCGGTAAAGCTAATATAACAAGACACTTCCTATTCTTTAAAACAAGAAAACAAACCACTACTCACTAGATTACATTTGACACAAAACCAAACATAAACTAACGTCTAGAGTTCTTAGGAATCCTTATGTCATAGGAATCACAAAAGGAAATTTGACTAGCAGAAAGCTTTTCGTGGACTTCATCATCAACATCATAAGGATCATCATCATAGGGGTCATCTCCATAACTCTCTCTCCAACTTTCTATTAAGCTCTTATTCCCCACACCTCCATTTCCACTCCCACCCTTAGAAGAACTAGCCACAACAGGTATACCAGATGCTAAAAAATTAGCCATATCATTATCACAAGATGCAACCTCATCTTTACTAACATGATCACTCGGATAATCAACCTTTTGTAGAGGATTGCCATCATCATCCACAAGAGCAGCTTTCCCATCAATAATTAGCTTTTCAAGCTTCCCAATTTTCTCAACAATAGGAGTAGTACAAGGAATACTATTTTCATCAGTATCGTCCATATCAAGAGCATCAAAAGGGTTTGATGTAGCAATATTCGTCCCACTCGTACTTGCCTTATTAGCAATATTTTCCTTGATTGTAGCCTTGACTTTCATCAATTTTTGTAGTTGTCGTCCGGTCAAAGTTGGGTCGATTGGGGTATTGTAGAAGATTATGTCGGACTCCCGTTTTGATAGCCTCATGAGCTCAAGTTTCTCTTTTTTCATCTCCAGCTCTTTTTCCATCAACCGTATCCAAGTATCTTTTAAACCCTCCCTATTCTTACCTTTCTCCCCTTTTGACGGCTTCTTGGTCTTGAAGAAAGTTTTGGCCAACGATTTTACAAATGATTCTGATGGAACATCATCATCATGAGAGGAGGAGGATGGTTTCTTCCTTGCTTTGTCACGACCAACCGGTCGTGATTCCATAGTCCCTTTCTCATCAGAATCAACATCTTGGACATCGAAAGGATCACGAGCTTGGGTTGAACCAGAGGTAGTGGTAGAACCCTTAGTTTTCTTCCGACTATTCGTTTGGAAAGTCGGCATCTCAGTGTCCTTCCAAGCAGCATGACCCTTTAAAACCTCCCAACACTCCTCCAAAGTGAAATCATGACCGTACGTCATACGGTATTCTCTAAGAGCTTTTGAAGTGTCGTCTATATCATTCTCACCGCTTCCATGGTTATTCTTGATATTCTCCATGATAGCACAATAATTACCAACCCTATTACGAATCCTACTCTTCCATTTGGTAGTGATGGAGTCATAGGTTCGGTCTGAGCCAGTTTCGTTTTTTAAAGTAGTCTATCACTAACTCCCAAAACTTGAAGCGGTTCAGGGCGTTTCCTCTCGCCGAGTTTTCCGACACATAAACCCAAGCTTTACAAAGCGTGACCTCTTCCGCCTTTGTCCATGCTTCAACGTGCTTCTTGGCTTTCCCCTTGCTTGTTTCGGGCTTCTTGCCTTTGTCCTTGGCCTTTGAAGCACGACTTGATGGCTGCTTTGGTTTGATGGAGGACATTTCTTCAGCGGAAGCGGTTTTTTCATCATCAGAATCTTCAACGGGAATGGAATCATGGTACAAACCGTGGTGCGAACCGTGACCCGAACCTTGGCCCATCGAAGCATCTTGACCTTGGTAGTTTTGTGTATTATACTCCGGCAAATAATCTTCCAAATTCATGTCAAGATTAGTACTTCGAATCGGGGAATAAGGTTGACATGGTTGAGAAGGATAAATGAAGTCCATGTTTGGATGGTACGACGACCCACTAGGTTCTTGCCGGTAATCGGTGTAAGGACGTTGCAGTGGGACAAAAGGACGGTTAATGTAAAACGGGTTTTGGTGTTGATTTGGTTGGGCTAGTTGTGATTGATATTCAAAACTTTTTGGATGCAAGCGAATAGGCCGGTTTTGTTGTGGTGTTATGTCGGTTAACTCGAAGTTGTTTTCCGGCGAGAAATTCATATTCGGGGCATTTTGGGGTAGTCGTGATCGTCGGTTTTTTGATTGTGGGGTATTTTTCTTTGACATTTTGAACTTGGATGAGAATTAGATTGAAATGAATATAGATGAGAAATGGTGAGTGGTGAATTGTGTTTGAGGTGAAGTTGGTATTTATAGAGTGGTAAAATTGTTTAAAAAAAGTTTTTTTTTTAGTTTAAATGACCAAACGGTCAAATGTTTAAATTTCAAACCCCCAACGTTCAAAATTGCATGGAATATGTGTGGTTTAACCTCGGTCGAAAATTGAACCGATTTGCGTTTTTTATGCCCCTCAACCGATGTGGCAACCGATGCCCACAATCGTTGTGACCGATGTGAACATCGGTCGAGTGTGGAAAAAAGAGTTGCCCAACCGATTTGTAATCTTCGATTGGGACTAGCCTTAGGCTCATGTAGCCACTCTTGTGGCTTCGAACCAGAAATGGACAATCATTACCTTCCTTAGGTGGTATTGAGTTAACAGAGATAAACGAGTTCATTCCTACTTGGAATGCTTCGCTAACCAAGAGTCAAGGTAACCGACCATTAACCATGAGCACCCTGCATGGGGTTTTCCTTGCCAAAACCAACACCATGAGTATCCTACTGGGGGGTACTTTACCTATAGCTTAACCGTCCACCCTCGTGGCCTTGTGTTAACAGCAGCTATCAACCACCCCACGTGAGTGGTTTCCCCTTTATGACCCGAGACAAAACAACTCGACATGAGTATGAACACAACACTCGACTTGTAATCATTTTTTTTGGGTAAAAGGTCCAAAAGAAAAGGAACCTTTTACTCAAAAAAAAATGATTACAAGTCGAGTGTTGATGATGATTGCATGTTGTTTATTCCAGATCTAACACCCCATGATGTTGATGATGATTGTTTATTCCAGATCTAGTTACACCCTTCGTGGTTTGTCCTTGAGTCCGAGGGTAGTCCCAACAGCTCGCGCAACACAACCTTCCTGGGTATGTTTTTCTAACCCAGACAAAACACCACCACGACACCCGCACCCTATGTGGGTCGTTGCCGTACCAAGAATAACACTCAACCAAGCCTATGGTCGAGACAAGCGAAATTAGATCTTAACAATACTGAGACTTATATACATATCACATATGTATGTGACAAGTTTGGAGGTCAAAGACCTATTCCACAATTTTACCCATTGTGGTGTGTTCGCAACAGATTCTGATCCAGAACGACACCCGACACAACCAAAGACTAACCATGGCGGAATCGTCCTAACGACCCATTTATTCTCGGATTTATCGAATCAACAACCACTTTCAAATATTTTAGTCAATATCCATGTTTAAGGTTTACCATTCAATTAATAGCCACACAAGGTCAACGACAATACAACAAAGTTCCATTTCCAAGAGGTTTTTATTATGCACGATTGGCAAAACAGAACAATATAACAATTCCCAACAAGGATTTCAAATTGAGAATTTACAATAACATGAATACCAAAAATCAAGGAGGAAAAATCAAGGGTTCCTTACAAGATATGTGAGACACGATTTGAGAGGAAGGAGGTCAATCGCTTTAATCAACAATAAACCTTGAACAAACTCTGATCTAAATCCGAATTTACTGCTCCTAATCCGAATCCACAAGACACCACCTCAAGTTTACCCCTTTTTGAATGAATTTTTTGGGTTTGTGGCTTGCTTTTGGATCGATGGTTAGATAAAAAGAAGAAAAATTAAGTAGGGTCGACTTCAACTTTCCCAGCATCGATCTTGAGGAGGGATTAGAATTAACAAAAACTCTCTATCAATATCTTCCTCCAATGCTTCTCGTGATATTGACCATGGAGAGGGGGCTATAGATGATGGTGATAGATCTGAACTTGTCTTAAATGGTGTGACATGGAGGAGGCGTGGGAGAAAGCAAGAGGCTGAGGATCCATTTTCATGATTTTTACATTAGTCAATTTGACCTAGGAGATAGGATAGTCTGCAAAAGAGGTTTGCGGGGTCCTGGTTTGCGTGTGTAGGCTAGAAAGAAGGAACAGAGAAACAAAAAAATAATAGTCTTTGAGATAGTGGGGTGTGTTAGGAGAAAGAGAAAATAAAAGACTTTTAATTAGTTATTATTTGTATTATTGATTATCTTGTGTACCCCGTGTTTCGCTGAGTTCGATTGTGATTGCAGTATTACGGTTCGGTAAATTTTATGAGGTGATGAGTCATAATCTCGCTTTCGAAAAAGTATTATAAGTATGAAGTTTCCCACTCCGGGAATTTATTAAAATTTTATTTTGCCCTTACTGTAGTGTCGGTATGCGGTGGAGTCGGGTTTACAGATGGAAACGAGATGACCTCTCGTTTATAATTAACTCATTATAAGTTTTATGGAATGATAAATTCGCAAAGTCCTGATTAGATTATGAATGCAAAAGTTATACAGTAAGCTACAATGTGCGAGTTAACTACTCAAAATATTTATGTAAGCTAATGTTGGGAATTATATTTTGTAATGTTTAAGTTTGTGTTAAGTCTGGTAGTATTAGTAGTTAAGTCTGGTTGATCAGACTTAAGTGTGTTTTAGTTAAGTCTGCCAGTACTAAAGATGTTAAGTCTGGCAGAACAAATATTCGATGGTTAAGTCTGTTTATGTTTAAAACAGAATAGTTGTTAGAACTATATAAGGAATAGATGTGAACGCGTAGAGATATCTTAGGAGAAGATATCTTTACCCTTCTACAAGTTTGTTAGAATTAGGGTTTCCTTGGTGTATAAAAGGATCCCTAAGATGTTAGGTTAAGGTAGTCTCGAGCAAGGATTAATCTTTGAGCAAGTTTATATAAATTACAAAGTTAGTAATTCTTGTGTTCTTCATACTTGTGTGTTAATAATCCGAAGTAACACATTAAGCAATTGCAAAGAGTTCTTCATATAGTAAATTGAATTTATTCAAGTTTACTATTAGTCATTCAAGGCTACTTAGATCGAGAAACTTTTAGACCTACAAGTGGTATCAGAGCCTGTTGAAGGACTCTGAATTGAAGAAACAAAACATACCCAGAACTCTCATCTCATCTCTCAAAAATGTCTCCTAACCTCTTAAATCATCACTATGATGAAGAGGCTACTGAGCAGAAACAGCAACAACAGCTTTCTGCAACAACAACCATCTCCAACCTTAAACTTCCTATTCTGAAAAAGGAAGAATACAACATCTGGGCCATGGAGATGGAACAGTATCTGAAATATGTAGACTATAAGGTTTGGAAAGTGATCCAGAATGGGAATTCAAAAAAGAGAATTTCCAGAAGCAAAGATGGCACAATCAAGATTCTTCCACCAGTCACTGCTGCAGAAATACTTGCTGAGAAGAAAGAAAGGAAGGCAAGTACTCTCCTAAAGATGGTCATCCCAAAGGAACATCTCAGAAGGTTCCAAAATTTAGATGATGCTAAGGAGGTATGGGAGACTATTAGGACAAGATTTGGAGGAAATTCCAACTTAAAGGCTAATGCATACAACTCAAAGAAAATACCAAAGGCTGTTTATAAACCATAGGTTGAGGCATTTACCATTAGCGTCTCTGAAGATCTGGAGAAAGGCCATGACAGGTTCCAACAATCAGGTTTGATAAACTGGGCTGACAAGGAAGACATGAATCAGACTGGGTTGTTTACCTTGGAAGCTGGTATGGTTAACTGGGGAGAGCATCCTATAGAGAGAACAGAAATCAAGCATGTTCTCATGGCCATCAGCTCAAGCAATAAGATAACTTTATGCTTAAAACTATGTACTTATTCATACAACAAATTACAGTCCTTTTATGATGAACAGATGGGTCAAATGGGTGATCTAGAAGTAAAATTGCTTGCTTATGAGAATGCTGTTAAAACATTAGAAAAACAAGTAAATAATCTTCAAAAACAAAATGCTTCTCTTAATGAAAAGATTACCTTCCAAGGTAATGAAATATTTAAGAAGGATGAGAAACTTAGAAGATACAGGAGAATAGGGATGAAGGCAGTTAAAGATAAAGAAGAACTGCAAAAGATAGTTGATAAATGGCAAAACAATAATAAAAACTTGTGGAGGCTTATTAATTCTCGAATGTATTCTACAAGTAAAATTGGTCTAGGATATGGGATAAAATCAGATAAAGAAGTTTTAAGCTATGAGGAAGAGGTGATGGAAAATGTTTTTGTTAACTCAAAAAGTGATTTTGAGGGCAAACCTAGATATCACAGATTTGCTAAAACAGACAATTACAAGGAAGTTCCACCACCAATTAAAGATGATTATACCCCTAAACCTGAAAAAGAATATGATGAGTCCTTATTTGACTATAGCAAGTGGAAGAACCCTGAAACTGTTGCTTCTCAGGACTAGTCCATTAAATTTACTGACTGTCAATCCAATGATAGTAAAGGATTCTGTGAGAAAAGTTCTGACATCAGTCTCTCAGAAGGTAAGACAAATGAGTAATCTTCCTGTCAATCTAATGACAGTGAAGGATCCACTGAAAATACCTCTGAATGTTCTTTAGAACTTAAGTCTGAGCCTATAAGGATATCTAAACCAGTTTTGAAAGATGAGCCTCATGTGACAAAACAACCTAAACCAGTTAAACCTAGTGTGTCTCAATTTAAGCTAAAATCAGATTCACCTAGCTTTGTTCCTCAGAGGACAACTCCTAGGCAGAAAATAGAGATACAAAACACTGATAAAGTTAACTGGAATGCTAGAATGGAGAAGGAGTTAGGTGCTTGTTACTCCTTTAATGTTAAAAGATGTTTTGTTTGCAATAGCTTAAGCCATCTAATTAGAGATTGTGATTTCCATGAAAAGAAAATGGCTAAAGAAGCTGAGGAAAGAAAGAAAAAGGCTTTAAACACTGGGAATATGGTAAAGAAACCAGTGTGGAATAATGTGAACAGAATTAACCATGCCAATAAGTTTGTTGCTAAATCAGTACCTGTTAGTACTGGTAGTATTTATGTTAATTCTTATGGATCAAGGGTGGGTGCTAGTGTTCAAGTTGGTACTAGTAGGCAAAACTTTAATACTAGTAATGTTTTCAGAGTTAATACTGGTCATGTTAAATCTAGCCAGGCTAAAGTTAATTCTGGATATAGATCTAAACTTACTAGTCCATCACCTAGTCCTACATTTAGAAAACCACAGGTGAACCAGTTTAATCAAAGACTTCATTATGGTTCTCATTCACCTATGAGAAAACCTATGTCTCAAAATGCAGCTAAAATATTTCAATCTTATGTTGCACGGAGTAATTGGGGGACTGCTGTTAAGCCCTTGGCAGGTTATACTTGGCGACAGACCAGACCTAACTTCAAGAATAATAGTGGACCAGTTTATGTTAATGCTAACAAATCTAAAGGTCCACAAGGCAGACCCAAGCCTCTACAGGCCTGGGTCCCTAAGAGAAACTAATCTCTCTTCTCTATGCAGGAACATCCTTATTTGAATATAAGCTATAATGAAATCCATAACAGTGGATGTTCTGAGCAGATGGCTAGAAACAAAGATCACTTGGAGAAGCTTGAGGAAGTTCAAGGAGTCTTTGTTACCTCTGAAGGCAGCATAGGCTAACCTATGCATAGTTAGACTTTTGTGGAAGTTTTATGAATAATTGGGTGTTTGTGTGTTTTGGTGGTTTTGTGGACATCTTTTGAGCTCAGTGTTTTGCTTCAATATCTTTGATGTGTTTAAATCAGTTTATTTGTTTTCATTATGGATTAAATCTGGTGGTTTTTGAGTTAATTATGTTTTTAGCCCTGCATATTGTATTTCTCTTGGTTTTAGACTAATCTTTCAGGAAAAAGCACTATCTATCAAAGATAGGGGAGGCATGGAGGTTATACTGATAGAAGAGCTACTGTTCAGAGTTAAATCAGGTGATGTCATACTTAAGTCGGGTTGACTATTTTAAGTTTGGTAGTGCACAAATATTACCGTTAGTGCTGGTCGATGGAAAATCAGTTTTTACTGTTTAAATAGTACCGTTATGGTAAGGAGTATATATGTGGATATTCTTTAAATAAAATCTATTTTTATCCATTATTTACTTTCTTTAAAATCTTTAAAAGTTAAAATCGTTTCTCTCGATAAATCGATTTCACCAGCATTAACCCTAACTGGCGCCGCACTACCAGTACTTGTAATTCACCACTATCATGGCTCAATTCAAGTTTAACGACAAGCACAACCAAGTGGGCTTTCTCAAGAAACCAAAGGAAAGCACATGTTTCGTGTGACAACCCGTACTTTCAGGTCATTTCTCGAAACAATTCATGCCTCACTATTTCAACATTTATCGTAAACTAGGTTTACGTGTTCCAAATTCGCGTAACCTTTAAGGTTTAGCGGCGAATTCATGATCATATCATCACGAACATTTCATATGGACTAAGATTAGTCTACATTTCATTAACATCATTTGCATCACGTTAGTTCATTCATGACATTGCATTTCATATTAACCGCGTAATTTTTATATTAAATAAACGTTATCGCGTGAGTTATTATTTTGAACATTTAATCCGTTACTTTCAAAAATGATCCCGACATATTTTTAAACTTACATTTAGTTATAAAAACTATATTTTGAGTTTAACTAGTGTTTTGAATTTATTTCGTATATAAATCGTTGAATTTATATTATTACGACGTTTTTCTTAAAAACTATACGATAATTATTTTATCACTCAAATTTCACAAGGAATGTATTTTTACAACTTTTATGAACTCAATATACCCTACTTTGATCTATTAACAATTACTTTTACCTAAAAACTACCATTTACCTTTACTTATACCTTTTCCTACACTTATAACAATTACACAATATTTTTACACAAATTATAAATAAAAAAAAAAAGAGATATTTTACCAAATCCCTCCCCCTTGGCCGACAAGGGGAGGGTTGGCATTTAATGGAGTTAGTAAAATTTCTTTGATTGTATAAGTTTATACTCCAAGGTCACTTATTCATTCATACATCTCAAAATTCTACAAGTTATCAAAAATCTTCTTTCTCTCTTTGGTTCTACTCCATAACCGGCCATATAGGTGTTTCAAGAAGGGATCAAAAATTTTGCAAGTTCAAGTAATAACAATCTAGAACACACTCTTAATAAGGTTTTGAAATAAAAACCTAGAGTGTTTAAGTTAAACCTTGGTTCTTTGCACCTCATCATAATAGCTTGTAAGCATATTTCTATCATTTTTCATCTTTTCTTATCATTACATATGTATTTTATCATTTTCATAGCAAGCATGCAAGACTTATGTGATTTATACCATTTTACATGATTTTTAGAGTTATATATATATAAGGTCATCCTATAATTATCCCCTTGGTATATGTTGGTCTTGATGATGTCTAGGAACCCATGACACCCTAAGAAGGTGTATGGTAGGATTAGATTAGCTTTGGAGTTGATTTGAAGGGATTGGAATAGGTTTAGTACGAGAAAAACTATTTTCGACTAGTATAAAAAGTGTTCTGTCCTTATTTTGATTTTCTGGAAAATCCGACAGTAGGCACGAAATTTTGGCCTTGATATTTAGAAAATATACTTTAAAACGAATCCGTGGCCGCTTGAACGGATTAAAACGGAGTTATAACGAAGAAGTTATGGATTTTACAAGTTTGACGACGAAATATATATTTTTCTGAAATTTCAGCATACCATTTTTACTTTATTCGAGTCAAAAACGAGTCCTAAGCTTTACAAATTATTTCGACTTATCAAAAATATATTAGTATACTTTGATACGAAGCTAAGGACGTATTATACGTAGAAAACGGATTTGAAACGACAAAGATATGCACGTTTTCATAAAATTGCCGTAACTATTATTTTCTGAAAAACTATATTATTTTACGAGACAGTGTTACGGTAGCTGAAACGACCATGTTGAGGACTGTTTTTAACTATGATGTGGAACTTTTTGTAACGAAATGTCTTCTAATAAAATCGAGATCACCAAGCATATTTTTCAAAACGATCAACCGTTTGTATAGCGGAGTTGTAATAAATTATTTACGAATGCTTAAACTTGGCCGAAACTCACTTTTTGAACCACAATTCGACAAAATCACCATCTTTAACCCTTATTATCTTTATGATCGAGACCTTTTTGTCGAAAACTCCTGAACTGAAACTTCTAGATTTCGATACATACTTTCCAAAACCGTCGAGTTCGTTTCCTAACGCTCGACGTACACCATTTTACGACTAGTTTTTCGAAGCCATTTTTGTCACTTTCATGAAAATTCCGACGACATTGTTTTACGACGAAAAGTGATAATTTCACCATAAATCATTACAAAACCATTGTAGGATGACATTTTGACGTAAATACTTGTAAAGTCATTTTTGAAGGGTCAAGACGTCAAAAGAGTATTTTTCGACGATAATTATTATTTTCAAAACTCGCAAATGGTATAAATAACATACGAAATGCATGCATAACATTACATTGCAACTCATTACATATCATATCATTGGTAATAGGTCCAGATTAACGCATCACATTATACCTCGGTGTACTCACTCTTGTCATCATACCAGTTTACCAAGTGAGTTTTCATAGCCCCGTCGTATACGTTTTTAATTATTTTCAAACCTACGGGGGAGAATACATTGCACAACATTTTTATTACGATACCAAGTATGTTAAATTCATTTACATTGCTTAAGTTACCGCATTTGCCAATTTGAAAGTCCCCATTACCTGAACATGAACCGTTAATCATAGAAGCGAGGATGAGTGGATAGATCTATCGAGGGTGACGCCTCCATCCGGGTTGGTGAATCCCAACTAGTCATACGGATGCATTTCATTTAATAACATTATTGAGTTGTCTGGCAAACACTCTACAGGGGCATACATTATGAACAGTCTAGTTTCGGTGTCATGGACTTATAGCAATTGTAACATTTTTCCGTGACTTGATTGTCATGCCTGGTCTATACTTGTGTAGTCGTATAAAACATTTACATAAACCTATGATTTCTCACCAACATTATTGTTGACCGTTTTAGCAATGTATTTTCAGGTAACTAAGACATACGCATGGCATGGTTAAGGAACCACCTTTTGAGTCGCGGCGTCGACTTATAGCATTGTACATTATGGCACTTTCTTTCAAAAACATCGTTTGGACTTGTAATATATTTGTATTTCCGCAAACTCTCTAAACCTTTTGGGACCTATGTTGTACTCTGAATGTTTTTATTAAATATCCAACGATGTGTTTTTAAACGACACTTTAGGTCGTTCAATGTAACTGTGATTGTGGTGCTATGACAGTCTATCCCCAGGAATTCCATTCCGCTGCAAAACAGGTAAATTGGGGGTGTGACATTTCGAGCAAATTGTGGATTTCTTGAAAGGATCTTATATTCGGTATGCACTTACTCATGATCCATTCATTTATATCTCTGTCATTAAGCAATTTTGGCAGTCTGCTACTGTCATATCTCTTGATGATGGGACTATTGCCTTAAAAGCAACCATTGATACGTTGGATTATACAGTTACTGAGGGATCAGTCAGAAGTTCTCTTCAATTGGTTGATGCCTCAGGAACTACTACGCTATCAAATGATGAACTTTTCAATAGACTTCAAAATATTGGACATCTTACTGATGGCTCTTTTACTTTCTGGAAAAGTCACTTTACTCCTCAATGGCTTTTTCTTGTGCACCATCTCCTACACTGTTTGAGTTCTAAAAGTGGTGGATGGGACCAATTTGGAAGCACTGTTGCCTCTGCATTGGTTTGTCTTTCCAATGGAAGACTCTTCAACTTTTCAAAAATGATTTTTGATGCCATGGTTGCACATGCCAATAAAGAGAAAATTTTTTTTATGTATCCCAGATTTTTGCAAATGATACTTGATGTTGAAACAACCAACAAGCAACAATATATTGTTGTTGCTTTTACTAAAAAGATTTTTGCAAATATGAAAAGAGGTTTTGAAGGGGTTGACATGCCTTTGTTGCCTGCTATGTTGGCTGGTATTACTAACCCTGTAGGTACATCTGCTTCTACAGAGGAACAAGAGCAACCACAGGGGAGGAATATGGAGGAGGAGGGTAGATTAGACTACAGAACACCACCCACAACACCACCCACAAAGTCTTATGAGGAAACAATTAGTCCTCAAGGCAAGGAAGCAGCTGATATTTTATTAAGAGATCTCAGTCAGAAGAAGCCTACAAAGCAAATGACAAGTTCTGGTGAAGTTAATACTGATTTTGAAGCAAAGGTTGAATTTGGAAATGATACCATTAAACCTGGTAAGGTTAATACTGGTAGTGACCCAGTTAAGTCTGGTGATGAAACTGTTACACAAAGAGATGGAAAGGGTATCATGGAGGAAACTTTTGTACTAAAGAGGACTAATAGACATATCAGAGAGGATGAAGCAAGTATGGTAGAGATTGCTAGGATTAAAGCGGAGGAAGATGCTGCTACAGCCAAGCTTGAAAGACAACGGATGGATGATGCGTACTTGGCTAGAACCTTGCAACAATCTCCAGAATTAACTGAGGAACAGAAGAAAAGACAGGCTGGGATCATAGAATCTGCTAAATATTATACTGATGAAGATTCGGATACTATTAAAGCTAAGCTGGAGGTAAACAGGGAAATTCTACCCAACATTGGAGATGAAGACTTTGCAAGAAAAATGGTAGATATGATTAATGAGAAGAAGAAGCAGCTTAGAGAACAAAGGTACACGGAAAAGAAAAACTAGCCTCTCACCAAAGGAGAACAGAGGGAAGGCCATGAAAGCTGGAAGATTACTCAACTAAGAAAGCTGACATCTGATGAGCTTAAAACAGAATTCAAGAAGGTGATGAATCAGGTCAATAGGTTTGTTCCAATGAATTCTGAGTTGGAGGTTTCAGTAACCAAGAGAAAAGGATTTAATCTCCAATCTGGAGAAGCCAAAAACCAGAAAGTGGAGGGAGTACCTGAAGCCGTAAAGGTTGCAGATAAGTCCAGTACTGTGAAACAGGAGGAAGAAGCTGAAGTCAAAAAGCCTATCATTAAGTTCACCAGGAAGAAATCTCAAGGAAAGAAGTCAAAGAAAGATAAGTCCGAAATAAAGAAGGAAGCAGAAGAGTATATGGAAGACAGGTAGCTTATCAGGTAGTAAGGGAAGACTATACTAGCATTGTGTATGTTAACTTTCCTGGCTTGCTAAGTGATATGACTAGGGATGACTTGAAGTCTCTGTATTCATTAATGGTGGAAAAGAATCAAGCACCTGAGGAAGATTTTGAAAGAGTCTTCTGGGGAGATCTTAAAACAATGTTTGAGTCACGTGATGTAGCTAATGATATGTGGAAGCAGGCTGGTGAGGAGCAAGTACTCAGATGGAGATACTTTCACACCTTTCAGGTTCATTGTTTGAAGTTGGAAAAATTTAATTGTTTATATGCTAACTGAAGTAGATTATCCACTTTCAAGTAAAACTTGCAGGGACATGCTTAATAAGAAGCTTTCTAGTGAAGTAAAAGATAATGCATGTTTTCAGCTTTTGAAACTAATTGAATCAAAAGCCCAACATCAATAAATTTTAAATGTCTGGAAGAATTTTCTTAAAGCTATTGAGTATAGTGTTTATTAGTAATATATATATATATATATATATATATATATATATATATATATATATATATATATATATATATATATATATATATATGGTTATCAACTCGCCATATCTGTATAGATGAAGAGTTGGCTAGCCCACAGGTTCATGGCTTGTGGTAAAGGCAGTGGCAAAACCATGACTAGCCTACATGATCATGGTGTGTGGTAAAGGTTGTTGAATTCCATGACTAGTCCAGGAAGGTACAGCTTTTGGTAAAGACTTAACAAATTTGTTGATAGCTGTTGGTTTGCTAAAAATCAGATGGTTATCAATGTACCATGGTCTTATACACCAAAACATTGGCTACTCTAGTAGTGATGGTTACTTGGTAAAGAGACATCAAATCCATTAAATTTTCTATGATTCACCTCTCACATGTAACCACCAGCATTTTTAGGTTACTTTTCATTTTCGAGAATTTACTATTCACTTTACTATTCACTTTCACTATTCATCCCGTAAAATTTTTAATCCACATTCTCGTAAGATAAATTATTTTAGTAATAACCTGAGAGTTCGACCATCGTTAGATCATTTTCGCAAAAGTTATTAAGTAAACATTGTTTTAAAGTTTCGTTTTAGACGGTCCACCGTTTAAACATCACGCGCATAACGAAAATCAACTCTAACAATTTTCCTCGCATCAGATAAATATTTAGATCACTCATGATTAATTTGAGAATTTTTAAGATTTATTATTTTTAATATTACCAAATAAGCCCAGCGCAAAACAAAACTAAACTTACGTTTTAAACAATTCTACATACATCCAGACTTAACGATTCCTGCACTGTGTTTCTAATATGTTTTTGATACTATTACATTTTTGGAAAATTCAAACATATTTCCCTCCTCCTTTGACCATAAAGGAATTAACCTTGTACGTTCTACATTTTTTCTTAAATCGCGTAACTTTTAACTTCACGAATAACTGTAAAGTTATCCCGCATATGACGAAAACCACATTTTGACATCTCATATCACTTTTAGACTAATTTTAGTCTACTCTAAATAAATTCACGATCGTTTCCCTGAAATTTCGTTCTTTTCTGATAAACTGTGAATTACGCGTTTTTGACCCGTATTTTCAGCTTTAAGCAGCGTTTTTGCTCCCAATGAGACTTATCACCCATTTTATATTTTTATATGGAGTATAATGATAAGTTTCATCATTCCTACAAGTTTCGTATTTTTACGATACCCGGTTTTACGTTTTATGGCTTAACGACTTACGGTTGGCATTTAACGGAACCAAATCATGCTCTAAACTCAAGATAAGATCAAGACTATCCACCTAAGTCATCTTATCATTTCTTGGCCGACCTAAGGGGGGGGGGGAAGTCATCATTTTGGTGGCATCATCCTAACCATGGTTCCTTTAGATCATTACAAGTGTCCTAACCTAACCATGGTTAATATTTAACCCAATATATGGTTAACCAAACTTACCCTCCTATAAATAGGAAGTAAAATACATCCTAAACATCTTCACAAACTTTTCTTGGTCGTTCATATCACAAATACTTCATATCTTCCATCATTTGATCCATAAACTCCAAGTTTATGCAAGGAAGTTCCAAAGATCAAGCTACTTCATCAAATCTCTAGCAAGTTTAAGTGATCTTCTTGAGTTTAAATCCACTCAAGTCACTTAGTACTTCATCAATAACTCTTCAAGTTTGCAAGGGTGCCAAGGTGTGGAAAGCTAGCTCAATCCAAAGTCTTAAGCGATCAATCAATGTCCGATCCTTACTAGTTACTCCTTTCTTATTGAAAGCCAAAAGTTGTAAGCAACTTATCACCACCATCATCTCATCTTTATTATTCATAATCTTAACTATTTCATGCTATATATATATAGTTACTATGTTGGATCATGATGTACAAAAATCTTTAAAACAAGTTATAAGAACCTATATGTTAAACTTGGGTTAGTAAGTGTATAAATGATAAACTTTTGTACAAAGTTTCCACAAAATCGACCACATATAGATCTGATACTTTTCATATTCTTGTAGATAATATTAAAACAAATACATATCAATTTGAATCACCCGAAACGGACAAACAAGTCAAAAGTTATAGCCAAAAGAAGTTAACAAAACCAAAACGCCGAAACTGCCAATAGCTTGCTGTTTTGAGTTCTGCCGTTCTAAAAATGGTACTTCTGGTCCGAATCATCAAAAAGTTAAAACACAAAAGTTGTCCGGAACGACGTTTTCCTTTATCATCAAAGAAGCTCGGACCTTGAAAACGCATAAATAGGCCAAAATCTTTCAAAAACAGAAACTGCCATAAATATAGTCTCAAAACTATACTTTTGTCACAACTAAAAGCAAACCAAGAGGCCTAATGGCCATAAGCCAAGACCACGGCTACGGCTAAGGTCAAAGCTAAGTCTCAAGACCATGGTAGTCAAGACCAAAGTCACGGCAAGGCCATGGCTAAAGCCTCAAGGCTTGTTTACCCAAGACCGTTAACTAAGGTAATCATATTTATGAAACGACGAGAACTTGTAAAAACATGATAAAACTTATTTATATAACAATATTCACTCAAAACATATATTGTATCTACTAAGTGCTACAAAAGTAGGGAGCTTCATGTGAGGGGTTCATTTGAGTAAAACGTATCGACGAGTTGCTGGATTTACGATTTAAAGTGTCCTAGCTCCTCGAACGTTTACTGCATGACCTCTGAATTATGATGGCCCGAACAGTAGTACGATATCTATAAACTAAATATGTTTTCACATATTAAAGATCTTTCTATAAACATCAAATGATAATTGACTACATCATGATCAACATAGGAATATATATAGGATGGTTTATGTTTCCTTAAACATTATTCCAAACTTAAGTCGCAACATTTCATTTTTAGGTTGCACGTAGAAGTCTTCCGACTTATCCATCTCATCCGTTAGTACTTAACATCATCAACTCTGGGTGAGTTCATATCCCCACTATATATTACTTAAATTGTTTTACAAACCCTTGGGGGAGATACATGCTTTATTTTAAACCGAACACATTGCTTTCATACTATATGCTTATCTGAATGTATTATGTGCACTAAGTACCACTATTGCCAAACTTAAGTCCCTGTTATCATGAACTATTAATCACTTGCGGGTGAGCGCGAATAATGTGGATAGATCTATCGGGATTGACGAATCCCATTTGTTTGACCAAGTCCGGTAAACAAACGCACTCTATTTGAAGAACCATAGGTTAATTGGCAAATTACCTAATAGGGCAACTGTTACTATCATATCAATTTCTATTGACAAGCTGTTAACGTTTTCGGTATCATGAGCTTAGTGCAATAATAACTGTTTTGTTTTCAAACCATTGGTGTGAGTCTATAACTCACACTACAAACATTATGTGTTCAACTGATTTCCTAAAATCTATGAATTTCACTCAACCTTTGTGTTGACAGTTTTAAGCATGTATTTCAGGTCCATATTGTACGAGGCTGGCACGGAGGAGCACGGATACTCAAGAAGGCTATAAATTTTATTATCATTCGAAAACCTATTTAATGTATTTCGTAAACAATGGAACCAACTGGGACCTCCTTTTTGTAAACTCTGATATTTATATAAATCGAATGATAAATCTTTTAAAACGACTCCATTAGAGTTCGTTTTCTATTGTTATGACTGTTGTGCCATGAAGTGACACCCAATTTGAATTCCGCTGCGTATCATGAAATTGGGGGTGTTACATCATAGAAGTTAACAACTATTTTAGTTAAGTCTGCCAGTACTAAAGATGTTAAGTCTGGCAGAACAAATATTCGATGGTTAAGTCTGTTTATATTTAAAACAGAATAGTTGTTTGAACTATATAAGGAATAGATGTGAACGCGTAGAGATATCTTAGGAGAAGATATCTTTACCCTTCTACAAGTTTGTTAGAATTAGGGTTTCCTTGGTGTATTAAAGGATCCCTAAGATGTTAGGTTAAGGTAGTCTCGAGCAAGGATTAATCTTTGAGCAAGTTTATATAAATTACGAAGTTAGTAATTCTTGTGTTCTTCATACTTGTATGTTAATATTCTGAAGTAACACATTAAGCAATTGCAAAGAGTTCTTCATATAGTAAATTGAATTTATTCAAGTTTACTATTAGTCATTCAAGGCTACTTTGATCCAGAAACTTTTGGACCTACAGCTAATGTGTGCTTAATTTAATATGCTTAGCAAATGATAAATTATCATTTAATATTTAGTAATAGATGGAAAATTACTGTGTGTCACAACCTTTGCTTTCCAAAAAAATAAATAATAAGAATCGTCCTCAACCCCACCTTCTCGTCATATATTTCTTACTAGCATTCCTATTCCCCTAGAGAATGATATAAATCCCCGAGGCTTACCCCATACTACACTACAATGATTAGGTTCACTGCCTAGAGGGTTGAAAAACTTCCTCGTAGAAAAGGAGGTCTTCCCGACCCCAAACGCTCATACGAGCGCATCAAGTTTTTGGCGCCGTTGCAGGAGAATAGAATAGCTAGTTAGATTTCTATCCCGTTTAGGTCCCCTCGCTTGATTCCTATTAAGTGAGATTTTTTTTTCTCTTTTCATTAGCTTCCTTGTAGTATATCCCATTCTTTGTGCTTTTGTTCGTAACCCTTTTCATTGACTATTCCGTTAGCCGTTATGGAGAACGCGAATCCGCCACAATTTTCACCCAATCGACAAAATCCACTACATAATCTGCCCTTCCCACTCAAAAATGAGTTATTATGGTTCCGACAACATCATGATGAATCCTTTCTCGAGGCGTGGAATCATTTTAAACACATATTACTAAAAGTCCTTCATCATGGCCTTGATTTATTGTCTCCACTTCAATTATTTTACACTCGTATCGACCACGAAACCCAAATGAGACTTGACTATTTAACGGATGGGGATCTTTGGGGATATGGTGTTCAAGATGCATGGGAAATATTTGAAATTTTCTCCCAAGGTAGGAGTGGAACATGAGACCCAAATAATGAAGGTTTAGACATGTTCTCAAAGTGGAAGGCTCAATCGGAATGTTTGTTTAGGAATGAAATGATTAGAGTTGAACTACCTAGTTTCATGTGTAGGATAGATTTCACCAAAACATATGATACGCATGAGGAATCCTTTAGCAAATAGAACATAGTGATCAAGTTTTTGAGAATGATTCTTATGCATCGGACCAAGAATTTGAAATGGCTAAAGAAGGATTCGAGATACTTAGGAGTGTATTTGGGTTAGATCATACTAAAACACATGATGAACATATAGGAGATCTAGATATAATGGAGAATGAGGTGAAAAATCCAAGCCCACAAGTCCTATCGTCACTTGAGGAACACACACCGCCTATAACTTACCCGGAAGAAGTAGAAGAGACTATAGGAACCCTGATTAATATAGAACCTTTGGACCAAACACCACTAGAGAATGTAGGTTTAGATGCTTGTTGTCATGACCTTTTTCTTAGTTCTACGGAAGTTCCTAGTTTTGATGAACCGGAGTCTCAACCAAAAACCTTACCCAAATTTCCGTCTTTAGATGTGAATTTAGGAATTGAATTAGGCCCCAATTCACCCATCAAACCATGTAGTCCGGGTAATGTTAAGATAAAGTTAGTAGACTCTAAGCCATGTAGAGTGGAAGCTAATATAGGAGTAACCCATGACCTTACACACTTACATTACCCATTCATGGTTGATAACAAGAAACATTATGGGTTTAAACCGGGTTTATTAGGTCAAGATGGATCCTTAACTAAGAATCTCTTGAATTTGATAGAAGATGATCCATTTCTAGGAGAAAGACTTGATTCACCCGCTACACCAATAGAATTAGGTAAGGTTATAATGAATGAAGTACACCCCTTTGAGCATAAGTATCATCCATCACCCTCTCCTCACGTGGAAAATTTCCACCCTAAGGGTGTGTATCGCTAATATCACCCGCACTTAAGCTTAAGTGTAGGGAAAACTTCCCCTTTATCCGTTAAATAAAGGTAGGGTCAAGCTCGTGACTCAAACAAAAACAAGCGCTTCTTGGGAGGCACCCCATGTTTATTTTTTTGCATATTTGTTTTTCATTTTTATTTGTGTGTTTATATATATTTTCCATTATTGTTTATTATTTATTTTGTTTTTAACCTCGTCTTAATTGCATGTAAAGGTATTTTACAAAAAGATAAGTGTAGGGAAGATAAAATATGTTTTTAAGAACATGAACATGAGATTACCGATAATTGAAATTGATATATTTGTGTGTTTGTTAGAGTCAAATGCTTGTATCGAGTCATAACGGATGTTTTGCAGGAATTTTTCCAGGTTTTAATGAGGCAATTTTTCCAGAAAAATGTTTTGTCAGGACAACCTGATGGCGTCAGGATTAAAGCCTGACGATGTCAGGCTATGTAGAAACAGAATGATCAGTTTTCGTTTACTGTGCAGTTTATAATTTTTGGAAATTCCTAGGTCTTTATTTTCCAGAAAAACTGCAAACATCCATTCCACAAGCATTATATCTTACTTGCTTTCTATTATAGTTGTGTGTCATATATAGTTTTACCGCCGATTTTACGCGAAGGTTTCGTTCATTTTCTTGTAAGTGTGCAGGTTATATTAGACAAGAAGAAGAAACACATACTGGAAGAAGCACTTAGTACTTATTCATTCTTCTTGGAAGAAGATTTAACCGAAATTCATACATATCCTACCGAGCTAATCAGGGGAGTACTAGTTTCTTTTCCTTACTTACCTTCCTTTATCATAACTTTGATACTTTCGGGGAACATTGGGGACAATCTTCAGTTTAAGTGTAGAGAGGGAGAATAAAACGGGAACTTAGAAACTATTCACACACTTGATTATTTGTCTTGTCCTTGGTAATTTGTGTAATAAACTATGAGAAATATTTGTTAGGGCAATTTTAGCACCAAATTAAAAAAAAAAAATTATGGCATTTACAAGCTAAACTTTAGTCTTAATAAAGCGTCTCATAGATAGGAATTATACAACTAGCACAAAAACCGTATACCACTCAAATTTCACCCCAAAAATGTGAGGTTCGCCCTATATTATAAATTCTAGAACTTGTTTTGTGATGCATTCCGAGATCGCTAGTGAGACTACATTCGTGTAGTTAGGAGTAACTAAATGATAAGAGGCATTAGGATAACCCTTATTTGAAACCTATATTATAATTACATCTTCCACATCGGTTAAGTAATTACCCCACACCCTTGCGATGCACTCATCTTTAGTACACGATACCCCTAGTTAAGCCCTCAGAGCATACCCTTTTCGCGGTTCTCACGATGTTTTGGTTTTCCGGAATATCAATGAAGAGCATTGTTTACAATCCACCCCCAAATGTACACCTAAATCGCCTTAGCCTACCTTGTATGCACTCATCTTTAGTGCATTATTGTTATCACTATTAAACCTGTTAATACAAATAAACCGTAAAAACGTTTATTAATATTTATCGATCTCTTTGTGTTTTGTTGATAACAAATGTAATGTTATCATAAGTAAATTTATAACGATACATGTTATTTTTGTAAAGCATTTACATATAGTCATTTAATACAAATTGTTGTAATAAATCATTTGTTGTAATAGTTTATTAGGATGGGTAAAAATCACAACCCATGACCCATACCCATGGAGCATATCCATAACCCATGGAGTTAACCCATACCCATTGACTAGATGCATTGCATCTATTAGATACATTGTATCTAATTAAATACCCATGGACCAACCCATAACCCATGACTCATGACCCATAACCCAAAAACCCATGGGCAAAGAGGAGCGTCTCACGGATCCCTGGAGTTACACTAGACGGATCCCTCAAGCAAGGGATCCGTGGGATCCGTGCTACAGTGGCAAGAATTTGCCTATTAATAGAGAGCCATTTCTTCATTTTTACTTACCCCTCTTCTTACTAACTCTCTCATATATTCTTATACTCTTCTAACAAAAGATCACTTGATCTAGAGAGTTGTTCTTCTTTCTTCTATTGTGATTCTCATATAGGTCCTTCTCTAAGGCGAGATCACGAGCATTCTACAAGTCATCCAAGTAAGGGGTCCTTGATTGATTTGTTCCTCCACAAGATTTCTGTAGTAAAGATATTTTACTTCATATTTCACATATTTGTTGTGTTATAGTAGTGTTGGATTGGTCCTCAGTGTTACGGACTCGGTATTTAGCTTTGTACAGGAAAAAAGTGTAAGAAACGTTGTGAAGGCTTCTCCGACAAGTTGAAGAAGTTTGTTGACATAGTGCTTGAACTCTCGAGTAGGTGACTCGGGGAGTGGAGTAGGGCAAGGAAGGTGTCCTTGTAGCCGAACCACTATAAATCGGTTGTGTCATTTCTATCCTTTACTTTACTTATTTTACTTGCATTACTTATAGATCTATACTATCTCCTCATTCATACGATTTCACATAACATCGAATCTAAAAGTTTTTGAAACTAACTTAAAATCGGCAAAACTATTCAACCCCCGCCCCCGTTCTAGTTTTCCACAATTGGTATCAGAGCTAAGTTTATAAAAGTTTTAAAGTAAACCGTATTTTAAAAACTTTTCGATCACTATGGGTTCTGAAAATTACAAGGAAGGGCAATCCATGCAACGACTTCCACTTCTTGAAACTAATGGTTTTATATATTGGAAAAATAGATTCGAAACGTATGTGAAATCTAAAGATATTGATCTTTGGTACATCATTGTTGAAGGAGATTTTGAAGCCAGTGCTAAAGCTAAAGATGGAAATTTAGTTAACATGCCTCATGATAAACTCACCGATGATATTAAGAAAAAGCTTTCCAAAAATAGTGAATCTAAAATGGTTTTATATAATGCTTTACCCAAAAAGGAATTCGAAAGAATTTCCATGCTTAAAACCTCTAAAGAAATTTGGAATTCTTTAGTTGTAACTCATCAAGGTAATCAACAAGTTAAAAAAAATAAAATTGATTTATTTGTTCAACAATATGAACAATTTTCAATATCGGATGAGGATACTATAGATCATTCTTTTTCTAACTTTAATACTATAATTACATCTTTACAAGCACTTGATGAATCTTTCTCTAGCCGTAATCATGTTAGGAGATATCTAAGGGCACTTCCATCCAAGTGGAGATCTAAGGTGATGGCAATCGAAGAATCAAAAGACTTGTCAATCCTCACCCTTGATGAACTCATAGGCAATTTAAAGGTCTATGAGCTTGTCCTCGCTAAAGATTTCGAAGCCTCAAAAGTGAAAGAGAAGCACAAATCTCTTGCCCTTAAAGCCAAGAAGGTTTCAAGTGATGAAGAGAACTCCTCTTCGGATAGTGATGACGAGGAGTATGCCATGGCGGTAAGGGACTTCAAAAATTTCTTTAGAAGAAAGGGAAGATACGTCAAGCAACCATATGACGACAAGAAAGGATTCCGGAAAAGCAAAGAGGACGAGAAGGCAAGGGATGATCGCGCTTGCTTTAAATGTGGGGATCCAAACCACTTTATTAGTAAGTGTCCCAAACGTGATGATCAAAAAGCATTCGTGAGCAGTTCGTGGGGAATGAGCGAGGAGGAAGACGAAGAAATTTGTCTCATGGCAAATGACGAGGTATGTCACGAATACTATAGTAGCTCATCATTAGATGATGACTCTTTGCATAATGAATATGATAAACTTTGCAAAATTAGTTTAAAAGTAATCAACAAAAACAAGTTTTTGAAAAAACAAAAATAACGTTTAGAAAAGGAAGTCATAGAGTTAAAGGCAAAATTAAAACGTCGAGAAAAGGGGAAGATAGCAAGTGGCGAATGTGAACTTTGCGTTCAACTTCAAACACTAGTTGATCATCTAGACTCTAAGATTGCTAGAATGAACACTAATACCTTAGATATGATATTGGATAGTGTTAAAACAGGAAACAACCAAAAAGGTTTAGGCTTTTAGGAACTTGATGCGTCAACTAGCGAAAACAAAGAAACACACTTCATAAAAGCAATAGAAAAACAAACCACTGTAGTCACAGATCCCACAAAAAGGGAACCGGCTAGTGTACAACCAAGGATCCGTGGGTCTGCTGAAACAAACAGTGGTAATACTATAGCTTCTTCATCTAGATCCGATTTTGTTATTGTTAATAAGAAGAAACCCACCCGTGTTACTATTAGACAACCACCTCCAAGCCAAAATCAAAGTTTTACAAGAAACAAAGGTCCATCATTTTCAAAACCGAACACATCTAAGAGACCTAATAATGTCTATCCGAGAAGTAACCATCAAATGGGATGGAATCCTAATATGCAAAACAGCTTTCCATTTCAAAACTTTGCACCATGGAACGCATACTCACCTTATCCATATATGTCTAACATGAATGGAATGTTTCACACTAATGGACCCATGAACAAATGGGGACCAAACTTTTAAGTTAATTGTTTTCTTAGGTGTGCTTAAAGGTCGACCTAGATTCGGATGAGTGGATCAAGGATAGCGGGTGCACAAGGCACATGACCGGCAATAAAGATTTATTTTCTACATATGAATCCTTCAATGGAGGAAATGTGGTATTTGGAAATAGCAAAAGCAAAATCATCGGTAAAGGTACGATTTCTAACAAATCTCTAACCATTAACGATGTGTGTCACGTAGAAAACCTAAACTTTAACCTCTTAAGTATAGGACAAATATGTAATAAGAAGTGCAACGTACTTTTTAACAAAACCGGTAGTAAGATATTGAAAAACGGTATCACTATAGGTAGAGGAATTAGGAAACATGAAGTCTATGTCATTAAAATCGGTAATGAACCTAAAGACAAACTTTGTCTTACTTCTATGGATGATACTTCGACACTTTGGCATCGAAGATTGGGCCATGCCAATATGCGACTTCTTCAATCGCTATTGTTAATACAAATAAGCCGTAAAAAGGTTTATTTATATTTTACGATCTTCTAATGTTTTGTCGATAATAAACGCAAAATCATTTTAATGAAACAAATAAAATACGTAAATGGTTTGAACTAATAGTTTCTAACATATTCACATTTTCACATAAAACACTAAAACAAGTATAAGTGATTTTATGATTTAATATTACATATGTACAACAACTAGTGTTTACATAGTTGGGTAAATTATACACATAACTAGTATGTAGTATATTGGGTAATATAAATGGGTAGAAACTTAAGTATCATAACCCATTGGGCAAATACATTGAATGTAGTTGGGTACAACCCAAAGCCCATAACCAATGGATCTTGACCCATAACCCATTGCATGACATCATGCTTATATCATACATGGATAATATCCATAACCCATGGATCAACCCATACCCAAGTGACTAAGTGCATTGCACTCAAAAGATACATTGTATCTAGCTAAAGATCCATGGTTCAACCCATGACCCATGACCCATAACCAAAATACCCATGGGTAAAAGGGAGCGTCCCACGGATCCCTAGCTTAACGCTAGACGGATCCCTTGTGGAAGGGATCCGTGGGATCCCTTGTGGAAGGGATCCGTGGGATCCGGGGAATAGTAGAGTTTTTCTTCTATAAATAGTGTCACACCCCCAATTTACCTGTTTTGCAGCGGAATGGAATTCCTGGGGGATTGACTGTCATAGCACCACATCACAGTTATATTGAACGACCTAAAGTGTCGTTTTAAAAACACATCGTTGGATATTTCATAAAAACATTCAGAGTACAACATCGGTCCCAAAAGGTTTACAAAGTTTGCGGAAATACAAATATGTTACAAGTCCAAACGATGTTTTGAAATAAAGTGCCATAATGTACAGTAATGTAAGTCGACGCCGCGACTCAAAATGTGGTCCCTAAACCATGTCATGATGATAATGCCTCAGTTACCTGAAAATACATTGCTAAAACGGTCAACAATAATGTTGGTGAGAAATCATAGGTTTATGTAAATGTTTTATACGACTACACAAGTATAGACCAGGCATGACAATCAAGTCACGTAAAAATAATGTTACAATTGCTCTAAGCCCATGACCCCGAAACTAGACTGTTCATAATGTATGCCCCTGCAGAGTGTTTGCTAGACAACTCCGTAATGTTATAAAATGAAATGCATCCGTTTGCCTGGTTGGGATTCACCAACCCGGATGGAGGCGTCACCCTAAATAGATCTATCCACTCATCCTCGCTTCAAAGATTAACGGTTCATGTTCAGGTAATGGGGACTTTCAAATTGGCAAATGCGGTAACTTAAGCAATGTAAATGAATTTAACATACTTGGTATCGTAATAAAAATGTTGTGCAATGTATTCTCCCCCGTGGGTTTGAAAATAATCGAAAGCATGTAAAACGGGGCTATGAAAACTCACTTGGATAACTGGAATGATGGCAAAAGTGAGTACACTGAGGTATAATGTGATGCGTTAACCGGGACCTATTACGAATGATATGACATGTAATGAGTTGCAATCTAATGTTATGCATGCATTTCGTATGTTATTTATACCATTTGCGGGTTTGAAAATATTACTCATCGTCGAAAAATACTCTTTTGACGTCTTGACCCTTCAAAAATGACTTTACAAGTTTTTACGTCAAAATGTCATCCTACAATGGTTTTATAATGATTTTTGGTGAAATTTTCACTTTTCGACGCAAAACAATGTCGTCGGAATTTTCATGAAATTAACAAAAATGGCTCCAGAAAACTAGTCGTAAAATGGTGTACGTCGATCGTTAGAGAACGAACTCGACGGTTTTGGAAAGTTTGTATCGAAATCTAAAAGTTTCAGTTCAGGAGTTTTCGTCAAAAAGGTCTCGAACATAAAGATATTAAGGGTTAAAGATGGTGGTTTTGGCTAATTGTTGTGCAGAAAAATGAGTTTCGGCCAAGTTTGAACATCCGTAAATAATTTACTACAACTCCGCTTTACAAACAGTTTGTCGTTTTGAAAAATATGGCCGGTGAACTTGATTTTACTAGAAGACATTTCGTTCCAAAAAGTTTCACAACCTCGTTAAAAACAGCCCTCAACAGGGACGTTACAGCTACCGTAACACTTGTATCGTAAAAATAATATAGTTTTTCAGAAAATAATAGTTACGGCAATTTTATGAAAACGTGCATATCTTTGTCGTTTCAAATCCGTTTTCTAAGTTTTATATGTCCTTAGCTTCGTATCGAAGTAAACTAATATATTTTTGACAAGTCGAAATAATTTGTGAAGCTTAAGGCTCGTTTTTGACTCGTACAAGAAAAATATAGTATGCTGAAATTTCTGAAAATTATATTTTTCGTCGTCAAACTTGTAAAATCCATAACTTCTTCGTTATAAGTCCGTTTTTATCCGTTCAAGCGGCCACGGATTCGTTTTAAAGTATATTTTCTAAATATCAAGGCCAAAAGGTCGTGCCTACTGTCGGTTTTTCCAGAAAATCAAAACAAGGACAGACCTCAAAATATACTTATCGAAAATAGTTTTTCTCGGACAAAACCTATTCTAATCCCTTCAAATCAACTCCAAAGCTAATCTAATCCTACCATACACCTTCTTAGGGTGTCATGGGTTCCTAATCACCATCAAGACCAATGAATACCAAGGGGATAATTATAGGATGACCTTATGTATATATATATTTCTAAAAAGCATGAAAAATGGTATAAATCACATATGTCTTGCATGTTGCTTCAAAAATGAAAAGATACATATGAAATGAAAAGGAAACATGAAAAATGATAGAAACATGCTTACAAGTGAATATGATGAGGTGTAAGTAACAAGGATTAGCCTAAACACTCTTGGTTTTTATTTCAAAACCTTATAAAGAGTGATAACTAGATTGTTATTAACACTTGATCTTGAGAAAATTTTTGATCCCTTTGGAGCTCTTGTGTGACCGGTTTTGAGAAGCAAGGAAACAAGGAAAGAAATATTTTTTACAAACACTAGATAATAATGTGAAGTATGAGAAAATGTGTTATGATAGACTTTATGTATAAGTGTTGAAAACATCTAATTAATGAACCATGCATCATTTATGACTACCCTTCCCCCTTGGTCGGCCAAGGGGGGGGGGGAATGAGTAGATATTTTTTTTTTTTTTTTTCTAAAATGTATAAATATGTATATATTTGTATAATTATAAGATAAAGTGTAAGTAAAGTGTAGATATTATTAACTTGTAGAGTAAATGGTAATTTTTGGTGCAAGTAAGTTTTTAATAGGTCAAAATAGAATGTAATGAGATAATAAAAATTGTAAAAAAATACATTCCTTGTAAAAATTGAGTGATAAAATAATTATCGTATAATTTTTAAGAAAACGTCGTAATAATATAACTTTAACGATTTATGTACCAAATAAATTTGAAACACTAGGAAAACTAAAAATATAGTTTTTATAAACTAAATGTAAGTTTAAAAATATGTCGGGATCATTTTTGAAAGTAATGGATTAAATATTCAAAATAATAACTCACGCGATAACATTTATTAAATATAAAAATTACGCGATAAATGTGAAATGAAATGTCATGAATGAATTAATGAGATGCAAATTATGTCAATGAAATGTAGACTAATCTTAGTCCATATGAAATGTACGTGATGTTATGATCATGAATTCGCCGCTAAACCGTTAAGGTTACGCGAATTTGAAACAAGTAAACCAAGTTTACTATAAATGTTGAAATTGTAAGGCATGCATTGTGTCGAGAAATGACCTGAAAGTACGGGTTGTCACAAATAGTGAGCCATTTCTTCATTATTTCTTACCCCTTTCTAACACACTTTCTCCCTGAGTTGAAAACTCACTAACCTCAGATCCAAGAGATCTATGTTTGTAGTTTTGTTTTTGTGTGATCTTCTAGGTTCCTCTTAAAGGCAAGATCACCACCTTTGAAGTCGAGCAAGCTCAAGTCCATGAGTTGCCATGCTTCCTCATCATCAAGGCTACTGAAGTTTTCTTGTTGATGATCCCTTTCTTTCTTTAAAGAAGTATAGTGTTGAAGACATTAGTGAAAGTTGTCTCAAGTGTCAAGACGAAGATATTAGTGAAGGGTATTTATTGTCCATATCATAAGCACTTGTGGTAGGTGCTTAGAAGTCAATACTAGAAGCATTAGTGAAAGGTGCTTAGAAGTCAAGACACAAGACATTAGTGAAAGGTGTCTTGTAGATCTAGTCAAAGGCATTAGTGAAAGGTGCCTTATATGTACATTCGATATGGTGTGTTTCGATGTACAAGATAGACTAGTATTAGATCCAAGGATATTGATATCCTTGATGATGTTGTAAAGGAGTAGATCTCCTTTGGGATTAGTCGTTGGTGTAGTGTGGTAGTAGTTCCTCCATTGCAATGGAACTAGGTGCTTAGCCTAGTACCTAATAAAGGGTAGGCGACGTTGTGAAGGTGTAGTTCACCTTGGAGTGAAAGAACTAGGTACTTAGCCTAATACCTTATAAAGGGTAGGCGACGTTGTGTAGGTGTGGTTCACCTTGGAGTGAAAGAACCCGGTGGTTAGCCTAGCACCGGAAAAAGGGTAGGCGACATTGTGAAGGCTTCTCCGCCATAAGGAGATTGGTGTAGTGATTACGAACTCTCGAGTAGGTGACTCGGGGAGTGGAGTAGGGCAAGGAAGGTGTCCTTGTAGCCGAACCACTATAAATACTCGCGTTGTGGTTTTGTGCCTCTTACTCTTATCTTTTCATTACTTACCTTTATATGCTTTTTTATCAACATCCAACACACACATCCAAATAGATTGACATAAGTCGATCTAAATAGATCAAAAGGAAGTTTTAATTGGCAAAACTATTCAACCCCCCTTCTAGTTTTCCACAATTGGCATCAGAGCTTCGTTACCAAGTTTCTTGAAGTATATTGTACTTTAAAAACTTGATACGATCCATGGTTAATTGAAAACTACAAAGAAGGTTTTTCATAAAAACAAACACCATGTCTTTTAAAACTATATGTTTGGATGTTGATTTGATAACAACATTTTTTTTTTATTATTTACTTGTTTCATTTAATTGCACTAATCCTCTTTGTCATGTTGATTAGTCAAAGCTCATACCCACCAAACTATAGGAATCGGTTGGTAACAAGAATACCTTCCTTAAGAAGGTATCTTAATCGCAAAGGAGTGGGAATCGTCTAAGTGACATTTGTTGTGTCATTTGTATAGACATTCCTAAGTGCGCTAGAGGTATGATTTTCTTTTTATTTTGCTTGATAATTAAGTATGCCTATTTAGGTATTTATATGATTATATTTTGTGCTTATACATGTATTACATGAAGCTTCATTAGGAAGCCTTTTTCTAACATACGTGTTTTATTTCTCGTCTAAAGTCGTGGTATATAAAACTTATGTTTTGTTTCTTTTAATCCAATAATAAAACAAAACACGAATTTCAAAAATTCCTCCTTTCCCATAAATACTCCCACCGTCAATCACTCTATCCTCACTTTTTCAAATCTTCCAATTTCAAAAATTTCTCTCATTCAAAACTTCATCTTCCTCTCCATTTTCGTCTCAACCGAAACCAAGAAGGATCATCTTTAACATGGTTTACATCGCCCTCGTGCTCATCGCCTTAACACTCATCGCACTTGTGTTCCCTATGATGAAGTTCACATACGGAGACATTTACTTTGTGTTGTTAATCTACATTGGGGTTATATACCCAATCCTTTGTATCATTCTTAGTATTGAAATGAAATATTACTAATAATCTAGTTATCTAGGCTATTATGTGTTTATCATTCTTTCTTTGTTTTATGTCTTTCTTTCGTGATACATTAGAAGTCATGTATGGATGTTAAAAGAAAATGTAGGTTAAAACACATATCTTGGTATAAAACTATGAGATCTAAAAACCTATGTTTTTATCAAATCTGTTTCTGTTACTACAGATCCACGGATCCCGGAAGATATACTATCCGGATCCCTTTTGTAAAGGAACCGTGGGATCCGTCCTACTGGAGAACAGTTTTTCATACAAATTAAAAACCACTTTTCTTCTAAAAGTAATACTCCACTAGTATGTCAAAACCATAAGTTAGTCAAGTGTCTTTCTTGTTAAAAACCATTGTTAATAAAAATCTAATAAAAAGGTTAGATAATCGTAGGTTGACCACAAACATCACTTTCTATTAACTCATCTTTTCTATAGGTGTCACTATGTCGCATGTTTATGAGTTTGATTCCTCACTCTTGAGCATCTACACTCCTAACATCTCTCTTGAACCCAACACACCTGGCAATCATGTCCGTGGGTTCAACAATCTCGAAACCCGTCACTTCCATGAAGGACGTATTGTAGACACCTCTCTCCAATTCGAAGAAGGTATCAATACCTCCTTCCGAGCCATAGGACTAGAATGTCTTCTCGAAATTAATGAGAAAATATGTCCAAGGTTTGTATTGGAATTCTTCCGTCAAGTCGAACTCGTTCGTAACGAGGATCACTCTCTATCTCTTTGGTTTTGGATCAAAAACCAAAAGTTTGTTTTGAATCTTGGGCAATTTGCTCAAATTCTCCGAATTCCAAATTATGGACAATGTGCCTTCACTGAAGATTGGTCTCTTGATTCTCTCTTCAATTTTCGTGAAGAAAATAGTCCGTATTGTTCTTACATTCCTTCCCCACAAGACTTAATTCGCATATTATGCAAACCCCATCACTCCAATCCAAACATCATCCACACACGGGATATTCTTGAAGAGTACAAGCCCCTTGCACTCATCCTACGTGAAAATGTTTGGAGTATTAAAGGGAATCGAGAAATCCTTCCCGCCTGTTGTGCTCACATAATGTATTGTGTGCTAACCCAACAACCATACAATCTCGCCTACTTCTTTGCAAGGCGAATTGTAAACCTTCAAGGCTCCAAGAATGAACTCATTCCATATGGAATGTTCTTGACGCGCCTCTATCATAATGTCATGCACTTTCATCCTCAATTTCAAAGTCCATTGTACGTACTTGTGAACAAGATGGTGGAACCGCTGAACATTTCCCTCATGAAGACGTTCTTCATTCCTGAATCTGCCAACACTCATCAACCATTTGATGATCCATCTAGCGAAAACACTCAAGGAACTTAGTAGTATTTCAAATAGGATCAATCCTCTTGTATTCGTGCCTTATCAATGTAATCCTATTTCCCTCATGAAGTAAAACATCTTACATTTGATATCTTAGTGTTAGAACCTCTTTAAACCAACCTTGGGATATAATGCATTGTCAAGATCATTGCATACCTTTAGTAAAGGTTCTGCTGAGCAGATGGACGGATCCCAATGTTTGTGCTAGACGGATCCCTACACTTAGGGAACCGTGGGATCCGGCAAACAGAAAATGCAATTGCAAGCATTGTATTTCAAACATATCCTTAGAACACCTTACACTAAGTTAAACATAGTGTCTTAAGGCAAATTAAGTCCTTATCAAGATAGGTAGATCCTTCCTACTCACACATAACTCACCTAGATCACACTCTAAGACGCTTGTAGATCTATCGTTTCATTTTTAATCCATTACTCTTCCGCTCTCAAACTCACACTTCATTTTTCACTTGATCCCTCACATTTAGCCTTAGAAATCTTTAAATTATGGCAAAATTGATCATAAATCATCCTTACCTCAAAATTGATCAAAGTTGATCAAACTCTAGTTTTCCCATCTCAAAGCTTCTAGGATATTTTCCAAAACACTATCCTAAGCCACAACCTGATCTCTAGGTTTATTTAGCTTCAATTGACACTCTCATCTTTAGTGTCATCCTTGCTTATCCATTGGTACTCTTGAAAGTTCCAAATCCTTCCATAAAAGACAATCATTATCTACATCACTCATTACCTTCAAGTACTTAAGCACCCCTTCATTTAAGACACTTAGGAGGACTGAAACACTCAAGATGATATAGATCTTAGATCTTAGAAACATCATTTCCACTCTTTCATAGATACTGAGAGCCGGATCCCTAGGATTAGCCTAGACGGATCCCTCTGAGGAGGGAACCGTGGGATCCGGATGACAGTCTATTGCAATTCTTGCTAAAATAATCATTTCAACTCATCTTTCTAACTCAAACACTCCATATCATCTTAAATGAGTTCCTAGATCAGTACAAACTCTGAAGTTGACTCTTGTGCATGTTAATCATCACATTCCAATGAATTTTAGTGGCTTAAGGCTTAAATGCACTTGCCAAATCTTTTGCTTTATAAACCACATTGTTAGGACTTCCATAGTCATCACCTTCATCCTAACTTTTAGCACTTTAGAAACCCTTACAAACCTCTTGAAATCATCTCATCATGAGGAAAACCCCAAGTAGTAACTTATCCACCAAAGAACCTCCCAAGAAAAAGGCTCGTGTTGTACACGAAATCTCTTCAACCGAATCATCTCCGGTCAAGCCAACAAATGCTAGGATTCCTTCTCAACCAATCAAACCTATTCCTAAAAGGTTAGTACCCACAAAACTACCTATGCCAAACACCACCATACCTCCTAGGCCAAACAATATCATCTCCACTAAACCATCACCATTAGTTCTTAGAGCTATTTCTTTTACATCTCCACTATCATCACCACACCTCTATAATTTAGAAGACTTGCCTCCTAGGCCGTCTCATCCGCTTCCGCCGACAACACTCTCTTCATTAGGAGGAATAGTGACACAAAATCAAAGTGTTGAGTCAACACTAGCTCCGGCTTCCTTTTCGCCGTTTCCATCATATAATCCTATTTGGATTATGAGAAATCATCAAAGTCAACCACCCGACCATATGGAAGTTGACACTTCTCTACCACCACCATCATTCTTGGTCGAGCCATTCTCAAATGCGCCTCCACCAATTCCTCCGTCTTTTGAAGCTCCACAAGCCGCTTCACTTGATCCTTCGCATCAAGCTATTTTATTTCTTCCACCACCACTACCTAGCCATGACAAAGATTGCTATCATTGTCAACATGTTGAAAGTTTGATACATGAAGTACGAGAAGACCAACGTTTCATGTTCTATCATCTCCTCGAACGTTTCGACGAGATTAAACCTAAACAAAACTTGAGCTAGAAGATTTTAGTGGTGTCCTAGCATCAAGCGTTAGTTGGTCTAGAAATTCCTAGTCATGTATTGTCTATTTTCTTATTTTTAGAGTCATGTATATCATAACTCTGGTTTTATTAAATGAAATTACATGCTACTTGCTATATTTCTGAGTATATGAGTATATTATATAATCCATATCTCACTTTGGTATTAACATTTCTTGTTATACCACCATTTGCGGATTTTATTCATCAGCCAGACGGATCCCTTTAGTTGGCCTAGACGGATCCCTATTAGGTGGGAACCGTGGGATCCGTGAGACAGGAAACTATTTTCCTACTAACTTGGACCACATTTGCAGGAAATTGTGAATTATATTTGTTTTCTAACCTTTGTTTTGTAGTTATTCAATTAACACATGAAGAATTTGACACCCTAAAGCTAGGGGAGCTTGGTATCAAAACAATACGTTGCAAAATTACTTGCAATCTTAGATTTATATTTCATGACTTCCCGTTGCAAAATTGCAATCATCTAGGAGGAGCACACCCGTCACATAGACGTAATCTTTTTCAAAAGTTAGTTGCAAATGAACTAGATAAGAATTACTTTCTTGACGCCTTTACTTAGGGATGGACTCGTCAAAGGGGAGTAACGACGAGATCCTTTTCCGTTACTTGCTCTTTAATTCTAATTTCTTTTCAACTTTTCACACGTTTTTTTCTTAAAAACAATGTGTTGCTTTCTTTCGAAGCTCTTTTTGTTTCGACAAAAAGGGGGAGAAGAAAGTAAAAACTACAAATTCAAACTTTTACGAATTTTAGCTTTTCCTTAAAATAATTTTATGTTTTGTCATCAACAAAAAGGGGGAGATTGTTAATACAAATAAGCCGTAAAAACGTTTATTTATATTTTACGATCTTCTAATGTTTTGTCGATAACAAACATAAAATCATTTTAACGAAACAAATAAAATACGTAAATGGTTTGAACTAATAGTTTCTAACATATTCACATTTTCACATAAAACACTAAAACAAGTATAAGTGATTTTATGATTTAATATTATATATGTACAACAACTAGTGTTTACATAGTTGGGTAAATTATACACATAACTAGTATGTAGTATATTGGGTAATATAAATGGGTAGAAACTTAAGTATCATAACCCATTGGGCAAATACATTGAATGTAGTTGGGTACAACCCAAAGCCCATAACCCATGGATCTTGACCTATAACCCATTGCATGACATCATGCTTATATCATACATGGATAATATCCATAACCCATGGATCAACCCATACCCAAGTGACTAAGTGCATTGCACTCAAAAGATACATTGTATCTAGCTAAAGATCCATGGTTCAACCCATGACCCATGACCCATAACCAAAATACCCATGGGTAAAAGGGAGCGTCCCACGAATCCTTAGCTTAACGCTAGACGGATCCCTTGTGGAAGGGATCCGTGGGATCCGGGGAACAGTAGAGTTTTTCTTCTATAAATAGTGAGCCATTTCTTCATTATTTCTTATCCCTTTCTAACACACTTTCTCCCTGAGTTGAAAACTCATTAACCTCAGATCCAAGAGATCTATGTTTGTAGTTTTGTTTTTGTGTGATCTTCTAGGTTCCTCTTAAAGGCAAGATCACCACCTTTGATGTCGAGCAAGCTCAAGTCTATGAGTTGCCATGCTTCCTCATCATCAAGGCTACTGAAGTCATCTTGTTGATGATCCTTTTCTTTCTTTAAAGAAGTATAGTGTTGAAGACATTAGTGAAAGATGTCTCAAGTGTCAAGACGAAGATATTATTGAAAGGTATCTATCGTCCATATCATAAGCACTTGTGGTAGGTGCTTAGAAGTCAATACTAGAAGCATTAGTGAAAGGTGCTTAGAAGTCAAGACACAAGACATTAGTGAAAGGTGTCTTGTAGATCTAGTCAAAGGCATTAGTGAAAGGTGCCTTATATGTACATTCGATATGGTGTGTTTGATGTACAAGATAGACTAGTATTAGATCCAAGGATATTGATATCCTTGATGATGTTGTAAAGGAGTAGATCTCCTTTGGGATTAGTCGTTGGTGTAGTGTGGTAGTAGTTCCTCCATTGCAATGGAACTAGGTGCTTAGCCTAGTACCTAATAAAGGGTAGGCGACGTTGTGAAGGTGTAGTTCACCTTGGAGTGAAAGAACTAGGTACTTAGCCTAGTACCTTATAAAGGGTAGGCGACGTTGTGTAGGTGTGGTTCACCTTGGAGTGAAAGAACCCGGTGGTTAGCCTAGCACCGGAAAAAGGGTAGGCGACATTGTGAAGGCTTCTCCGCCATAAGGAGATTGGTGTAGTGATTACGAACTCTCGAGTAGGTGAATCGGGGAGTGGAGTAGGGCAGGGAAGGTGTCCTTGTAGCCGAACCACTATAAATACTCGCGTTGTGGTTTTGTGCCTCTTACTCTTATCTTTTCATTACATACCTTTATATTCTTGTTTATCAACATCCAACACACACATCCAAATAGATTGACATAAGTCGATCTAAATAGATCAAAAGGAAGTTTTAATTGGCAAAACTATTCAACCCCCACTTCTAGTTTTCCACAGCTATCATCCAAAGATCTAGTAAGAGATCTACCTAAATTAAAATATGAACATCACTTTTGTGATGCTTGTAACGTAGGAAAACAAGTCCATACTAGTCACAAAGCTAAAAACATGGTGTCTACAACTAAGTGTCTAGAATTACTACACATGGATTTATTTGGTCCATCCGCTATCCAAAGATATGGAGGCAACTACTACACTTTGGTTATAGTGGATGATTACTCTAGGTACACATGGACTAAATTTTTAAAGAATAAAACTGAAATGTTCGATTACTTTGAAATATTAAGTAAGAAAATCCAAAGACAATTAGGAAGTCATATAGTGTCTATTAGAACGGATCATGGTTGGGATTTCGATAATAAAGTGCAATTTGGAGCCTTATGTGACGCTAATGGTATTACTCACAACTTCTCGGCTCCACGCACTCCACAATCGAATGCGGTAGTTGAAAGAAAGAATAGAACCCTACAAGAAATGAGTCGCACCATGTTAAATGAACAATCCATACCTCAAAAGTTTTGGTGCAATGCCGTTGATACATCAACGTACATACTTAACCGAGTCTTAATTAGACCATTTTTAGGTAAAACTCCATATGAGTTACTTCGAGGCAAAAAGCCTACGCTAAATCACTTTAGAGTCTTTGGAAGCAAATGTTTTCTACTTAACACTAAAGATTACCTTACAAAATTTGATCCTAAATCAACCGAATGTATCTTTTTAGGATACTCTCCTAATAAGCTTACGTCATATTAAATAAAGAAATAATGAAGGTTGAAGAGTCATTAAACGTAAAATTTGATGAGAGTCCACCCAAACCTACTCTACTTCTTGTCGATGACGAGATTGTCGAGAGTGAGGCTATTGAAATAAAGAAAAAGACAAACAAAGAAGAAGAATCTTTAAATAATGAAATCATAAATTTTAAAGAGTCTAAAGATCACCCCGTAGATAAGGTCATAGGAAAGTTAAACGAAAGAACCTTAAGGTCTCAAGTCCAAAATCAAAGTAGCTTATTTTGTTTTGTCTCAACCATAGAACCTAAGACTACACAAGAAGCCATAAAAGATGAAAGTTGGGTAATGGCTATGCAAGAAGAGTTAAATCAATTTGTTTCTAACAATGTTTGGACACTCGTCCCTCCACCTAGTAATCAAACCATAATAGGAACCAAATGGGTATATAAAAACAAGTTAGATGCAAATGGTGTAGTGTCTAGAAACAAATCTAGACTCGTTGCCCAAGGGTATAACCAACAAGAAGGAATAGACTTTGATGAGACCTATGCCCCCGTGGCTAGATTAGAGTCTATAAGAATACTTCTTGCTTTTTCTTATGCTAATGATCTTAAGCTTTATCAAATGGATGTCAAAAGTGCTTTTCTAAATGGTTTTATTAATGAAGAAGTATATGTAGCTCAACCTCCGGGCTTCATCGATTTTGAAAAACCTAAACATGTGTATAAGTTAAAGAAAGCTCTTTACGGTCTTAAACAAGCTCCAAAAGCTTGGTATGATAGACTCAAGTCATTCTTAATCAAAAACAACTACACCATGGGGTTAGTTGATAACACACTTTTTACTAAGAAAAGAGAGTCACATATAATCATTGTTCAAATATATGTAGATGATATTATATTCGGATCTACTTGTCAAGACATGTGTGATGATTTCTCTAAAATCATGCATGACGAGTTCGAGATGAGTATGATGGGAGAACTTAGTTTCTTTCTTGGTCTACAAATCAAACAAGTAGAAGATGGTATCTTCTTTAATCAATCAAAATACATAAAGGAGATGTTGAAGAATTGGTTTAGAAGAGTCAAAACCCATAAGAACACCCATGTCATCCGACACTAAACTCACAAAAGATTAAGACGGCGAATCCATTGATAACACAAAATACCGTGGCATGATTGGTAGTCTTCTCTACCTCACGGCTAGTCGGCCGAATATCATGTTTAGTGTTTGTCTATGTTCTAGGTTTCAAGAAGATCCTAAAACATCACATCTAGAAGCCGTCAAAAGAATATTTAGGTACATTAAGGGTACGACTCAATTAGGATTGTGGTATCCTAAGGGTACGGGGGTAGAAACAATTGTATATGCAGATTCTGAACATGCAGGTGATTATGTTGACCGAAAAAGTACAAGTGGGGTATGTACTTTTATGGGATGTTTTTTAACATCTTGGTTCTCAAAGAAGCAAACGGCATTGGCCATATCAACAACCAAAGCCGAATATGTCTCCGCCGGCAAAGCATGCCAACAAGTACTATGGATGAAACAAGCGTTAGTTGACTACGACATTCATCTTAGTGACATAGCCATTCTATGTGACAACAAAGGTGCCATAGACTTAAGCAAGAATCCGGTATTACATTCTCGCACCAAGCATATAGAGATTCGTCATCACTTCCTAAGAGACAATGTTCAAAAGGGGAACATCTCTATTGAGAAGGTAGCATCCGAAGACAACATAGCCGACGTCCTCATCAAACCGTTGAAGCGGGAACAATTCAACCTACTTCGTCTTGGTCTTGGTCTCATGGAACAATCGTCGTAATTAGTTTTTAAACTCTACAAGGTATGTAAACACTAGCCTTCTTCTTTCTGAGTCTAGGATCTCTATTTCACACACAACTCACAAGCAATACGGGAATTTTCAAAACCCAAGATAAGTTTTTACTTATAACTCGTACTTTCATAGTTTTCTCTTATTTCTTCAAGGCAAGTACCTTTTGCAAAAACGTAAATTGCATATCAAATTTTTTTTAAGGATAAACGTTTTATTCACACAAAGAAATCTCTTTTCAAAATGTTTTTCTAAAAGGATACCTCTTCCCATATCACTTTCATAAAAGCCATTTCTCACGTCTAGGACAAATCGCTTTTTCATTATTAATACAAAGTAAAAACTCGTTTTCATTGCATCTCATGTCTTTTGAATGCTAAAGAGAACACATAACTAACATGTGTTTTTGGGTACATTCATTTAAGCAACAATGAATTAGGAGCACTCGGGTTATCTCACATAATAGTGTGCTTTTTCACTTATAGTTTATTTTTTTTCCTTTTAGGAGTCGAGATAACCGCAACTTCAAATGGTTTGCATATAGGCACACACTAGGCACAAATGTTTCCGACAAGGAAAATTTTGGACTGCCTGAGTCACCAGTACCACGGATCCCAACTTTAATACTGGACGGTTCCCTCAAGGGACGGATCCGTGGGATCCGTGAGACAGAAGCTAAAATTATCTTATATTTTTCTCACTTTGGATGAAAACCTCTATACTTTCATCATTTGTTTTTTGGAGTATGTTACTTAATGCTTGTGTTCTCATGATCACATGCCTTAAATTCATATCTAATCATTAGATTTTAATCCACATTTTGGGTCAAGCATTCATTACAATGCATTATTTTTCTATAAATAGGATTCCCAAAATGCTTGCATATTCATCACCCTCAACCTCACAAACAAACATCATCATGTCATCCAAAAGATCTTCCAACATAGATGAACCATCTAGTGCAAACAATCCTTTTCAAGAAATCCAAAATTTTGTCCTCCCACTTCCAAAGTACCACAACCCAAATCTAGAAAAATCGTACGGATTAGCATACGGCCTTGTTGCTTAGCAAAACCATCATCAAATGGTTCATCTCTAACTAATCACTCACCACAAAATGCTTCCATTGTAGCACCTCCTTCATCTCCAACAAGTACACCAACTTCATCACACATCAAATCTCCACCTAAGGTCATTCTTTTGGAACTCTTTAAGACTCCAACAAGATCCCAACAAACCAAACAAAAAGAACTAGTCTTTTTAACGCCTCCCACATCTCCAAACACAATCTTCAAAGACCTTGAAACCTCACCACCTTTAGCTCATATTGTGTTACAAGAACATCTAGGTTCTTTTCCACCACCACTTCCAAACATTCCGGACTTTGATCCGTATTTTCCAACTTTTCCACCACAACTTCCGCAACTCACAAATCAAACTAACCCGGAAAATTTCCGCACACATTACCCACATCACTTACATTGTTAACATTGCCAATCCACTAGGGATCTTGCAATAGAACTTAGGGAAGAAATGCGAGTCATACTTAACCTCATTCTTGATCGCATCAACATCATCACTCATCAAAACTACCATCCATAACCTTATGCAAGCATGGAAGGAATCATTTATTACTTTTAGCATTCTTCTTTTGAGTCATTTTTAGAACAACTCTTGTTCTTAGTTTTACATGCTTGTATGTGGCATAAATACCCTACACTTTGTTATTTTATTACAAGGCTTTGTTTACATACCTTGGCTCCATATATTGATTCTCGTCAATCACAAGATTATTAAAGCATGTTACTACTAACCTTTTCTTTGTAGGTTTTTATATTTTCTCACTTGACGCCCCATTCAAGGGGGAGCTACCGTCAAGGGGGAGTTAGAGATACGTGGACTATTTTTCCACATTTTATTTCTTCATTAGGGTCACTTTTTGTTTCGATAAAAAGGGGGAGAAGAAGTAAAACTTACGATTTCAAAACATACATCTAATCTTAAGTTTTACTCATCATAGCATTATGTTTTGTCATCAACAAAAAGGGGGAGCTTGTTAATACAAAAAAACCGTAAAAATGTTTATTAATATTTAGCGATCACTTTGTGTTTTGTTGATAACAAATGTAATGTTATCATAAGTAAAATTATAAGGATACATGTTATTTTTGTAAAGCATTTACATATAGTCATTTAATACAAATTGTTGTAATAAATCATTTGTTGTACTAGTTTATTAGGATGGGTAAAAATCACAACCAATGACCCATACCCATGGAGCATATCCATAACCGATGGAGTTAACCCATATCCATTGACTAGATGCATTGCATCTATTTGATACATTGTATCTATTTAAATACCCATGGACCAACCCATAACCCATGACCCATGACCCATAACCCAAAAACCCATGGGCAAAGAGGAGCGTCTCACGGATCCCTGGAGTTACACTAGACGGATCCCTCAAGCAAGGGATCCGTGGGATCCGTGCTACAGTGGCAAGAATTTGCCTATAAATAGAGAGCCATTTCTTCATTTTTACTTACCCCTCTTCTTACTAACTTTCTCATATATTCTTATACTCTTCTAACAAAAGATCACTTGATCTAGAGAGTTGTTCTTCTTTCTTCTATTGTGATTCTCATATAGGTCATTTTCTAAGGCGAGATCACGAGCATTCAATAAGTCATCAAAGCAAGGGGTCCTTGATTGATTTGTTCCTCCACAAGATTTCTGTAGTAAAGATCTTGTACTTCATATTTCACATATTTTTTTTTGTTATAGTAGTGTTGGTTTGGTCCTCCGTGTTACGGACTCGGTATTTAGCTTTGTATCGGAAAAAGGTGTAAGCAACGTTGTGAAGGCTTCTCCGCCAAGTTGAAGGAGTTTGTTGACATAGTGCTTGAACTCTCGAGTAGGTGACTCGGGGAGTGGAGTAGGGCAAGGAAGGTGTCCTTGTAGCCGAACCACTATAAATCGGTTGTGTCATTTCTATCCTTTACTTTACTTACTTTACTTGCATTACTCATAGATCTATACTATCTCCTTATTCATACGATTTCACATAACATCGAATCTAAAAGTTTTTGAAACTAACTTAAAATTAGCAAAACTATTCAACCCCCCCCCTTCTAGTTTTCCACAAAACCCTTAGTTCAATTATCTAGTTACTTCAATGGTTGCTAAGTCGAGTCATATCTTTTGTACACATTTTTGGGACGATTGGGACTCATGGGTAAAAGTAATATTTTATGGAGTAACGAGAAAGAACGATAAATTCAAATTCCCTTTGTCTAGGTGATGCAAAGAGGGCACAATAAATTCAAATTTCCTTTGTCCCAATCGTGCCCATCATGACGTCATGGACCTCCTTCCAAAGGGCACATTCCAATCCTTTATTTGGATTTACGCTACCCTTGTAGATGATAATGGTAAACCTATTCCGGTGGCTGATGGTGAAAGGAAGGGCAACTGATAACATCAAATAGTCCTTAATATTAAGTGTCAATTTCCCCCGTTAATGCTCGTATTTTATATCATTTATTTGGATTTACGCTTGTTTTCCTCTATATTTCACTTTCAGGTAAATTACGAGCATTAGAGCTAATGAGATGCGGATTTGGAGAGTTTATTGAAGATATATGATAGTATGCCTATTTTGAAGTAATTACGGCGTAACTCTTCTCTCACATTACGCCGTAACTGAAGCGTGACTCAGATAACCAACTCAATTGAAGGATACGGCGTAACTCCATCTTAGGATTACGCCGTAACTAATTAGGTCAAATGATGTTCCGCGCCGCTGCAAGCTACGCCGTAACTCATTCCACAACTACGGCGTAACCATGATTTATTGAAGATACGGCGTAACTCATTCCTGATGTTACGCCGTAACCAGCTTTTCCAGAGCATAATACGAAGAAATGGATGTTACGGCGTAACTCTCAACTTAAGTTACGCCGTAACTAGATTTGGCCTATAAATACCGTCCAAAATTCTGCATTTCTAAATCATTCACTCCACACACAAAAGCAGAGATCGTGGGTAGGAGGCTGAAGGCAGATCTCGAGGAGCATACGGAGCCATCTCCAAGGGAGAAATCACTCCCTAACGATAAGCATTAGCAATTTATCATTTCTTTTACTTTCAATTCATGTATTTCAATATGTTAAACATTGAATCGATTGTTTCAGTTAATATGAGCGGCTAAGCACCTCTGGTGCTAGCCTAGTTATGATTCCTTAATTGTTTTGTTTATGTTTACATTGCTTCCGTATAATCGTTTCTAGTGTATGCATGCATAGTTTGTTGGTAGCTACCCTTGTTTCGGTAGTTTTGAATGGCGGTAGTGGCTAGTTACTTAGGAGATAAGACCAACTGACCCTAAGTAGGTAGACTGAGTGGGAAGGGTAAGAATTGACCAACTGATGACCCTTCTTCGCTTGTGCGATTTAACCAACTGATCACCTACCGTTTGAATGAACTTAAGAAGTTAGGGATGAGTGTTTAAGATAATAGCGCCCGGGCACTCATTGTTATGAATCTTGCATGTAGCGGAACTTAATGACTCAGCTTAGGGGACTAAAAACAACTGGACTTTCAAGGGTAGTAGCTTGATCTCCGGTGGAAGGCCTTTGCTGATAGGTTAGGACGAACTGACCAAATGCTGTCCCAGCGACCTAAACCCCCACTTGAAGCAATTGGAAGTAATTAAACGTGAACTTAACATGATAGGATGAGTAACTAGGATAGCAAACTTCTCCTCTGTTGATCACAACCCTCTCCTTTACTTGTTTTTCTTCTTTTCTTGTCTTTATTAGTTAATTAATCATTTCAACCTTAAAATCTGTGTCACCTAGACTTAATTAGAATCCGCTCACATAGCTCTTGGGACGACCTTGGTTTTACCGAATACTACACTACACACGATTGGGTACACTGCCCGTTAGTGCATTAGGGTAGACCATAGGTATAACGAGACATTATAATATGAGTTAATTACATAAATCGTCCTTGTGGTTTGGTCAAAATAACGAATTTTGTCCCTATACTTTTTTTTCAGTGCGTTTCGTCCCTGTGGTTTGCAAATCTTACGAATTTTGTCCCTCGTCCAAAAATGTCCGTTAAGTGTTTTGCACCGTTAGTCCTTCGTTAGTGCAGTCCGTTAAGTGTTTTGCACCGTTAGTCCTTATTTTTTAAAATGTAGTTTTTCCCAATTAGTCCCTCCGTTAATAATAGTTATCGCCCGGTTTTTTACGTTTTTGTCCGTTTTTATCCGTTTTCATTCGTTTTTATCCGTTTCCCCCCGTTTTTTTCGTTTTTCGTCCGTTTTTTACGTTTTTATCCGTTTTCCCCCCTTTTTTTCGTTTTTCGTCCGTTTTCGTCTGTGATTATTTGCTTTCGTCTGTTTTTTACGTTTTTGTCCGTTTTTATCCGTTTTTTCTGTTTTTTATCCAATTTCGACTGTTTTTTTACATTTTCAATCGTTTTCGCCAGTTTCTTTTTACATTTTTGTCAGTTTTTTTACATTTTTTCCGTTTTCGCCGTTGTTTTACGTTTTTGTCTGTTTTTCTTACATTTTGTCCCTTTTTTTTATCCGTTTTGTCCGTTTAAAAAAAAATTGAATAAAAAATTTCAAAAAAAAAATTTGAATAAAAAAAATATTTTTCAAATATGTTTTTTTTTATAAATATGTCCGTTCTTTTCAAAATATTTGAAAAAAATATTTGAAAAAAAATATTTTTGTTCAAATTTTTTATTCAATTTTTTTTTTAAATTTGAAAATTTTTTTTCGGAAATGTTTTTTTTCCAATTTTTTTTTAAATATATTGAAATAGTACAAAAACGAAAGAAAAAGGGACAAAATGTAAGAAAAACAGACCAAACCGTAAAACAACGAGCGAAAACGAAAAAAAGGACAAAAACGTAAAAAAAACTGGCGAAAACGAATGAAAATGTAAAATAACGGTCGAAATTGGATAAAAAACAGAAAAAAATTGGATAAAAAAGGACAAAAGCGTAAAAAACAGATGAAAGCATATAATCACAGACGAAAAGGGATAAAAACGTAAAAAACGGACGAAAAACGAAAAAAACGGGGGGAAAACGGATAAAAACGAATGAAAACGGATAAAAACGGACAAAAACGTAAAAAAACCGGGCGATAACTATTATTAACGGAGGGACTAATTGGGAAAAACTACATTTTAAAAAATAAGGACTAACGGTGCAAAACACTTAACGGACTGCACTAACGAAGGACTAACGGTGCAAAACACTTAACGGATATTTTTGGACGAGGGACAAAATTCGTAAGATTTGCAAACCACAGGGACGAAACGCACTGAAAAAAAAGTATAGGGACAAAATTCGTTATTTTGACCAAACCACAAAGACGATTTATGTAATTAACTCTTATAATATTAAAACCTAGTCAGTAAAACCTGCATCAAGTTTTTTGCGCCGCTGCCGGGGAGTTAGATTTGAATTTTCGTTAAGTCTTTCATTTTTGTTTTGTTTTAAATTTTCTTAGTTTCTCACGATCTCTTTTCAAATTTCAGTTAACTTGGAATTTGTTAACATTGATGACCTCACTCTTGAGGAATATTTGGCGTTGACAAGGGAAGAACAATGACCGAGGATCGTTAGGCCGGCCATCATAGAAGATGCTCAATTCGAGATCAAACCACAATTTATGAGGGAGTTACGTGCAAACCCTTTCTCCGGGAGCATTACCGATGATGCTTAAGAACATGTGGACAACGTGAAATACATTGTCAGCCTATTTAAAATTCCAAGAGTCTCAAACAATTTTGTCATGTTATGTGTGTTCCCTATTTCTCTCACTGGGGCTGCTAAAAGATGGGTTGATCGATTACCAGCCGGGACTGTTAACACCTGGCCACTTCTAAAAAAATATTTCATTCAAAGGTACTATCCTCCATCTAGGACTGCTAAGCAACTAGAAGAAATCCATAAATTCAAGCAGGAGGGTGATGAAACGTTGTACCAAGCGTGGGAAAGATACAACGAATTATTATACAAATGCCCTACTCATGACCTTAATAGCCAGCAAAAGGTGAACGTCTTCTACAAAGGTCTAAACATCTCCTCAAGGCAAATGATCGATTCTCAAGGACCAATACCTGGAATGACTCCAACAATGGCTTTGGAAACTATTCAAAAGATGACTGACCACTCTCACAAGTGGCACAATGGGGGGAGTAATCGAAGTATTAGTGGAAATGTAGAAGGCCTTGCAGCGATAAATAACAAACTAGAGAGTCTTGGAAGAAACATGAAGAAGCTCAAGGAAAATGTGGATTCCATACAAGTTAGACGTAATTAACACAAAGGCACTCTCCCTACCAAGGAGTGCCCGTCTGAGGAGGAGGTCAAAAGGATTGAAGAAGTAAAATATGGAAGTGGAAGACCCTTAAACGGATACAATGGTAACGAGGCTAAATACCGCGAAAGATCCCCAGGATTTTATACAAGAATCAACAATAACCCTCCTAGACCAAGCCTCGAAGAAATAATGCATAAACATATCGAAGAATCTACAAAGAAAAGTGATAGACTCAAAGAATGGATGGCCAAGGTTAAATAAGACACCAACAAGAACTTACGAAACCAGGATGCCGCAATTTAAAACCTCGAAACCCAAATTGGACAGTTAGCTAAAAATCTCGAAACTAGTAATAATAAAGCCATTGCATGCAAAGCCATATTTGCACAAGATAAGCCGAAGGAAGAACAGTGCACCTCTTGTGTCACTAATGACCTTCGTGGGATTAACTACTTAAGAGAAGATGACAAATCTAAAGACGACGAGGACCTGCCATGCCAACTTCCTGAGAAGGAACTCTATCAAGAAAGTTTTCTTCTTCCATGCACTATCAGTAATTTAAAAATTCCCGCTTTGGCTGATTTGGGGGCTGGGGTAAATCTTATTTCTATTTCATTGATTGATACATTAAGACTTACCAATTTAAAAGAAACAACAACGATAATTGAAATGGCTGATTCCTCTAAAGCGATACCTAAGGGAATTGTTAACAATGTTCTCCTAAAAATTGGTAAATTCCTTTTCCCTACTAATTTTGTGGTTATCGACATGGGCAAACGGGAGACTTACAACTTAATTGTTGGAAGGCCTTTTCTGGCCACCTGTCGAGCGCATATATAAGTTTTTGAAAAACAAATTTCTTTGGGAACTGAAGGGGAACGAATCACTTTCAGCATGAAGGAGCAATTAAATCCCCGATTGGAATCTTCTAAAAAGGTTGATATTGTCAATGTTCCGTTTCTCGACACGCCTTTATGCTATAACCTAAAAACTAACAATTGTAGGCAAGATTTTGATAGTTGTGAACAGGAACAGGAAAAGATTAACCCAATTGGGGGTATAAAGGAAGCTCCAGACCCTAACATGCATTACTGCATCCCTATAATGATGGAGCATGACGGATCAAAAAAGGCAGAGGCCTCGTGTAACCCTTCTCGTGAAAATTGTAATGGGAGTATGAAGTTAGAAGAATGGACATGCCCTCACGAGATTAAGAGACACGACATAAAGTTTGGAAATCTATCCTTTGATTGGTTAAAGGTGAGATTTGGAGACTTGAACATCAATTCTGGATTGATGAAACAGCTAACACGCGATTACAATGAATATCACCTTATTGATAAATTGACCAATGGTGAAAGATCGAACATTAACGCCACGATTGTTGACAATCCTATAATTGAAGAAGACGACTACGGGAAGTCGTTTCTATCATTCAACGAGTGGCCCTCGCAAAAATTTAATACATGTAGCATCGGCAACACAATCAAAAAAAGAGTTTTTGTCGAATGGATGAATGATTGCCGCCAAGTAACGGAAGAAGTGGGGCTTATCCAAAGGCCACCATAAAGCCCCGAGGCTTTGAGTCTAACTTAAAGACTCGTAAATAAAGAAAAGTGCTCTTTCAGGAGACAACCCGGATTATCCCTTTCATTTTTTTTAATTTCCATTTCTGTTGGGTTTTGTGTTTTTAACCATTTTTGCAGGAAATCGGAGAAAGTTGTTGCAGCACGCTGAACGGGTACCTGATCTGTACACAGTTACAGCATAACTCATTCTTATGGTCACACCGTAACACATCTCTTACAGTAGTTCTTCCTAGAGCATTACCAATTACGGCGTAATCCCATTCAATGGTTACGCCGTAACTACAATCATGTAGCGTCTGCCAGGTTTTGCATTAATTACGGCGTAACTCCTTCTAGGAGTTACGACGTAACTATCCTCTATAATGATTCTTTCTTTTTAAACACAATAACCTTGTATTAGTTTTTAAATGAACTTTGTGGGTATGTTCCCTGTAAGCCCTCACGAGACTACACTCGTCGACTTGGGACACCAAGTGGTTTAAAAGGCTTGTTGGATACTCTAAATGCAACCGTGATTCCTACGAAATTGAGTTAGGTTTCTTTTCGATTTTCATTTTTCTTTTTCTTTTTTAGAATTATGCTTGTCGGTAGTGTGATTTCAGGGATTGAAGTTTGCTCGTGGATACTTATGCGAAGGCACGATTCTTTTCGTGGGCCTTCTTTCTTTTTGGAGCAAATTTTAGGGAAGTTCTCGCTCTAATTCTACTTTTCTCTTCACCTTTATTTAACGCTTAGTACAAAAGGGACTTTGTACATTTCAAGTGGGGGGACGGGAGTAGAATTATCTCTTGAACTTTATTTTGCCCTCGTTTTTCTAGTTTATTTTAAATTATGCCATTTTTAAAATTTTGACATGTTTTTCTTAACCTAACTATATTAGACCTCAGCCGAGCACATTATAACCCTTGATATTATATGGTGAGATTAGCCTTATCCGTTTCCAAATTTTTACTCCAAATCCACCAAATTATGAGTGTGCCGGTAGCTTGTAAACTTTAGAACTTGGCCTTTGCATCATTTCGAGACCATAGACGAGGTATGTTGATTTAGCTCGATATATTTGGACTTTTCAGTTTAAGAAGGCAATATTATAGGATTATCACCCAAATAGCCTATCATTGTGTGTTTATCGATTAGTCTCCTCGACTTCTCGACCCCCATGTTAAACCCTTTTGTTGCACTCGCCTTTAGTGCAAGATACCCCTATATATACCCATCTGAGCCATTCCTTTCATTCTGTTCACCCAACATATTATTTCGTTACACCCATACACCTTAGCCTACCATGTAGTCTTTATTTGTGATTGGGAAGTCATTGTTTTCCTAAGTTCAAGGTTCAAGTGGAAAGCTTCAGGAATCACGCTTTCGTCGACGACATATTCTTAAAGATCATTGAAGACCCCCCAAATTCTCATATTGTTCATCTCAAGTGGGGGGTGTTATGTTTAGTAGTTATGATTAAAAAAAATTGTTATTTGTTGATTTTAAAGTGCGAAGTTATAAGCACTATGTTTATGAGCTCATTATAGATTTAGTATCAAGGAGGCCACCTCGGTCATATTTGAAGAATGGAGTTGGTAATGTGCCCATCATGACGTCCTCTAATGGCACATCTACCTGGTATATCATGATCCGGTTTCTTAGCTTTGAAACTTGAACTTTGGATGAACGGTAAGTGGTGATGACTTGGTTATAGATTTAGACTATTTGCTTGATTTTATTTTACACCAATTTTATCCCATGTCTTATCCTATCCTTTAGTCATGAAGCGTGTCTAGGTGATGTAGCGAGCAATCTTTGGTGTCTTGGCCATGGATTTGGTCATGTATCATTGATTTTGTCCACATCGCCGTGACATGCTAGTAATGACAACTCACCCTTAACCTTTGTCGTGTCTACCCATATTGCCTTCGAGAATTGTTTAGTCCTTAACTCTAGTTGTGGAAATTTGTGTAACCGCCAAGCTTATGATAGAATACATGCTATGATTGTGCGTTGAGTGATCACCCGAAATTAACACTTAGAATAGTTGAGAGATTTGAGTGTTTTGTTCCCATTTTGTGAGGTGTTCGACTTTGTTTTATTCTAGCATAAGGGATTTGTAAACTTATATTTTCCAGGTAATGGGAGATATCTTTTTAGGAATCTATCTAATAAGGTCTACTTGAGGGCAAGTAGAGTTCAAGTGGGGGGATATTTGATAACATCAAATAGTCCTGAATATTAAGTGTCAATTTCCCCCGTTAATGCTCGTATTTTATATCATTTATTTAGATTTACGCTTGTTTTCCTCTATATTTCACTTTCAGGTAAATTATGAGCATTGGAGCTAATGAGACGCGGATTTGGAGATTTTATTGAAGGTATATGATAGTATGCCTATTTTGAAGTAATTACGGCATAACTCTTCTCTCACATTACGCCGTAACTGAAGCGTGACTCAGATAACCAACTCAAGTGAAGGATACAACGTAACTCCATCTTAGGATTACCCCGTAACTAATTAGGTCAAATGATGTTCCGCGCCGCTGCAAGCTACGCCGTAACTCATTCCACAACTACGGCGTAACCATAATTTATTGAAGATACGGCGTAACTCATTCCTGATGTTACGCCGTAACCAGCTTTTCCAGAGCAAGATACGAAGAAATGGATGTTACGGCGTAACTCTCAACTTAAGTTACGCCGTAACTAGATCTGGCCTATAAATACCGCCCAAAATTATGCATTTCTAAATCATTCACTCTACACACAAAAGCAGAGATCGTGGGTAGGAGGCTGAAGGCACATCTCGAGGAGCATACAGAGCCATCTCCAAGGGAGAAATCACTCCCTAACGATAAGCATTAGCAATTTATCATTTCTTTTACTTTCAATTCATGTATTTCAATATGTTAAACATTGAATCGATTGTTTCAGTTAATATGGTAGGTAGATTGAATAGAAAGGGTAAGAATTGACCAACTGACGACCCTTCTTCGCTTGTGCGATTTGACCAACTGATCACCTACCGTTTCGATGAACTTAAGAAGTTAGGGATGAGTGTTTAAGATGCTAGCGCCCGGACACTCATTGTTATGAATCTTGCATGTAGTGGAACTTAATGACTCAGCTTAGGGGACTAAAAACAACTGGACTTTCAAGGGTAGTAGCTTGATCTCCAGTGAAAGGCCTTTGCTGATAGGTTAGGACGAACTGACCAAATGCTGTCCTAGCGACCTAAACCCCCACTTGAAGCAATTGGACGTAATTAAACGTGAACTTAACATGATAGGATGAGTAACTAGGTTAGCACACTTCTCCTCTATTGATCACAACCCTCGCCTTTACTTGGTTTTCTTCTTTTCTTGTCTTTAGTAGTTAATTAATCATTTCAACCTTAAAATCTGTGACACCTAGACCTAATTAGAATCCGCTCACATAGCTCTTGGGACGACCTCGGTTTTACCGAGTACTACACTACACACGATCGGGTACACTACCCGTTAGTGCATTTGAGTAGACCATAGGTATAACGAGACATTAAAAATATTAAAACCTGGTCAGTAAAACCTGCATCAACAACCCATTCTCTAAAGTGGGTGAAGTGGTTGATTCAGATAGTGATGATGAGGTGTTTGAGCCAAATGATCCTATGGGAAATTACTTTTCATTAGCATGAGGACATAACGAGCTTGAAGGCTACTTTTCTGATGATTATGCGCAGGGCCGTCCCGTGAGTTTCAAGGGCGCTGGGCAATCACGAAAAATAGGCCCCTAAAAACAAGCATATTTTAAATATATGTGCAAAAATTTTATCAATACAACAAATGTTTTTATAAATAGCCTGATTACATATTCTTTTACAAAAGACAATATGTATAAGTAAACTGCAGGAATGAACTATAACGAAAAGCAAAACTCACGAAGACTTTATAATGCAATGCAACCTAGAACTTCAGGATCAAAATTCTTGATATAAAATTAATTTTGATGAATACTTTAACATCCCAACCAAAATGATATAAAACATATGTGATAAATAAAAATACTTTGCTATCTTATGTGCATTTGTTACTAGTAAGCAGTAAATGATTACTTAATTATAACATCAAAGATAAATCCAACAAAATTAGGGGATCTCAATCAAAAGTTCAAAGTATTACCTTTAAATAGCCAAAAATTAAATGTGATAATGATCATTAATGTTAATATTAGGATATTATGTTCATTACTCTTATTTTTTTCATGTTATTTGCACTATGTACTAGATTAGACGCAGGTAAGATGGGACAACTGAACAAACATTGGGCTTTAAAAAATGTATTTATGGCTATATATAAAATGGGCTTGGTAGAAAAATGGTGCCCCTAAAAAACATTGGGCCCTGTGCGCCGGCCCATGTTGCACATGCCCAAAACCGGGCCTGATTATGCGGCCCAGGTTTATAACTTACCTGGGCAATTTGAGGAATTTAACAATCAGTTTGATTTCAAGCTTCAAGGCCGTTCGAGGAAGTAATCTTTTATGTGGATTTGTTTATTTGTTTTGCATGTCTTTTTATGTTTTTAGTGGTTATTCTAGTTGTTGGCAACTGGTTCTTCATTTATGGCATGTCATAAATGTTCTAGTGGTTGTTCAAGCGGTTGCTTAAGGTTAATGTGGCATTTCAGCCACATTCCATTGTACTTTAAACTGTTTTTTGGTTAATATATTTTACCAGGGTGGAAGTTCCCTTTTACCCAAAAAAAAAACGGTGGATGTTTGATCTATTCTCAAGCTTATGTTAATCTATGTACTATGCCAGGTCATGAGTGTTTATCTTCCATTTCCATTCATATTATATTTCATATAAACCAAAGAGATCAGAGAATCCAAACACCAATTGTGAGGTGCTAGTGTATAATTTCCGTGCTTGTTATGACTATTGTGGCGCTTTTACTTGTTGTAGACTATTTTAAACCAATGCTTCATGCCTCCTAACTTATAAATTGATTGGCCAAACACATTTGCTTGAGGACAAGCAAATACCAAGTGTAGAGATATTTGATAAGGATTTAAAACGTACGCTTTTAAGGGGTCATTTAAGCCGACACATTTTATATCCGTTACTGCATAAAATCGTTCCTTTTCACTTTTTAGGTCTTTTGGAAGCAAAATGCTGGAATGAAGCATATTTGGACGAAAAGGAGCGAAAACATGAAGAAAATGGCAAAGTCAAGATCGAAGACACTCAAAGGCTGTTCATTACACCTGACGGCGTCCCATCCAAAGGGCGACGCCGTCCCTCTATGAAGACTTGATCAAAAAGTGCACGCGACGGCTCAGCGGAATTTCTGGTCCTAAAGCCTGACGGCGTCACGCCTAAAATATGGAAGGCGTCACTCACAAGTTTCACTCCAGACGCCCCAGATCCAGGATTCAGACGACGTCGCAACTAAAGACCAACGGTGTCACATCTCTAAGGTGACGCCGTCCCATCGATGACTTGGCCCAAACGAAACCCTAATGACGGCGACCTGACGGCGTCGCTAGCAAAAGGCGACGCCGTCGCGATTGTAAATCTATATATAGAATTCGATTTTTCTGTATTTCAAGAGGTAGAACTTTGGAGAGCAAACCCTAACTCAGTTGTAGTCCGACTTGGACAGTATTCTAGGGTCCCATACCCTATTTTACACATCAAGATAAGTTTGTTTATCCAATTTATCATTATGTCTACCCCATGTTCAATTGATTGTGTGTATGCTTGCTTGTTTAACATGTCTAGCTAAATTACTTGTGTGTTTGCTTAGATCTATGAAACATAGTTATTGATTGTTGTTAGGTTGTCTCTTGTCTTAATTGATAAAAGTCATAGGAGTGCACCTAGGCTATCGTTGTCTTTATTGCGTGAATGTGCTTTAAGACGATAGGATATTCGGGGAAGATAGTATTGCACTTGCCGAACCCGTGTATTTTATAGGAGAGATACATTCATAGAAATAGGGAATACGCACCCCCTACGACTTATAGGAATACAACGCGTTAAGATAAAGGACGTGACAATTCAACCGACCTATAAAAGATAACTAGGGAGTAATAGTATCTAAGTGAACACATCTTTAATCAACATACGAGCAGACCTCAATTAAACATAGCCTATCCAATAATTAGTAATTAGATAATTAGTAAAAGTAGTAAAATCGGTAGAAGTACCACCCCCAAATCATATATACCCCGAGATATTTACCTTTTCTTTCTAAAAAAACAAAAAAAAAAGAATAAAAAGAATCATCCTCAACCCCACCTTCTCGTCATATATTTATTACTAGCACACCTCAATTAAACATAGCCTATTCCCCTAGAGAACGATATCAATCCCCGAGGCTTACCCCATACTACACTACAACGATTATTTTCACTGCTTAGAGGGTTGAAAAACTTGCTCGTAGAAAAGGAGGTTTTCCCGACCCCGAACGCTCATACGAGCGCATCAAGTACTAATGAGACGATTACGTTGGTGGATGAGGAAGAGGAGGGGTACGCAAATCCCAAGTACAAGTGTTACTCATGTGTTAGCTAGGATTAATGACCTTGAAAGTCAAATGTTGGAGGGGAAACTTGTGCTTGTGGATGATCATGGAAAACCGCTTGAAATGAAGGTAACGAATGAGGCATCGGCTAGCAAGCCCAATACTTATATGGGGGACCAATTGGAAGAATCTGATGAGGATGAAGTTGAGTTACCTGATGATGAGACCTCTAGATATATGTCTTCGACTGGTGGAGGAGGATTGTTTGAAGATGATCTTGATTGCTATGACGGATACGAGGCTCAGGTTTATGATTTACCTGAACAGATGCAAGCTTTTTATGATCAATTTGATATTCGTCTTCCCGGTCGTGTTAGGAAGTAATTTTCCTTCTTTGTGTTTAGTTCATAAGATTGATATGTCTCTCTTATGATTGTTTAGGTTTGAAGCACAGTTAGTGCGTTTGTGTTGTCTTTTATTTGGCTGAGGTGAGGGATTTCACGCTTAACCTATGTACTTAAACGTTTTTTTTTTGGAGTAATATATTTTACAAAGGGTACGTTTACTCCTTTAACGAAAAAAAATTGATAAAATTAGGGTTTCGGTACTTTTAGGGCTTTTAATCTTTGAAAGCTTTTAGTTTTGATTAAATGTTCTTAATCAATAAAACTGGTGTTATTGGTACTTCCTGGAGTGGTTTTGGAAGAAACGCCTAATTTTAAAATTAGGGTTTTGTGATTCTTGGATTTGGGTTATTGGTTTGATTGATATCTGCTATATCCCTTTACTAAGTGAATCAAGGGTGTAGTTTTATGTGATTTTAATGCACAAACGAGTGATTATTTTAGTTAAATTGTTGATTGTTTTGAACTGGTAATATTTGAAAGTCGGAAAAAGCTATTATTGTGGACATGTACGGAGTGCTACAGGGGTGCTTATATTAGTTTATGGGGTATGTTGTTAGTGTATTTATGGAACATTAATTATGTTCTTTTAATTGTCGTTGTTAGTGTTTGGAAACATGTTTTGCAATTTGTGTTTATAGGGAAATGTTGTAATGTTGCAGGCATTTGTAGATTTACTTTGGACGCGGTTGTTGCGTGTATGGAAATTCCAATATGTTGGCATTATGTGTACATGACAAAAGATATAAACTTATATTAGTTATTATTTGTGAGGACTTATGGGTTACAGACGTATAACGCGAGACACCCGAAATATGTATATGTGTATACTCTTTTTGGGTAAAGGGGTAAGTGCCACGGTAAAATATATTACTACAAAAAAAAGCGTGTTTCTTAAAATTACCAGTTTCGACGGTCCTCACAGATTCGTTTTCGTATGGCTTTTTTTGGCTTGTCGAACTGATAGTGACTCTAATTCTCGGTTAAACCAGTTAAACCCGTTGGTTCGGTCCGGTTTTTTAAAATCATATGTACCATCAACTTGTTATTTAAAATTTTAGTCTTTCATTTTAGAAAGGTCTCAAATACACTATAAAATAAAATAGATGTGCTACGATGACACGGCTGATAACACCCCTTAAAAATGAAGCGCGCTCACCTCTCTTATCTTTTAAACAGCAGGTTGACCATACAAAATTTTTTCCTATTACACGGACTCAAAAGAATATTCTACTGGTATAATTAAGTAGATTAATAATAAAATATAGATATTATACTCAAGATACGGTGTGTAGTTCCTATATATTCATGACTTCCATGATCTAAAAGTGTCAATAGATATGCTGTTTCTTTCTGTGATCAACTCTTGAAGTCCCACATCACAAAACATGATGATCAAGCTCGTCCGAAACCAGATCCTTCTATGGTTCTCTTTCGTCTTCATATATTTAATCACCAATAGCACCACCACCAGTCTAGCTAAATTTAAACGCCCCCTTTGGAAATTTTGTAATAACAAAAACCCAATTATACCACAAACAGTATCTATGAAATAAATCTAAACACCACCTTATCGATCCTCCCTACCACCAACAACGGGTTTGGATTTTTCAATCACTCATCTGGCGAAGGCAACAATACAGCCAACTCAATCTCTCTATGTCGAGGTGACATCAATCCAGATATCTGTCTAAGTTGTGTGAAAACTGCCATTGAGAGCACTCAACAACTATGTTCTCACAAATATGTAGCAATGGCATACTACGAATATTGTTCGTTCATTTGGAACAATTATACTCAACTGGGAAATGTTAAATCATGGTTTTATAGTCACATCATGTCTCAACCCCTAGTTACAACGAAATTTGATTCGTTTTATGCGGCTTTGAGACCATTGATGGATATGCTTAGAGCTCAAGCGTCAAATGGGGGTCCGCTAAAGAAATTTGCATGTGGGAACACGACGGGACCTGATTTTACAACAATATATGCGCTTGTGCAGTGTAATCCAGACTTATCAAATCAGGAGTGTAGTGATTGCTTAGAAGATCTAATTAATCAGATACCATATTATTTTAATGGGAAAGTTGGAGGATTACTTTTTCAAACTATATGTAATTTACGGTACGATATAAAAAAGTTTTTTAATGAGAGCGATAGTGCCCTTGTAATCCACCCGCCATCACCTTTCAGACAGCCACCAGGTATGAATGATATGTATTTTCCTTATGAGCGTACATGATATTAGTCCTATCATAAAGCTGAGTCATCTCTTCGATCAAGTCTTCTCATTTATCCTGAATTTTATAATTTACGTATGTAAATAATCAATTTTACTTACGTTAAATTAGTACCTTCGAATTAACATTGTTATATATACATATATATTGCTTCACGAGACTAGTTATTTTCTTCTCCGGGAAAAAGAAAAATACAACACATGCTGTGACAATAGTAATTGTCACAATGACAGTCATTGGTGTCATGATGATTTCTTTACTTTGTATCTGGATGATATTGAAGAAGCGAAAGATTAAGCAAGCACGGCTTTTGCCCCCGAAATGTAAGATCCAATCTCCAAGCTTAATGTCACAGTTACTTATGTATTGTGTTTATTTTGTATAGTAGTTACTTAAGGCCCTATAAAAATTGTTTTTACATGTTCCCGTCTTTTAATTCAGGCTTAAGTTCATATTTAAAATGTCATAGTTACCACAAGAGCTAAAGAATCCACAAGTTATAAGCCACAATTACTTGAATGTTTTGCTGTTAGGATGATGAATTTGAAATACTTGGTGGAATGATATCATTACCCTAATTATGTATCTAAGCCCTGCCATCAATCAATCCAAAACATTACTAACCCAAAATCATATACTCATGATTTCCTCCTGTTAGTCAAAAGCTAACAACTTGGTTTAGTTGAAGGCGGAATAAACACACCAATAGATGACTCCACGAAGAACTCAATACTCTATTATTAGAACTCGTAACACTTGACGAGAATATGCTCAAGAATAACCCTTAAAACATTTATGTATTAAGTAAGAAAAGAAGATACGGTACAATGACCAATCTGATCCGTGCAAACCATCTAAGCTTTAAATTTACAGTATACTGAATCCTTTAGACGTTCACCAACATTCACGGTCAGTGTACCTGTTTGTATAGTATAGTGAGTCGACAAGACCGGGACATTCACAGGGAGCGAACAGACCTAAATGTCTAACAGTAGTTTTAATTAATCACCTACGTTTTCAATCCGTCCGATTATGTTTTTAATGCTATAACTAAGAACAACAAATAAATAAAATAAAATAAAACAAACGGTGGTTCAGTGAAGAGAAGATCAAGAGATAAAAGCACGTTTGCCTTGCTAATCCCCTAATTTGATTAATGACATCGTTCTAGTGCAATATTTATCTGTGCTTTGGTAAATCTAAGATAGAGGAGGTCGAGTACGGTCGCTTCCGCCCCTAACTTCTTTCTAAAAGTTGGGTAGGCCGAGTCAGGTCATCTACCCTAACTAATGATCCATGCATTAAGTGTCATCAATTGTGTAACCTACGTTTTTGTGTGGATGCCAAACTACTTAGTTTTCTTGATAAAGGGGAGAGCGCCCTTTCGGATATAATAACGCCAGTGCGCTACTAAATCTTAAACCCAATAGTCTACCACTTTTAACCAGGTGAGCGCCTATCGCTCCGCCTCACCATTATTGATATGTGCCAATAGTATTATTAATGATTCATACAGGTGTCCATGACCTCGTTGTTATGTTCTATATAAGTATAGTTGACAATCATAATCAACACGTAGTCATGGTCTAGGCAAAGACGTAAGTCTATACCAGAAAAAAAATAAACTATTCCGATCGCTGAAACCATACTTTCTCGTCATTGCCTGGCCGTCCAAGGTATCTATGCAATTAGCCCTTCTTTTTCCTGATAAAACCACTAGCGAACCCTTTATAATCTTGATCCTGATATTCATGTTAAACTGTTTTTTTTTTTTTTTTTTTTTTTTTTTCAAGAGTGCCCAACAATATCAAATTGTGCCTTAATTCAGAAACACGTCTGACGTTGTCCAACACGGAACTTGAGACATCCCTCGTTTGTTCTCGAACCTTACACGTCGCTCGTACTCCGCCTTCTCTCATACTACAATTTTTTATTTTGGTAACCATGGTTTCCCTCATATTACAATTACAACACATTATAATTCATTCAAATTACAATTTCTTCATACTAAAATTCATTTGACATATTACAATTCCTTTATACATGTGGTAATCCAAACGGGCCCTTACAGTGTTAAAATAACGGATCATTAGTGTGTGAAGTTTCCAAGTTAAATATTATTGATCAATTCCAAAATTGAGGAACTACGTACGACTCTACGAGTGCAGTTCAGGTAAAACCACGTGGACCATTTTTATTGACTTTAAAAAGTGAGAAAATCATAAAACATAAAAAATTATGTTTGTGCTTTTGAATAAAAGGAAATAAACACAATAGTTGCTAAACCATCTTCTGATGCTATATTTCTTCTTTTGCTCTACTAGCGGAAAAAATGGATATTGGCACACCTGAATCGCTGCAATATGACTTTGGTATGGTGCAAGTTGCAACAAATGACTTTTCTGTAGACAATAAACTTGGACAAGGTGGTTTTGGAGCTGTTTACAAGGTATAGTTAAACTAAATCAATATTGCTAGGAAGTAAGTTCGGAGACTTCATATCATAGGAGTACATTAGTAAGCGTTGTTATAAGAAATCATAGAGTGTGCTTGAAGACGGAAAATTTTAGCAAACTTTAAATGTAACTGTATTTTCAATTGAACATTTTAAAGGTATAGTAACAGAACACATATATGTAAACCTCATGTATAACCATGGTTTAATTTCATCATGAGAGTTTTATATATTTAAAATATGAAATTATGCGTGCATATATTTATTTTGGGTGGTAAACGGGATATTATGGATGAAAATTCATCATCATGTACTATCGACCGATCAACTAATAATTATTCATATCATTCATATCCATAAATCAACTAGTAAGTTCATCCATATCCACCATTAGTGTATTGGGTGAATATCTTATTGCCATCCATAGCGTTGATATATGATCTCATAACATACTTATACAGGGTGTGTTTGAAGATGGACACGAAATAGCAGTAAAAAGGTTAGCAACGGATTCTGGACAAGGTGATGTAGAATTCAAGAATGAGGTTTTACTAGTTGAAAGGCTTCAACATCGTAATTTGGTTAGGTTGCTTGGTTTTAGCATACGTGGGAACGAAAGGCTTTTGATATACGAGTTCTTGCCAAATGCAAGTCTTGATTACTTCTTGTTTGGTATGTATATAGTAAATAATTTTGTTTTCAACTTTCAAGGGTTTCATATTTTATTTTAGCAACGACTTTGGTCACCTTAGCTAACCCAAAATAGCCTGATGTCATTGCTTTGCAATTGAAACTTCGAACAATGACAAATGGTTATATTGGTAATTAACCTCTGTGTTTTGATAATATCATCTTCAGTATTTTGCTAGCTAGGTCGCTTTTATCAATTAAATGATGTAAGTTGGTTGATTAAATTATACATATTAAAAGTAAAGGGTGTGAACCAATGTGATGCAGAAAAGAGTTTAGGGGTTTAAGCGCCGAAATAGTATAACTTTAGTGTTTCAGCACTATCGATCACTAATTTAATCCATAACCAATTAATGATGATGCTTATAGATCCAGCGAAACGTGAATTTCTTGATTGGGAAAAGCGATACAAGATCATCAAAGGCGTTGCCAAGGGACTTTTATACCTTCATGAAGATTCACGTCTAATGATAATTCATCGTGATATGAAAGCTAGTAATGTGTTGTTAGTTGCAGAAATGAATGCTAAAATTGCGGATTTTGGCATGGCAAGGTTGTTTAAACAAGATGAAACTCAAGCCAACACTAGTCGAATTGTTGGAACCCAGTAAGTACTATACACTTTCTTTAGAAGGAATTCATTACCAGATATGTTTCTTTAGTTTCACATAATCAATGACTATAAACATGTGATTTCTTTTGCAAGACATTCACGCAATGCAAAGTCTAATATTATAAATTGTCTGTTCTACACCATCTTTACAGTGCTTATATGGCCCCAGAATACATCATGCATGGCCAATTGTCGGTAAAGACAGATGTCTTTAGCTTTGGAGTGTTAGTACTTGAGATTGTAGCAGGTCAAAGGAACCACGGTTTTCAAAATGGCGAAACCGTCCAAAATCTTCTTAGCTTTGTATGTACCGACGCATATATTCCATCACAATCATATAATTTATTAAAACTATATCACTGGAACGATTCAGTTCTCATTGTAGTTTTAACATCCTAAACATTGTTATTTAGGCATGGAAAAGATGGGAGAATGGGACACTGTTAGATATGATAGATCCCACATTGAAGACGGGATCTGCAGGTTCATTGCATAACATTATTAGAAGTATTCACATCGGGTTATTATGCGTTCAAGAAAATGTTACTCATAGGCCAACGATGGGTTCAGTTGTACTTATGCTCAATAGCTTATCTATCTTACTTCCACAACCATCACAACCTGCATTTTTAGTGCATAGTACAATTACAGATCGTGAAATGCAGCTTCCTCTGGAGTTTAGTTCTTCGTCGGGGAGTAGTGGTTTAGAAAGACGTGAATTATCAACGATAGATTTACGACCCTCCCTTTGTTCAGTAAATGACGCTACAATATCTGAGATCATTCCTAGATAGGAGTCTTGACTTTTTAACACGTGATGTTATATTTTGAGCCTAAAGATGCAAATCTAAATGTATCTTTGTTTCGCAGATGTCGTGTACAGTGTTAGTGTTTTTCATGTAGAACTTATTGTTTTTCTTTATAATAATTGGATGAACTTTGATAATATAGAACAATGATACTGTATTGTTCAGAAACTCTGTCAGTATTGTTCGTTGATATACAACAATGATACTCTATTGGGTAACACTCAGAATTTACTTTTTTGCTTATATGGCACTGTTGGAATTATATAACATGACAATTAAATATAAAACACGTATACATCAAAGAAAACATGCGGAAGCGTATAGGAACGCATAATGAATAATTAACTAACATAAACATAAAGTATGCGTACCTTTTTTATTCTAGCCAAACAAGAATCAATTCCACAAAACTAGCAATTGAGATGAACCCTAATTAGGGTTTATAGCATTATAAGAATAACCCCTTACCGTTTTGTAATTCAATCCAAGATACAATCAATAGTGTGATTGTATCACGTTCTTGTACACACGTACTATTAACGAATTAAAGTAAATGCTAGTTTAATTAACACAAAACGTTTTGTTAAGGAAAAACAAAGTAATCGATCCCTTGGAGAAGGGGACGATCGTTTGGAACCAAAAACACACACAAACAATTTTAGGTTTTAGGTTTAGGAGTACAAGAGATAATTTACAAAGACCCTTGACATTGTATATATACCCAAACAAACTTTGTGTCCAAGTTAGGGTTGATTTGGGTTTAGGAAACCCCCCATCCGATCGGTTTAGGAAACCTACAAGGTTTCTAGAACCTACTTGACATCTAATTTCATATTTAGTCCTTCTTTTAATATTTAACGATCGTTAGTCCATTACACTTAATTACTTAATTAATGTTCGTTATGTGTTTTGTGTAAATGATAACTAAATATAACATTTTATATTTAATTATTATAACTTTAATTCTCATACGTAAAGTGTGCAATCCCGTGGTCTCGAGTTCGATCCTAACTCACGACTACTAATTTATATCTATAAAACTAACAGCTCCCGCTTGGATATATCTTAATAGAGTGATCACATCGGTTAGCGTCTAGCAACACTTCGATGCCTCTAGTACAACTCGAGCAAGGCTCCTGGAAAACCTTTTAATGATTTCTCAATACTATTATCCTTTTGTTTCTAATACCATGTTAAATAAAGATATGGAATTAAGTCATTCTTTATTCAACCATTTTGTTTCTCATTTTAAGTTATTGACCAAGATTACCAAATCTTCTGAACATATTCTGGGGAGATCTTTGGGCGTGGCCACGCAAACATCTTGTCAACCCTACGAGAGGCCCAACAGTATTAAACTCCAAATAAATTTAAAGGAACAAATTCTATCTTGACTACGAGACTAACCCACAAACTTTGCAACACTTTTGGAAACAACCCTTATGACTACCAGTTACGTATAGCGTTAAGTTATTCCACAGAAATGCACTACATTTATGACACTTATCTGGTATCTCAAGTCTGAGGATAACTATTCATAATTTACTTATAACAATATCCATAAAGTAAATTATGTAGTTGGGATAAGTCCTATATTCAATTCATTGAATATCTTCCAAAATTGGTATGCTTTCTCATCAATATACTTTCAAGTATATTCTACCAAATCACTCAGATTTGTCTTAATTTAACGATACTCCCATATCATTAAATGACAACGGACGATTTAGAATAAATAAATTTATTCACGGATTAAACATGCAAATATATGATACAATATTATAAAATCAAACATACCAAGTATTTGATTTATTACAATAATTGTTTAACATCCTTTATCCAAATACTAGATAGCATAGTTGTCAGGATCCCGATCCTGATCTTAGGATCTTACGATTTTACGATACTGCAAAGAAAAAACGATCCGGATCCTACATAGGATCTTTGCAAGCTTAAGATCTTATAGGATCCCGATTTTGACCATACGATCTTACGATCTAATCCGATCCGATCTTACTTTTCTCGGATTACAAACTAAAAAACTACAAATTTATGGGTTGTTTGTTTGTAGAATTCAACAAACAACATGTTAATCTTTTTAAACATTTTATAATCATAATTTAGGACAACATATATATGAAACATTCAGAGTATTTTGTGGTTATAATGTATTAGAATTTGTAGATTTGTATAAAATTACATAAACTATTAAGAAATAACATTAGAGTAGGATCTTAAGATCCCGATCCGATCTTACGATCACGATCTTGCAAAGACGAAAACGATCCTGGGTAGGATCCCGATCTTGACAACCTTGCTAGATAGATCAATGCATGAAAATTCCATTTGATGAATTATGCCTCAAGTAATGACAATCATACTTGTTGACAAGGCATAAATCAACCAACTTGATCTATCGTAATTTTGAGAATACTAATTTCAAGAATTCAATTAATGAAGTTCTTGTATGTGTGCATTCAACAATCCACATAATAATTCAAAAAAGTGTGTGACATCCTCTACCACCAATTTATGACAATTAAACTTTCAAACATTTTAAAGTATAAAGTATTCTTATTCTTTTAATGTATAATGCAACTGTGCTCTTAGATAAGCACAACTAGTTCACATGGCCATTAACAAGGATGAAATCCTACCATGACTAGTATTGAGTGTCATCTCAATTAAACCAGCATCATTGTATACAAACAACAATGTGCTCATTAAAACTTCGTAAACTTTAATATCTATTGTGTAATATTTGATGCTTTCCAAACTTTCAAGTTTGAAGCTGATGACAATTTGCACAACAATTGACATATTGTTCATCCATAAAATCTAGGAGCAATTTCAGACTAAGGATGTAATTCTATTAGAATATTCATTACACAAGTTATCTAATAACTTTTAGTTAGATATCAATGTTGTCAAATCATCTATCATTCAAGAATGATACAACAATTTTAATACACAACATGATGTACATGATAAATCTACATGTCAAACTTAGATTTCATTCATGTTTTATCTTGTCAAAAGATATTTATCCATTTCCCAAATGATATATCATGTTTTATTAGAATCATTTATTTTACTGCACATGTTTATTAATAATAAACATATATTCCAAGGTTGTATGTTTTAATTCTTAAATCTTACAAGTGAAGTTTCATTCCAATCTAAGACTTAACATTTAGCTTACTACAACAAAATGAGCCTAATGCAACATTTTACAAGCAACACTTTCTAAATGTGTTGCATTTTTTACAAGATAGTTGAAAAGGCAACATTTTCAAAATAAGTGTCGCATATTAATATAAAAAACAACACTTTTTTTAGAAATGTTGCAAATTCAACAGTATAACGCAACACATTAACAAAGTGTTGCAATTACTGATGCATAAAGACAACACATAGTCTAAAGTGTTACGCAATCATATAAAGTTGCAACATTTTGAAAGATGTTGCATTTGTTATAGTGTAAAGGCAATAGTACATAGTTAGTGCACATTTTTTTTTATGGAGAAAGAGCAATGCGCTTTTAACACTTAAATTAATGTGTCATTTGTTTAAGCAAATTGTTAGAAACTTAGAAATATGCGGCTATTGACAAGAAAACTAGCAAGACTACCACACATAATGGACATAAACAAATAAACTAACACGAGCACACAAAGAAACACATGCCACTGACAAGAAACCACACAAGAATAAGCATAACATCAGCCGTAGAGCAACTCCACACAAAATGCACTTACTGCAGGTTATTTGTTTCTGATGTGTTCATGAAGCCACCTAATATTGACACAATGTAAAAAGTAAAAACCATACTAACTTATACTTAAATACTCATTATTTCACAATGAGAGATCACCAATCACAATCATTTGACTTTTTTTAGGAGAGCATTGTAAAATTGTTGGGATGCAAAATGAGAGACGAGCAAGTGCAACCATATGATTTCTTATACTCTGGTATCTATATTGAAATTCATATATTAAGCTATATATTAAATACATAGATAAAACAAAGACTATACACATATAAACGAGTGTTTGTTGCTGAGAATCTAGTTAGACATTTTATCGAACACTTCAAATGCACACATTTACAAATACATAACAAAAGAAATATGCAATTGCTTTTTATCGTATGACAAAACAAAACAACCAATTGGTCAGCAAGTACTAAGTAGCAAATAATAACAAACAATTTTACAATCGACATGTTTGCTTGTAATATCTTTTCAACGAAAGTAGGAACTTGTGACATAAAATTCTTGTATACAAGATAATCAATCAACAACAAAGGATGAAGGGACACAGACACCTTGGTTCGCTGGTAGTTTCAATTTATTGTTTTTTTATCCAATCACTATTGACCTCAGGTGAATAACATCAAATAAACATTATGTCAATGAACTCTGAATAGAGAGGGAGAAGGGAAAACGTGTGTCAATTATAAGTGAAAAATATGGCGGGGAAAATTAGCGGGCTATGAAAAATATGGCGGGGAAAGTTAGCCAAAACGTGTGTCAACTGTAAGTGAATAGAGACCCGACCCGAACCCGAACTCAAACCCGATTAAGCCTAATCGGGTCGGGTTACTTGTGCCAATAATTTATTCGGTCCAATTCGGGTTAACCCGAATTCTAAGTAGGGTCGGGTTCAAGTACTTTTGTTAGCCTCAACCCAAATTGACCCGAACCCGATCAACCCGACTCGACTAACACTTTTACAAAGTAAACATATTGAATAAGCAATTTTTTAATCATTTTACTTTTATTCGGGTTGACCCAACCCGATTTGTCCTGACCAGAATTGACTCGAACCCGACTAACCCAAGTTTTAAATAGAGTCGGGTTCAGATATGTTTTTTTTTTGTCTCGCTCCAAATTGACCCGAACCCGACTAACACCCTAAGTTACAAGATTTGAGTATAATTATTGAAAAGTTGAAAGACATTAGGCTCAAATGTATATTATGACTAAGCGGGTGTTTCGCTTAGCTTATTGTTTACGTAAGATACGTATTGGGTGAAGTTAGTCAATCGTTTGGTTTCTCACATTCGGTAAATACCCATAAATATGACCGGAGTCAAGATTTGGGGTAACACTCACGATGCAGCTAGTGTGTGTATTTTTATGTCGAGAATGACTTGGTCCATTTCAATGAAATGACCCGATATTTATAGATATGCACTAGGGTTTCGCGAAACTCATAAATGCGATCTAAAGATTGAGACAAAGGAGGGGACAAGAATGACTTATGGCGTGTCATCCTTGTTATGACAGGTTCATGGAATCTCCCATGAATAATATAACGTACTAGCGTGATACTCGCAGCACTACCCCTGCTCGAATGAGGTAGCGACACCTATTACTCGTTGCAACGACCCTGGCGAAATTTCAGTCAGGGTCGTTCGCCTGAGTATTTTTATCATGCTTGACATTTGTTTGTACCTGGCCTGGGAAGTTGTCTCTCATACAGGTTATGACGTGGCTTAGCCTTAGTGGGCTTGTTTTGGGCCTATAATGGGCGTATGAGCTTTAGCCAATTGGTGTGAAACACGCATACGCTATCACTTATTTACCGGGCTTAAGCTTATGTTATATAAGCGACTCATGTCATCACTACTACTTATAATGCACAAACGACTCTCTCTCCTATTTAATTTTCAGACTTTCAGACTTGCAAGTAATAAAGCATGATGTACAACACATTAAAGCACAAAATTTCAGACTTACAACCACATATGCATTATATACAACACATTAATACAAGCTTCTTGACCAAACAATTAATACACCCCATCACCAATTAATACAAAATGTAAAGCATGATGTACAAATCTATACTCCATTATTTCCGGCAATAAATATGATTCCGGCTACTGTTCCGGCTACTTGTCCGGCGAGAGTGGCGGCTGCAAAAAAAAATTAAAAAATGTTAGATCTACAAACATAAAATCATTAGATCTACAAAAAAAATCGGATCTATAAAATTAAAAACTTATGGTTTGACAAGTTGAAATATTAAAAAATTTATGTAACTATTTTTTTATCACCAAAAAACGCATATTTATGAAAAAACATTTACGTAACTATTTTTTTATCACAAAAAAACGCGTATATATGAAAAAAAAATTACGAATCTATATTTTTAAGACTAAAAAACGAATATTTATGAAAAAAAATACGGATCTATTTTTTTTAAGACAAAAAAACGCGTATTTATCAAAAAAAATTACGGGTCTACTTTTTTAAGACCAAAAACCGCATATTTATCAAAAAAAAAAAAAATTACGGATCTATTTTTTTTAAGACCAAAAAATGCATATTTATCAAAAAAAAAATTACGGATCTATTTTTTTAAGACCAAAAAACGTATATTTATCAAAAAAAATTACGGATCTATTTTTTTAAGACCAAAAAACGCATATTTATCAAAAAAAAAATACGGTTCTATTTTTTTTAAGACAAAAAAACGCATATTTATCAAAAACATTACGGTTCTATTTTATTTTAAGACCAAAAAACGCATATTTGTGAAAAAAAATTCCGGATGTATAAAAAAAACGTACCAAAAAAAACGTGGTAGGGTGGGGCGTCTTTGGTTGCTGCTGTAGGAGGGTGGTGGCGCCGGTATGGTGGTGGCGGCGGTACGGTGGTGGCGGCGGTAGTGTGCCGGCGGGTGAGAGTAGGGTTTGGTTGGGTGTGTGTGTATTTTATTTAGAATGAGAGTGTTTTGTTTGTGTGTATATTGTGGAGAGTGTTTTTTTTTTTAGAATGAGAGGGTTTGGTTGGGATTAGGGTTTGGTTGGGAGATGAGAGTGGTGTAAGTGTGTGTTTTTTTAAATAAAAAATATAAAAAGGTAGTAAATAGAAATGGATGATGGTGTTTGTTGGTATTGGTTTGTTAGGATTGGATGATGGTTGGATTGGTAATTTTTAGGATTGTATGTTGGTTTGGTGTGTGTAACACTTTTTGGGCTTCGATTGTTTGATACGGTAACATCGACTATAACAATAAGAACGAACTTTCAAAAAGAAGAAGAAAAAAAAAACACTAAAACGATACAACTTAGCAATAAAAATTTATAACAATAACAATTGTCCAATAATTTTAAAAAAAATGCATAATAAAATATAACAAAAATTACAGAACAAAAAAGCTACAATAAAAAAAGAACAGAAAACATACATGAATCGGCTACAAATCAGCCGTGTTGCAACGTGCGGTATTTTTGAAAATATTTGTTCGCAACAAAATTAGTCACCGGGTACCCGCCGCCGCATTGCGCGGGTACCCTGCTAGTATATATTATGAACTCATAAGCCCTTACCAGGTGTTTGCATAGCTATCATAGTTATTAAGGTAAAATGACAAAAAAAAATAATATGTATATCAACATAAAAATGTTTAATTATTAAATGAGTGTATAAAAGTCTTTTCGGATAATACTTTTATATAAACCCAACCCTCCTCAAATAAGCCCAAACATATAATTAAGCTTATTTCTGTTATATAAGCTAAAAAGCTCATAAGTCCCCTAAATAAGCTTAAACAAGGACCCCCCCCCCCCCCCCCTCCCCCTCCCAGAGAGTTCTAAATAGGGTCAGTTTCAGGTATTTTTTTTAGGCTCAACCTAAATTGACCCAAACCTGACCAACCCAACTCAACTAACAGTTTAACAATGTAAACATATTGAAGTAATCAATTTTTTTTAATCATTTTACTTTTATTCGGGTTTACCCAAACCCAACTAATTCAAGTTCTTTTACTTTTTTACAATATACTTTTACTTTTTTTTATAACATACTTTTACTCCTTTTTTATCGGAGTTAAATTAAAAAAATGTGTCACGACTCGCGCATTAGCGCCTTATCATCACTTTTTACGTCTCATCACATGCTACGCTTAAAGCTGACGCCTTGGTCTATTTCTTAACGTGGAGGTCACGCCTTGCGGCTTAACGCCGTCATGGCAAGCCTTTTATAACCTTGGTTTGACCTAACATAGATCAACTTACTCTCCTTTGAGGTAAGGATATTTAGAAACTCTTATTTTTATAGCCTTTATGGGTTAAAAAACTAAATACGGCTAAAATCATTCGAGGTCTCATATTTGAACTATAGTTTTACACTAGATTTGTTTTTTTATTCAAAATCGCGTGTTTTATATGTTTTAGGAAAAAAGTATAAATCATTGATACACATCTTACCAACACAAATCAAAAATTTTTTTTAACGACAAAAATTTATAACCTACACCACATATCTCGCAAATTTTATCTCATATGTCTCAAATGAGACTTGAACCCACAACTTTTAAGTTGATGAGCCACTTACATACCGCTAGCCCAAGAGGCCTTTGATAAACTTATTAATTATAAGAAATATAATTTTACCTAACAAACATATTTTATATATAATTAGTAGTTATACATGTAGGCATGTAGCTTAAAACATTAAACCCCGTGCGCATACATTAAACATTAAAACAAAGAAAATTGATTATTGTGCCTACTAATCATGCCTACAAATGAATCTAATGATTTGATTGGTTGATTTAAAAAAATATTTAGTGGAAATTTAGTGAGAGAAAGTAATTAATGTAATTGTACAAGTGATTTATACATTAGGTATAAAATTATAAACATAAACAAAATTAAATTAAGTTAAAAAAAAGGGAAAAATTTAATAAAGTTAAATAGCAATATAATGGGTCAATGTAGGGATGAGCACGGTACCGGTCTCGTACCGATCCCGTACCGAATTAGTGGTACCGATTTTTTCCCGAGCATAAATTAGTGGTACCGGTACCGTACCGAACGGGATTCGGTTATCGGTACCGGTATCGGTACCGGTACCGGTACCGGGAAATAGGGTTTTTCCCGATTTTTTTCGGGAATTCCCGATTTGGTACCGGTCCCGTACCGAATTAGTGGTCCCGATTTTTTTTTCACCTTATTTCGTAGTCCCGGTACCGTACCGTATTTCAAGATTCGGTACCGTTTCGGTACGGTACCGGTACGGTTCCGGTTCGGTTCCGGGATTCGGTTCGAAATGCTCATCCCTAGGTCAATGTGAGCAAAACTGACAGGTGCCCTCTTCTACTCAACTACAAAACTGATTCATCAACGTAACCGTAAAAAGGCAAGTACCCATTTATTTCTCGACATTCAATCGCATCATCTTAGTCGGCATCGCATGTAAAACCCTTAAACTTCTCTTATATCATTAATTTATCAATTATCAATTCAGGAAAATTGGGATTTACATAATTGACGTATGGTATGATCTTCTTGCTTAATTGTGTCGTTATAAGTATTTTATTTTAATGTTATTTGAATGTGGGAGTTGGTTTACTTAATTTACAAGGCTTCACCATCTTTCTTGGCTTTAATTTGGGTTCCATTAGTATCCCAGTTTTAGCATTTGCTTCAAATTTGATAAAATTTGGCTACGATACTGTAATGTTTACGTGAATAAAAAAGAAATAGCAAGAAGTTTAGCATGTTCAATAAGATAAGTTGTAGTGCCAAATTATATGGAAATGTATTACAGTATGTTGAATTTCACAAATGTGGTAGAATTTGTTACTTCTCTGCATCGCCCAAGTTTCCTGTGACTTTACTTTCGGAAATCCATCATGGTCTTGTGTTTAAATTGATGCATACATAGTTGTACACTCTTGTCCTTCTAATGTTTATATGCAATTGTGTAAGATAAAACTGAAATTACTCTAATCGATAATAAAATAATCAATCATACCGATTTAACATTTTGCACAACACCTAAAACATATATACTAACTTTATAATTATATATGCACATTTATGTTCTAAATACAATGAAAAAAAACTAATTACAATGAATCCAGTATATTATTATTTTTTTACCACGTATTAAAAAAAAGGTTTTATCAGTTTTGTAACTCTCAACACAAGTCATAATTTACTTTAGTATTCTTCTGCTACTTTCAAAATTTGAATTAAAATGTCAGAAGTTAAAAGTCTACTTTCAAAATCCGCTAATGAAAAGATTAAAGCTATAAACTTCAGGACATCTGAAACATAGGTAACCATAGAGTCTTCGTGTATTTACCTAGACAGTTGCGTGAGTCTGTTCCTTAATGCTTTCTTCTAAGGTAGCCACTAGCCATAGGAGGTCAAACTTGTTATCCTTGCAATAGATGTAATATTGTTATTGCTTTCGTAGAGATGAACTATTCAATCATATAACAAGACAAGGATTTGTGGGCAACTACTATTCATGGATTTGTTAAGGAGAAGAACCCTCTCCAGTAAGCTCTAATGCTTACTAATACTGATACTATTGTAGATGACAATGGGGCAAACATGCTTGATAACTTTGATGAATCATTGTAGAGGATCATGTACGAAAGAAGTTTGAGGCTTTGAGCTAGTACATGAACAAGAAAGATATGAGATTGAACTAGAAGTAACGCGCAAAGAAATTGACGCCAGCGAGACAAGTTTTTTGAAGATGCTAAGCTTCAGAAAAATTACCTCATCAAGTTGCTCGAGAGCTTTTAAAGAATAACTTATTGTCAATGTTTGGCACAAGGTAAGGATTCATCACTCAAATTCTAATTAATACCACATGTTGCAAAAGTGTAAGTAACTTGCATAGTTGCATATGTAGGTTATTTGACCATAAAGATTAGGCATGGTAGTATCATTTAATCTATGAATTCCACTATATGTTGAAATAAATTAGATGGTAGTTTTGTCATATTGGAATCTCTACTATGGTGGATTGAAAAGAACACAGGAGAACTTAGCAGACAAACTGACCTCATGACCTTAAACTATTTGGACCATTATGACCCAAGTATGCTCGAACCCGACAAACCTAATTTTTCCATTTTCAACCTCTAACTTATAACGACAAAAAACTATGCCATGTATGATATTGAAGAAGTGTGAGGTCTATATTATGACTTTAGTACAAATATGATGTATGTGGATATATTTTAACAAAATACAACAACAGAAACAATAAATTGCCAATATGTACTCTTCTTGATATTACGGTTCACAAATAAACCTTCTCGACTTTTGTTTTTGAGCTTATTTTTAAATTGATTGTCGTTTCTTAAATGCTATTGGAATGATATCGTACAGATTTAGAAGGTTTTATTTGGATATTACGAGTATAGTTATTGTTGAATCTAATTCTTTTTAGATAATGGTAGCTTACATTTTTTTTTCAACTTACGATGAAAAATAACTAATTGTATTCTTTTTTTAATTTCATATGCAGCAGGCTACGCGCTGTTTTAGCCGCGTCAACCCGCGAGTGGACTTTGCAAAGAAGATGTCAAAATTTGTAGGATTGTAATTTGATAACTTTGTTTTTTGTTAACTAGACATATAATACTAGTTGTTTGTACATGTCAAAGTACAATATGACATTATTTATGGTATAATATTATTGCTATTATGGAATATAGAAAATCTTAATGTACATTAGACTTGTTATAAGAAAATAGATATAAGTAGCATATGTTGTAGGATCGATATATTTATTGTGTTGATGATTCGGGTGGTCTTGGATGATCAAAATACATGTTTGCCATATTTAGAGAGAGAAAGATAAAGAGGGTGTTCTTGCTAGAGACTTGGTTCTCAAATGTAAAAGGTTAGATTGAATGAAGCACCACCCCTTCCATGGATGGAAGGGGTATTTATAGTTACAAGAAATACGACCTCCTATCGGCCTGTGGATCAGGTATACAGTGGGTAAAGACCCGTCCTTCCTCCACGGTGTTACACTACGCTAAACTAAACTAATAACTAACTAATAAACAGACAAATAACGAAAATAACGACAAGTCTACGAGCTAACTTATGCTAGATAACATTTGGGGTGACCGACACTTCACTATGGAATTTTCTAATTCCTAACAATCTCCCCCTAAGGGAGGTCACCCCATGTTTTACATTTCGAATCCTAGCATTCTATTCTTGACTTTTGTTCTTGAGCTCGTAGACTTGAATTCTTCAACTTTTGCATCTTTGTGCTTTAGCAGTGATTCTTTAAAGTCCGCATAGTTTTGTACTTTTGTGGAGGTCTTTGAACTGATCCACATCCTGATGATCTTCGAGCTTTCTTTGAGATCATCAGCCACAGTAAATCTCTCTGGATCATCCATAGTTGTGTTGCCTTCATGTGATGTTGTGACTTTTGGACCGACATGCTCACACTTTCTGGATCATGACATCTTTCCATCAGAGTAGCGGAAGCTTTTACTGGTTCAAGATATTTGCAGCAGCGCAGCAGGAACATAGTATAAGAAATATCTGAGCCAGGTTCTGTAGATATGCACCAGTCATGATTTCTTTAATTAAGTGTGGATGCTGTGAGCATGCGGCTTTGGATTGACCGCTCAATTCTGATCAGCTGCAACCGTCCAAATGTATCTGCAAACAACAGTTAGCAATAAAACACACGAAAGTGTCTTTGATCACTTTCGTTGAATTGAGGTACACGGCCCACGGTTCCCCGTTGATCAGTATAAATACTACCTGTGATCAGGTAGGATTCCTAAGAATCTCCTTGACAGGGTTTCGCAGCTATTCTAGCTGTTCTCAAACCGGAACGTCTCAAAGAAGACAACACGGAGTGAGTGAACCAGCGAATTGAGATTCACTGATTGATGAAAAATTGATTTGAAAAACAATCACGTATTGCTTAGAAGAAAGAGTTTTGCAATACGACGAAGGTTTTATGAGAAAGATCAATTTTCAATCAAAATACTTTTTGTATTTAAAAGAGTACACATTCGACGTGCTAGCGAAAAGAAGAGATTCGCACATCGAATGGTTTTTCTAAAAGTATTTTTCAATCAGAGATACTTTTTTTGAATTTGAAATGAATACACATTCGACGTGCTAGTGAAAAGAAGGTTTGCACATCGAACGGTTTTTCCAAGAGTATTCGTCAATTCCATTCCTGGACCAAGGTTGATTCAAGATTGAATCTCCCCATTGTTTCTATCCAGTTGTCACATGGTTGATCTATTGGATAGGTCTCACATGCCACCCACCAGGAGCTTGTTTGATGTTGGCTCCAGAAGGCTTTCCATCTTCATTGTGAATATGTTAGCAAATCACTCAGATGTTCTGGCAATACCACAAGGATAATGCGTAGGACTCATAAGATATAATCATACTTTCCACATTGTGTGAAACAGCAAGTCTTCATTAATTTAGTGTCCTAATGAGATATTGTGGATGATCTCTTGGCTCTAGACTCAATAGTGCACATTTGGTTCCTATGCCGGAGACTAGGGAGATGGTCTCCTTCTTCAATATCAAAAATCTCTAAGAGAAAGTCGATAGATTATGTCGGTTCCCCATGAGAATGAAACAAGCCCTTTTAAGAGGAACTTGAGTAGCTTGGGAAGTTTAGTGCAGTGCGTCACTGGGTCCATGACGTCTTGTCTTCAATACAGGTGTTACCTTAGTAACCACCAGTAGCATATGTATTGAACCCGGTTTCTGCCATAAGGTTGAATTATTGGAGGGCTATTTCTTTTCACCCTTTTCACATTTAATTCTTTTTCATTCTTCAACCCCTTCAGTGCTTACCGAGACTTCATTACTAGAACCTTGTTGGGTTTATTCCAGTACTAGCTCTGTCTCAGTCCGCACTCTTCCCATTTCTCATTTTTCTCCTTTTTTCAATATTCCTAAGGACTCTACACTATCTAGTGGATTGTCCCTGGGAAGATCCCTCCGGTTCTGGCGGACCGTGGGAACGAATACCTAACCTAACCATCCTTATAACACCATGCATAAAGTAAATTGGTCGGTCTTTTGGTACAGTTCATTCTTCCTTGAAACCAATTGAAAAATTATTTGGAAAAACAATCAAGGTACTTGTGATACGAGATCAAAGCATTTTGTACCTTAAAGGTTTTGATCATTTAGAAAACCTCCCCCTCAACATGTGCATATGATTTAGAAATTGTTTAGCACATGGAGGCAAGAGGACTTTGAAATATTTTCTTTGATCACAATTTTCATACGAAAAAGCCATTTGATTTTCTTGGTAAAATTCTCCCCCTCAATATGTGCATAGGATATTTGAAATCATTTTATCACATAGAGGCAAGAGTTCTTTTGAAGTACATCCACGATCACAAACGCCATTAAGAAAACCATTTAAAACTCAATCAAGGCACATTATATTAAAACATAAAAGCATTTGCACCCCGACAGTTTATTTTCTTTTTAAAATGCTCCCCCTCAATATATGCTTCGAGATTCGAAAGCGTTTAGCACATATAAGAGAGCAGCCTGCACAATTAAATCAAAACGATCACCTTTTATCAAATTTCATTATTAAATCACAAATTCTCCCCCGATCAAAAATATCAAACCCTTTGAGATTTTGGATCCCAAGTGATTTAATAAGGTTTAGAAAACATGGGAGAAAATGTGCCTGATTTAAAAACTCATCTTTTTTTTTTGGATAAATGCTCCTCCTCAACATGTGCATTATGTATATTGAAATCGTTTGACACATGGAGGCAGGAGTGCCTTTGAAGGACTAAAACCAATTCCATTAAAATAGATTTGAGATTTAAATCACGATCTCTCACCCGATCAAAGATTTCAAACCATTTGATATTAGTGATCCCAAAAGATTTAAACAATTTAGAAATTTTTTGGGGAAAGACGTGGCAAGATTTGATTTTGAAAAGTGACAAATAAGGACCATTTTAAGACATTAAAGATTGTTAGTGTCAGGTATGAAAGTTTTAAGAGATCTTTAAGTAAAATAAAACAATTTCACAATCAGACAAGAACAGAAAAAATTTCATTTTGTAAGATCTTTGAGTTTTAAAGAAAATCATACCATGACATAACATTAAATCTTTAGATCACCACTTATTATCGTACAAAACGGAACTTTTTGTGAAGAAATATCGTTTGAAAATATTTTATTTTAAATCACTCTCCCCCTCAATCCATGACATAAGTCAATAATTGAATGACTTAGGTTTTGATAAAAGAAGTCCGGTGATTTTTCAAAATTTAGTTCATTTTTATTTTCAAAGCAATATTTTTCATTTTCAAAACAATTTAATCAAATTATTCAAAATTGTTTAGAAATGGTATCCTGCACAAAGATGCGTTAGGTGGTTGAGAAGCTTTTGTTGTTGTTGCTGTAAGGCAGGAAGAAAACCGTCTGCAGATGCAGTGAGACTTCTTTTCTTTCGTTGCATTTTTTATGCCAACTGAGGTTCAATTAAGCTCCGTTTCTTCATTTGATGATGAAGAAAACTATCTGCTGATGCAGTGAGACCTCTTACGTTGCATTTATGCCAACTCTCCATAGAAGTCCAATAAAGCTATGTTTCTTCATATGTCAACCCAAGATATAATTACCCTTTCCTTTTGGCATCCAATCTTCATCAATAGTGGGACCCGGATCGGGAACATTCTTATATACCAATATACCTGCATACGTTAGTGAACACACACACAGATATATGGTGGTTGACATCACCCAAACATCACTCGACTAATAAAAGTCAATTCAACATATCAATCAGATCATATATGGCATGGGAATAATGTGTTCATCAAACTCTAATCATCTAAACCTAACAATCACATCCTAGAAACCTAGTCCTTCAACATAGGCAATTGTATTTTTACAAATAAGCACCTAGGATGATTAAGATAATCTCATTAGATGATACAGATTTGAAAAACATTATCCCCCTCAATCCATGACTCATTTTATGAAAAGTTTAAAAGCGCTGAAGTCATTGATTGAGTTTTCAATTTTACAAAAACTCTGAATCTGATTGTTTTTAAAGCAACTCATTTTCCACCTTTTTTTTAGAACAACAAATATTTTTCTGAAGAATTTTAGACGAAAAAACATTTGTGTAGGAACAGCAGTCCTTCGACATACTTTCCTCATTTTGTTTTAGGATAAGTGAACGAAATATTTTGAAAATCGTTTAAGCGTAGCACTTTCCTTCCTTTAAAGAGCGGGTTGCTATCAGAAATAATAGCAAGCCATAGTTTTAAGCACGGGTTACAGTCTGAAGTAACTGTAAGCCATATTTTGAGACTTGTTTTGAAAAGAATATTTACACCTCCTGCTCGAACTTCATCTATGGTCCCGTGCCATTGTTGAATGACATTTCTAAGACCGTAGATGTTATCGATACCAGAAGACATGTCTAGAGAAAACATATTTTTGGTATTTTTGAAATTTTCTGATTTTTATGGGTTTTTGAAGGTTTTATATTTTTCTATTTTGTTTTTGTTGGTTTTATAGTTTTGTATTTGATTTTTGATAAATATATACAAAGATAGAGTAGATGATATAGTATAAGAGGATGAAGATACGAGTACCGAGATAAGGATATCAAGCAGCACGTCGTAGAAGATAGAATATGTCATCTCTTAAACTTCCACCACCAAAGAATCCGAGGCTCCAGAATAGAATGTAGAACATTAGCCTTTGAGAAAAACGAGACTTTGGCAGCTTCCCCCCAAACCGAAAATCCTTATGTTGAGCAGATTCGAAGCTCTATTTCAAGCTTGCTTTAGCCAGGTGCACAAGGTAGCACACCATTATCATAAATCCCGCTGCTCCATTTAAGAACGATAGTCGAGGATCTCCATTCGGGGTTATATCATCCAAAAGAAGAACAACAACGTTTCATCCCACACTTAAATAATCTTCTCAAATTCCTTTTCCACTGAAGTCTGAAGCAATCCATTCCAAAAAGGTGTCAAGAGAACAATTCCCCCAAGTAGTTGAATTGATGCAGTCAATTTCTTTGTATAATGCTCAAGAACTCCCCCGAACACACATCATGAGGGGAATGAAAACACCTTCCCATGTTCACATTTTTCTTCCCTGATGAACGTGTATGAAGCTCAAGAACCCGAAGTACACCAATATCCAAGAACTTTCCCGAATACACATCATGAGGGGAATGAAGAACACCTTCCCATGTTCACATTTTTCTTCCCTGATGAACGTGTATGAAGCTCAAGGACCCGAAGTACACACATTCCCCAAAGAGAGAACAACTGATAATATTGAAGAAGCAGGCCGAATCACTGATTATCTCTGCGGATGACAATCTTTGCGGATGTCAACTCCGGAATAAGTGATTATATCTCTGAATCATTGATTAAGCCCTCAAGTGAAACAGCTGAGCCCCCAATGTACACAATTCTCTCTCCTCTGATGATTGTGATAACATCGAGATCATCACGTACTTGTGTACCTCTTTTATCTTCAGAAACTAACTCTTTCATCGCTTCCCCCACATAGTTGGAATAAGAATGCTAAACGCCTTGATGAGTAAAACCTTGAGTTTCTCTGCGGTCATGACATTTGTTTTCCCGGGATATCTTCAATCACTTAGAAGAATTAAGTCCATCAAGTTTACTCGCCATGAGTCAAACCTTGAGTTTCTCTGCGGTAATAACATTTGTCTTCCCGGGATATATTCAATCACTTAGAAGAATTAAGTTCATCAAGTTTACTCGCTTTGTGTTTAGATGTGTGTCTCCTTTCCCCCTTGCTAGTTTAGACACTTCAGAATCAGCAACATTGTATAAGCCCAAATACTTGAAATTTGTTTAGAAGATCGCTTGAAGTCTTTGTGAGAATCAACATGCTAAATAATGTGAGCAAGTCTAATTGGGGATTAAATTTGACATATCACATTCCCCCAATTAGTGCTCTCCCCTAGACCGACAATCTTTTTTATAAATGCCCAGATTAAGAAGAAGTCTTTAGATCATTAAATGCAACTCGTCTTTAGTCTTCTAACATGCAGCAGAAAATGTAGAACAGACTTTAGACTCGACCTTCTTCAAGATTGTCCAGTTGGGAAATAGATAGTTAACATCTTCAACTCACCAAAACACAAGAACATCACCAAAAAGCATCCCAATTAACTTAACTCTTGCAAATCCCCTTAATTAAGATCCCTCCCAATCAAACAAGAACAGAAAGATGTTCATCAAGGAAATCAGCAATCAGCCCACAGTGAACACACGAAATGGTAACACCAAGCAAGCAATCACATCAAACAAGAACAGAAGGTTGTTCGGAATCATCATGTTTATGTGCACGTGAAGCATTAACCGGAAGCACTTTGTCAATAAACTCATATCAGCTTGTGAAGATGTCAACTAACGGCTCATAGAAGAAAACTCCATGTAAAGATGATCCGATAAGAAGAAGCTCGGTTCTTACATGAGTTTAGAGCCGTATGACCATTTATATTCTCAAATATCAATCAACAATGCAAAAAATTCACACTTCTTCTCCCCCTCAAGAATTGCATACGGAGATGCCATTCTTGATTAAACAAGTGAACATCATCCAAATGTAGTCTATTCACACTTCTCCCCCGCAAAATTAGCACAGGATGTCGCCATCGTCATTATAGTTGAGAAAGTGGAATCAGAAAACAATCAACAGTAGCCCGGTTCACTTGATTACTGAAGCGCATGGAAAAAGTATGAAGCATGTTGATGAGAATGGTCATAATAGAGAAGATTTCTCTTCTTCAGAAGATAAAGAGCACTGACACGTACACTTTTCTTTTCTTTAAGAACGAGGCATGAACTGTTGTGTTCATACGTCATAAGAAGATTTCTCTTCTTTCTAAGATAAAGCACACTGAGACGTACACTTTTCTTTTCTTTAGAGAACGAGGCATGATCTGATGTGTTCATACGTCATAAGAAGATTTCTCTTCTTTCTAAGATAAAGCGCACTGAGACGTACACTTTTCTTTTATTTAGAGAACGAGGCATGAACTGAAGTGTTCATACGTCATAAATCTCTCTCTTTTCAATCTCTTGGCAAAACATGTAAATAATCTCCTTTACCCACTCTCTCTACTAACTCTCTAACTATGGCAAAACATGTAATCAACCCCATTATCATTCAGTAGGCTCTTTGTAGTGACAGCTGATGGAGAAAACCCAATATGATGAATTTGACCCTGAAGTAAACTACCCCGAACTCGTGACTTAAACTTGCACATATGTAACAAAGAGCGGTGCCGATTTCCATTAGCATCTCTAAGTACTCTCTATGTACTCTATACTCTTCAACCAACCAACCATCAAGTATAAGACGTACATTACCTCTTGAAAATCCACAATTGAATGTGACACTGAGCACTACAACGTAACTCCTTAAAGTGATAGTTATTTTTGTGGTAAACAGAGCCCAATTCCCCCACGTGGTAAAAGGAAAATACTCCCAAAAATAACTAGATTTCCAAGTCTTCGTTTTTGGAAAAAGCTCGAACAAGGATCTCGAAGAATCTTCATCCAACCATCCCCGATACCTTCAGATACTAAGTACACTTGCCCGTGATAATTCACTTCAACCTCAAATAAATAATACTAAATTAACGCCGTTGTCACATCTTCTGGTTAACTTCTCAAATCTAGCCTTCTTTGACATTTAAACGAACTTTGATAATGGTTTCATCCCGACCATGGTTAAAAGCACATAACCCCGTAAAACCATGTAATAACCAAACTGCCATGACGAATTATCCAAACACACATCCAATTCATGAAGTACACCCTTTTATCCCTTCTTCGAAGCAGAAACCGTAGCACCAGCATCAAGAAGATCCAGAATTACACTTTCTCTTCTCCAAGATGGTTCCATCATTACGGGATTTTACAATTCCATGGTTTCAACCGAGAAATAGATTCTTTCGCGGGATTTTACAAAACCATGAATAAACCGTAAGATAGATCCGGAAATGCACTTTACTATTACCAGGATATTTTCATTGTCACGGGATTTTACAAGTCTATGATTTAAACCGAGAAATAGGTTCTTTCGCGGGATTTTACAAAATCAAGACAAAACCGCAAACAATGTCAGTTTGAATGTGTTATGACAACTTTAATTTCGGTGAATTTCTATTTTCGGGGAACATGCAGTGGTTCATCAACGGTTCATTATCCAACATCAACAACATCAACAACCACCCCATAAACACTTTGGTAAACCCATCATTCACGCATTCTGTTGGCTATTGCAGTGACAACACGGTGAAGTAAACCAGATATGCCAAACTTGATCATGAAGTGAACTTCCCCAGATTTGTTACTTAAACTTGTTCTAATCCTCGTGAAAAAGAAACGGTGTACCCAATGTACAAAACCTCTTGACATTCTCAACTGAGTGAGACACCGAAGTGATAGTTACGTTGTGGGTTAAACGAGAAAGAATCACAACCGTAATTAAATAGCCAAGTCTTTATCACCCTCAATAAACGCCCAAACAAGTCATCTTCGCAGAAGGGTAGAAAGAAAGAAGACGAAATAAGTAAACGTGCCCAGAAAAACCTCACTTCAAAGCCAAATAAGAAATACCGTACAAACAACCCCGTAGTCAGTTTTGTTCAATCATCAATTCAAGCCGTAACATAGTATCCTTCGTGAATAAGCATAAACCAAAGTATCAAATCCCCATATCACAACAAATCTCATCATCATACCCAATCTCATCATCACAAGTCTCATCGTTAAATCACTTTAACAAATCACATCATCAATAACTCGCAGCCCATCAAATATCATCACCCATAAATATGAATTCACGAGCATGTATCAATATTCAGTGAATGCCCAGTCCATAGATATGTCCAATATCTCACAACCCGATCCAATTAAACGACTCGGTCCATTTACCACATATCACATAAAATCATTTATCCCATCCAAACAATCAAATAACTCATACACGATCAAGAATAAAGTATGATTAACCAGAAATCTCGCGTTCATAATTCTCAAATCCAAAAGAAGATGTGTGACCCTCGTCTAATATGAATAACGTCTAAACATCAGAAAAATACTGCTTGGCCCAAGAAAATTGTCACTAACACTCGTCTGGCCCAACATCCTACAAACACATATCCAATGCTTGGCCCATAAAGCATTCACACGATCCAGTACTAGATGATGCCTAACATTTCGGATATAAATTACACCACTTAGCACACAACAACCCTAATAAAATTCTTTCTTAACCCTAATCTTATAACTGTCCGCCCCCTTCTCTGATTTAGAAAAAAAATGCGCCTCTCATATTCATCAGTCAAGCATCATATCAGAAATTAGATCTAATGTCTAATCTCACTCATTGTTTTCATATGACAATCTACAATCGAACCCACACCATTCAATCCAACGAGCATCTTTCTACTTTGATGTTTGATCTCGCCACAGGGATGGCATGAGACTCATGAATCATGACTCGTCTTCAACATCCAACGAAATGGGTAAGTAAAATGGTTGTCGTAGTTTATGTTGTTTGAGTTGGACCAAAGAGTATGAGAGTAACATCATGTTATATCTCTGCTCTTAAAGTCAAAAATAAATTGAAGTTTTTACTGCTTCAAACAAACACAAATAGATCGATGAAGATTGATTAACTTTTATTTTCGTTTAATAGACCTCGAGCTTTGAGTCTTGATATGCTTTGAATATTTAAACGAAAATAAGGTGGACAGAGATCGTTTTATGATTCATTTTAAGCCTATTTGGGACTGTGAACGAACTCGTGAGAATGACTAACATAGTTGTTATATCATTTTCATATCAGATTCGGATATTCATTAAAAGAATTAGATTGGGTCAATGATGTTAGGTTGTTTACGTTGGTTAGATCTTAAAGATCTTGATAATATTGTCTTAACCACGAAACAACACACTGAGATCTTTTGAAAAAATTTCATTTATGTTTATTGAGTCATGATAGTTGAGATGGAGGATACGATATGAGATAAGGATTTGATTGAAATGACGTTAGGATAGAATGGTTGTTAATGTTTTAGGATCGACTTGGTCTTTCAATATTCGATTTATTTTCATTTTTTCTTTCTTCATGGACTGGTGATGGGATTAGAAACTTGAAGTCACACGAGTCGTTAGGTATTTGGTTTGGTCTTGTGGTCAATGTTACTCTTCTTCCTTTCTGTTGCAAGTCGCTAGCCAAAGTCAAGTGTCAAGTCGCTACCAAATTTTCAAAGCAAGTCGCTACATTTTTTCAGTTAACACAAGTCGCTAACTTGCTAAATAACAAGTCGCTAGGTCAACATAATCACACAACTCGCTACCAAATTAATGTACATGTCGCTACTTGTTAAAGAACAAGTCGCTACCAAAAATTAAGTGCATAAGTCGCTACTTAGATTCATGGCATTTGGACAGTTTTGAGGACAAGTTGCTAACTTGAAATATGACTTTTTCCGATGAGTTTTCCGACTAAGTTCCGACCATATTCATGACAAACCCATAAATGCATATGAGTATGCATATAGACCAGTTTGACCATTGACCACAGATTCTTTCATGGGTAAGATTTTGGTAACAAAAGTGACATTTTGGACATCAGATACAAACAGATCATAACAAAAACAGCCACTGGACTCTTTTGACCAATAAAGATATAAAAACCAATATATCAAAACTGTTTTACCAAAATACATAACAAAACCAGCCACTGGACTTTTTTGACCAATAAAGATATAAAAACCAATATATCAAAACTGTTTTACCAAAATACTTAAACCGAAGAATATTCCGACATTAAAAGTACAAAAACAGATTTACCAAGAATAAAAAAACCACCATAAATCGACACAACACAACAACCTTGGCTCTGGTACCAATTGTAGGATCGATATATTTATTGTGTTGATGATTCAGGTGGTCTTGGATGATCAAAATACATGTTTGCCATATTTAGAGAGAGAAAGATAGAGAGGGTGTTCTTGCTAGAGACTTGGTTCTCAAATGTAAAAGGTTAGATTGAATGAAGCACCACCCCTTCCATGGATGGAAGGGGTATTTATAGTTACAAGAAATACGACCTCCTATCGGCCTGTGGATCAGGTATACAGTAGGTAAAGACCCGTCCTTCCTCCACGGTGTTACACTACGCTAAACTAAACTAATAACTAACTAATAAATAGACAAATAACGAAAATAACGACAAGTTTACGAGCTAACTTATGCTAGATAACATTTGGGGTGACCGACACTTCACTATGGAATTTTCTAATTCCTAACATCTGTATTGCATGGAACAAATGTGTTACAAATCATTCAAAAAAAGTGTTGCAACTGTGTGCTAGAAACAACCAAAAATGTTGCATTTGATAGATTAAAGGGTTGCAATTATAATGGTACTAAATAAGAGTGTGTTGCACTTTAGTGAAAAAGTGTTGCACTTGGTTTGTAGTATTGTTGCAGTAGATTCAAAAAAGTGTTGCAGTTGAATGTCAAAAGTGTTGCCATTGAAGGTAAAAGGTGTTGCATTTGAGTATAAAAAGTGTTGCACCTTAAAGTATTGCACTTGCTGAATATGAGCAACACTTTCAGAAAGTGTTGTATATTACAATAAAAAGTGTTGCTTAAACCTAAGGCAACGTTACATAACGTAGCACTTGGTAAAGTGTCACATAAGACATAATGCAACATTTTAAAGCCATTATACAACACTTTATTAGTGTTGCTTTAGCTTCATTTTGTAGTACTCCTATATGTTATACAACATATAAGATTTAAAACCTTAACATAATACTCCCACTAGCTTTCAGGAATACTTAAAATTTATCTTATTTCAATTATAAATTAAAACTAGAATTTAATAGTTAAACATAAGAATAATTTCATAGATGCATGCATTTATCCATTCATGAATTATTGCACTTCGTACACTTCCAAAGATTTTATGAATTCAAAAAACCTTTCGATTATTTACCGTCCTCGTTCAAGTAATTTCTCAAGAAAGAGTTCTGATATTCAATTGTCATATTTCATATTAATGAAAACAAGTATGACAATTCTCATCTTCACATATTTAATGTGTCTAGGAAAGAATATTCATTCACAATTAATTGCTTAAGTATGATTAATAATCCTGTCATAAAACATGCATTAAATATGTGTACAACTTTGTCCATATGATTTCTACACAGAGATTTAAACCACTAGAGTTTTCCATCTCTTTGAAGATAAACCAAATTTCCAGTCTAACTATCTTCATTCTCTAGTCTAACTATTAAGATAAACCAAATTTCTAAAATTTATTATCTTTATGGACAGCATCTTTAACATTCATAGTCTGAGTAATTTACCCAATTCAATATTTGGTAATCCATCATAATGGTTATCAGGTTTACTATAATCTTGTAACTCATGTTCTTCTCAGCATATAAATCAAATATCCGAGATATCCTTGCAGATCTATGAATGAAAATTCCATCATCTTGAGGTTAACATTTCATATCTAGCCTCATCATGATATTTACTAGTGTATTTAAGAAGATTATGTATCTTGTAATTTTATCTTTCAAGATAAAAAAAAAAAAAAAAAAAAAAAAAAAAACTCCCACTTGCCTTTTGTAATATATAGACTATCTATATATACTTAGAAATTAGAGCAAAACTATATTGTTCTCTTTTTGGGACATTACAAATACATATTGATAATTCCTGACTTAAGTTTGTTAATAACCTATTCATAAGTAGTTTAACAAATTCAGAATCTTCAATTTTAAAACTTAATGTGATTCATCACATTCCATAATAAAATGGTGTTTTATTAATCTTCTAGTTTGGAGTCATATTGAGTATATTCAATCCATACTCAATTTTCTAACCTTGTTACTTTTTAAGAAAGAAGTTATGGTTATCTTGAATCAAACAAATCAAATAGAGTTTGATTCTCCTAACTGAACATACCATCAACTTGTGGTATTCATTAGAATTAATATTGTAAGACAGTCTAACAATATATAAGATAAACATATTCCTTTTGGTTTACCTATTTACCAACTAAATCAACTTAATGGTATAATAGACTTTTCAAGCCAATTGCATGCTTTATAACACAAGTACTCTTTAACCAAGTCACTTCATATCCATGTCTTATCAAGAAAACATAAACTGTTATAATCCCATTATACGTTATAAAACATTAATCAACTCAATGACTTCTTGTATATGTCTTAATTAAAAAAAACATAACAAGTTAAAGTCTTACTTTATTATAAGTCTTAAAAGACTTTATGTTTATGTCTTTACAATGAATCATAAACATGTTTAACTAAAGTAATTATGAGCACAACTCTTGCTTTCAATAGTAATTTCAAGTTAATTTATTTACTTCACAATAATGTAGGACTACATTATTTTTCATTTATGTCATTCCAAAATACATAAATAAAGAAATTGAAGTAGTATTAGATTACTTCATTTATGTCTTTCTAATAATACATAAATATCTAATATGAAGTAGTCTTATATATCATTTTGACACATGTTCTAAATACTTGTCTAATTTAGAAACTGTAAATTTATTCCAGATACGATCCCACGTAACATGGAGATTTACTTTGTTGTTGCAATCTCGCCAAATTCTCACATGACGTAAATTGCAACACTAAGTGTTTCTTGAATTAGATATGTACAAGTCATATTAGAACGTTAGTCTCTTACCTTGCAGTCAAGAGAATCCGTTAAATCATATACCTATGTGTTGTACCTTGCACACAATATAGATTTCTCCCACTTGTGCATGGAACAACATCATGTAGCAGATAAACAACATGACATATGTTTGTTTATGTGACCAATATGATTGTGTCATTGATATTAGCATAACTAGTAGATGTAGAACCACTTCATTGTCTAATAAGGAAACGTACATGACTATCCTTGAAAACATAAGTGTCTACAAGTGGAAAGTAATTATCTTAAGACATTCTAGAGATAATCTGGGTTACTACCAAGATGACAAAGCTTGTAACTCCCACTGAATTAGAGATCATTACATTAATTCCTTATTCAGTAATAAGAACTCAATACTCCCACTGGATTTGACAACATTGTAATTGTTTCATTAACTAGTGAAAGAAAATAGTGTTCTATTTACTTCCCTACACTTTTGAGAAAGTCCATACATAACAATTACTTATGTACTAAATGAGTGTATTCTACTATGTAGATGATGAATTATCCATCAATGCTATTAACTTGAAAAATTGGGCATCCAATTTCTTTCTTAATAGTTCTACTATTCCAACAATTGTAAGTAGTACTTTTAAATGTTCAAAGCACAACAACTAGATAAAATATGCTACTTTGTCTTTTACCAATTTTGCAATAATTAGTCTAGCTACTAATTTAATAACTCAGAAAATATGCAATTTTCTTAACTATTAAAATTTGCTTACGAGTTATGTATTTAGAATTTAGACTATTCTAATTTGTCCTATCATACCTTTCTCATTCATGAAAAAGAATAGGATTGAAATCTCACTCTTTCTTATGAAAAGAAGACTAGGTTTATTCTTTTAGCAAAGTTGACTCTACCTAAAACCCTTATAGGTGTAGATCAATTTACCAATACAAGAATAACCTACGTTTACGGTTTAATGTTGCATTAATACATTTAAAGAATTTGCAAAATTCAATTTTAGTTTTTTCGATAATTAAACTTTTCAAGAAAATAAATTACCCAAGGTAATATTCATATAACCATAGAATTTTCTCGAAAACTAGGATCCAAATTATCATAGTTCCATTACATCAGTTGATCTGCTAGTAACGAAAGCACATAATAAGGTAATCTGTCGAACAATAATTGGCAAACATTTTCCAATTCCTAGATCATTATGGGATTTACATTTTCCAACGATATTGCAAATGTAAACATGTTTTATCCCATCTTGTGCCTTGAGTCCAGGTCTCACTTACTACTCAATTTAAGTCGTCTAACTTAAAGAACTGCAAATATGTCCATGAAAGGTCTGACTTCACATGAAGATTTACCTTTCCATCACAATCTCGCCAAGTTCCCACATGACGTAAATTGCAACTTCGAGTGTTCCTTTAACTAGATGGCACTTGATGCAGGTTTTACTGACCAGGTCTTAATATTTATAGTGTCTCGCTATACCTATGGTCTACCCTAATGCACTAACGGGCAGTGTACCCGGTCGTGTGTAGTGTAGTAAATGGTAAAGCCGAGGTCGTCCCAAGAGCTATGTATGTCGGATAATTACTAAGTCTAATTGTCACAGAATATAAATGGTTTGATATGGTTTTAATTAATTAAACTACTAATGCAGAATATAAAAGCAATTAAATGGTGGAAAGGAAATCAATAGAGGAATAGTGGTGCTAACCTAGTTAATCCTCCTAACTAGTTATGTCTACGTCTACCTACTTCCAATTACTTCAGGTGGGGTCAAATTCGAGAGGACAACATTTGGTCAATTCGCCCTAACCTATCAGCAAAGATGCTACCACAGGAGAAATCAGGTGCACCGTCATAAGTACTGTTGTTCCTGGTCCCCTAAGCCGAGTCATTAAGTACCGCTACATGCTAGATTCTAAATAGTGAGTGCCCGGCCGTTAGGAACTTAGACACTACACCCCCCAATTCTTAAGTTCATCCAAACGATATGTGATCATTTCGTCAAATCGCACAAGTAGAAAGGGTTGTCAGTTGGTCATATCTTACCCTTCCCGTCTCAGTCCGCTCACCTAGGGTCAGTTGGTCATATCTCCTAGGCAATTGGCCTCTACCGCCTTTCAAAACTACCGAACCAGGGGTGACTACCAAAGAACTATGCATGCATACACTTAGAAATAATTGTACGAAAGTAAAGGTAAACGCAAAAAAAACAATTAAGGAATCATAACTAGGCTAGCACCAAAGGGTGCTTAGCCGCTCATATTAATCATGCACATCAATTCAATATTCAAAGGTACGAAATACATGAATTGAAAGTAAAAGAAATAATAAACGCTAAAGCTTATCGTAATGGTGTGACTTCTCCCTTGGAAACAGCTCTGTATGCTTCCCTAGACCTTCCTTGAGTATTTTCCCACGTTCTCATAGTATTGTATGTGGAATGGGATGATTAGAAATGCTGGAATTCGTTGGGTATTTATAGGCCAGGTCTGGGTTACGGCGTAACCAATAGATGAGTTACGCCGTAACCTTCTATTCCGTCGTAAAAGCACTAGATCTGCTAGTTACGGCGTAACCTAATAAGTGGTTACGCCGTAGTCTTCAATAAATCTGGTTACGTCGTAAGTGATGTAGTAGTTACGGCGTAAGTATCAGCGGCGTGGAACCTCTTTTGACCTAATGGAGTTACGTCGTAATCTTTGGAAGGAGTTACGCCGTAACCTTTTGATGAGTTGGACTTCAGGGTCACGCAATAGTTACGGCGTAATGTGAGAGATGAGTTACGCTGTAACCTCTTCAAAATTAGCATACTGTGATAAATCCTTAGTAACGTTTCCATTTCCGCGTCTCTTTAGCTCCAATGCTCGCAATTTACCTGAAAGTGTAAAACAATGGAAAACAAGCGTAAATCCATATAAATGATATAAATAACGAGCATTAACGGGGGAAATTGACACTTAATATTCAGGACTATTTGATGTTATCAAATATCCCCCCACTTGAACTCTACTTGCCTGCAAGTAGACCTTATTAGATAGATTCCTAAAAAGATATCTCCCAAAACCTGGAAAATATGAGTTTACAAATCCCTTATGCTAGAATAAAACAAAGCCGAACAACTCATGAAAGGGGAACAAACACTCAAATCTCTCAACTATTCTAAGTGTCAATTTCGGGGTGATCACTCAATCGCACAGTCATAGCATGTATTCTATCATAAGCTTGGCGGTTACACAAATCTCCACCACTGGAGTTAAGGGCTAAACAATTCTCGAAGGCAATATGGGTAGACACGACAAAGGTTAAGGGGTGACTCGTCACTACTAACATGTCACGGTGAAGTGGACAAAATCAATGATACATGACCAAATCCATGGCCAAGACACCAAAGATTGCTCGCTGCATCACCTAGACATGCTTCATGACTAAAGGGTAGGATAAGACATGGGATGTATAATTGGTGTAAAATGAAAAACAAGCAGGTAGTCTATATCTATAACTAAGTCATCACCACTTACCGTCCGCCCAAAGTTCAAGCTTAGAAGTCTAGAGACCGGATCATGAAGTGCAAGGTAGATGTGTCATTAGAGGACGTCGTGATGGGCACACTACCTTTTCTTCTTCAGTTGGTATTACTCCAACTCCAATCTTCAAATGTGACCGAGGTGGCCTCCTCGATACTAAACAATAAAGCTCATACTATAGTGCTTATAACATCGCACTTTACAAAACCATAACTAAATCAACTTTTTTTTTTTTTTTTTTTTTTTTTAAGAACATACATGATAACATAACATCCCCCCACTTGAGATGTACAATGGGAATTCGGGGGGTCTTCAATGATCTTCATAATTGTTGTCGATGAAAGCGTGATTTCCAAACCTTTCCACTCGAACCTTGAACTTAGGCAGATGATGACTTCCCAATTACAAATAAAGACTACAGGGTGGGCTAAGGTGTAATGGTGTAATTAAACAATATATTGGGGTGACAAAATGAAAGGAATGGCTCAGAAGGGTGTATCTAGGGGTATCTTGCACTAAAGGGGAGTGCAACAAAAGGGTTTCACATGGGGGTCGAAAAGTCGAGGTGACTAATCGATAGACTCACAATGGTAGGCTGTTTGGGTGATAATCCTATAACAATGCCTTCTAAAACTGAAAAGTCTAAATACATCGAGCTAACTCAACATACCTCGTCTATGGTCTCGAAATGATGCAAAGGCCAAGTTCTAAAGTTTACAAGCTACTGGCACACTCATAATTTGGTGGATTTGGGTAAAATATAGGAAACGGATAAGGCTAATCTCACCATGTAATATCAAGGGTTGTATGTGCTCGGCTAAGGTCTAATCTAGTTAGGTTCGGAAAAACATGTCAAAATATAAAAAATGGCATAATTTTTCAAAATAAACTAGAAAAATGAGGGCGAAATAAAGTTCAAGAGATAATTCTACTCTCGTCCCCCCACTTGAATTGTACAAAGTCCCTTTTGTACTAGACATTTAAAATAAAGGTGAAGAGAAAGGTAGAATTAGAGCGAGAACTTCCCTGAAATTTGCTCCAAAGAAAAAGAAGGCCCACGAGAAAGGATCGTGCCTTTGTTAAAGCGTCATGAGCAAACTTCAATCCCTGAAATCACAATACCGATAAGCATAATTCTAAAAAGAAAAAATAAAAATGAAAAACAAACCTAACTCACTTTCGTAGGAATCACGGTTGCATTTAGCGAATGCAACAAGCCTTTTAAACCACTTGGTGTCCCAAGTGGACGAGTGAAGTCTCGTGAGGGTTTACAGGGAACACACCCACAAAGTTCATTTAAAAACTAATACAAGGTTACTGTGTTTTAAAATGAAAGAATTAAAGCAGAGGAGAGTTACGTCGTAACTCCAATAAGAGAGTTACGCCGTAACTTGCAAAACCTGGTATGAGCTGAGAAGCGAATGGTTACGGCGTAACCACTGAGATGGTATTACGCCGTAATTGGTAATGCGCCAAGAATTATGCTGCTAAAATGTTGGTTACGGCGTAATCACCAAGATGAGTTACACCGTAACTCTGTTCAGATCAGCAACTGCAGCAGTAATTACTTCATTGTCTCCTGCAAAAACGGTTAGAAAACACAAAAAGTAATAATTCGGGTTGTCTCCCGAAAGAGCACTTTTCTTTATTAACGAGTCTTTAAGTTAGACTCAGAGCCGTGGGCTACCAGTGTTTGTCTGTTACTTCGTGGACTGGTCGATCTCCATGTTGAAGCCAGTTGATCAAATTATCATCTCGTTTGTATCCATCTCCAAGTTCTAAACACCCTAAAAAAATTTTGATCTTTTGGTAGGGGTGATCAAAACCTTTGGCTTTATCTTCTTCACTAATACCAAGCAGGGGTCTAGCATAACTCAACTGTCTTTTAGTCCAATTTTAAAGTTTTTGACAGTCCTTGGCATTTTGAAAATAGTTTTATCATCGCCAATCTTTAGCCAAACCAGTCCTTCCTTCACGTTTTTATCAAGCCCAGAAATTTCTTTAAAGGGTTTTCCGAAAATCACCCCAGTCAGCCCATCTGCCACGAATTCGCTAACATCTTCCAAAACCACAAAGTCGGCTAGAAACGAGTGCGTTCCTACAAAAACTCGTATGTTTGTTGCTATCCTGAGGAAGTTGTTTCCTTTGTAATCAAGCTCCTTTTCCATAACCTGGTTGTAGCATTCCTTAGAGATAATATTGACTGGGGAATCTGTGTCGATAAAAGGGTGAAAGTCAATGAATCCAATTTTGCATGAGATCTTCAGATAATAGGGATTCCTATGATGAATTCGTGCCCCCATCTCATAAAATTGCGGTTGGTTCGATTGCAAGAATGTTTTTTCAGAGTTGTCTTGCCAATGGGTCATTTCGACATCACTACAGATATCTTCAGCACTAAATCCTATGTTATCTTCTTCCTCAAAATTCACGAAAACATCAAAATCTTTCCCCAAGTCAATCTCTCCGGGATCCGGGGGTCGCTAAGAAAATTTTCAAGGGCTTCACCAAAATCCCCTACTTGGTCAACAGCACACACCTTTTCCGGGGCGGACAAATGTTCATTAGGTCCGAATGTGGCGACCTCTCCATTAGCCTCCAAAGTCAATTTACCGGCAAAGACATCTACTTTAGTGTGAGCAGTAGCAAGCATGGGTCTTCCTAAAATGACAGGTATCCTGTTGTCTTCCGGGATATCAAGAATTACAAAATCTACTGGAAAAAGGAATCTCTTTATCTTCACTAATACATTTTCAACAATTCCTAATGGTGATTGCATGGATCGATCGGCCATTTCAATTTTCATCTTGGCCGGTTTTAAGTTGCCAATTCCCATACGCAAAAACATCGAACGAGGCATTATACTAATACTAGCTCCAAGATCAGCCAGGGCGTTACACAAGTTCAGGCTCCCGATATAGCAAGGGAGAGTAAAACATCCTGGATCTTTTTCCTTTTGTGGTAACTCGTTCCTCAAAACCGCTGAGCATCTTTCGTTGAGGCGAATAGTCTCATCACCACTTAATTCCAGCGTAGCATCATTGGAAGGATTCACCAGCAGAGTTTGGTCCAAAAGAGATTGCTTCTCCATGCTGATCCGTCGCTTAACCTTTTCTAAAAAGGTCAAGGGTACTTCGAGGATAGTTTCTACAGTGTGGACAACTTCTTCCTCCCGAGCCGCTAGGTAATCAGAGATGGCTTCTGAACATGAACTGACACTTTCCTCTAATCTTTTTATCCTATCATCGTGAATTTTAATAGAAGAGACTGTATTATCCACGAATGCTCTCATCATCTTTTCAATCCTATCGTCGTGCTCTCTTGATTCTTTGATGTGGTCGAGAATCTTTTTCTGAATATTGCTTCCGGAATCGGTCTCAAATACACTATTAACTTTTTCAATCCTACATGCTTCAGCTTCTCTTTCCAATCTCCGTTTTTCAAAAATTTCCCCGTAATTGTATTCTTGTTTTGTTATAGTTTTCATTACTTTATGATTGAAGTTATCTCTTGGTCCATATCCAGTATCCATGTGCCACTTGTAGCAATGTTCAGAAATCCGTTGAATACATTCCAAGGCCTGATCAGGAGTCATGCTAGGAATGGGTCTTGGTGAATCAAGGAGTTCTCGTGTTTGTGCATTAATCCCCCGATAGAAAACGTACACAATCTAATGTTTGTTTAAATCATGAGTAGGGCAACGATAGAGAAGCTCATTGAATCTTTCCCATGCTTGGTACAGCGTTTCTTCACCAATCTGCATGAATTGATAGATTCTTCTAAGAAGCCTAGCCATTTTAGAAGGAGGGCAAAATTGTTGGACGAACTCCTTCCTTTGTTTTCCCCATGCTTCTTTACTTTCACTAGGAAGTTTGTTATACCATCTCTTAGTTGTTCCAGTGAGAGTTATAGGAAAAATCTTTGCAGTTACTGAGTAACTAGGAGTACCCCTGACGTTGAAAAGGGAAGATAAGTGAAGAACTTCATCTACGTGATTCTGAACGTCCTCATCTTCGTCTCCAGAGAACTCAAGCTTATGTAGCTCCCTAATAATATGATCAGGGATGGAGTATTTTTGGGCAGGAGAATCCTTAGTGAAGCTTCGTTGGCAGTTATCGTTAGGTCGGTCCAAATACTGCTCCATGGTAAGGTCATTGATATTATTTTCATTGATGACTTCTGGTTATGTGTCCGACTGGTCTGATTCGTAAAAAGAGAAGATGTTGTGAATAGGAACCGGAGAATAGATCCTCTTTTTCCGAAATTGCTTCTCCCGGTCAATAAATGGGGTAGCCAGAAAGGGCCTAGAGCTGTGAGTCTTGTATCCTGACATTATCAGAAAGAAAATTAAAAAAAAACAGACTTAATATGAAATCCTAATATAGCTCCCCGACAGCGGCCCCAAAAACTTGATGCAGGTTTTACTAACCAGGTCTTAATATTTATAGTGTCTCGCTATACCTATGGTCTACCCTAATGCACTAACGGGCAGTGTACCCGGTCGTGTGTAGTGTAGTAAATGGTAAAGCCGAGGTCGTCCCAAGAGCTATGTGTGTCGGATAATTACTAAGTCTAATTGTCACAGAATATAAATGGTTTGATATGGTTTTAATTAATTAAACTACTAATGCAGAATATAGAAGCAATTAAATGGTGGAAAGGAAATCAATAGAGGAATAGTGGTGCTAACCTAGTTAATCCTCCTAACTAGTTATGTCTACGTCTACCTACTTCCAATTACTTCAGGTGGGGTCAAATTCGAGAGGACAACATTTGGTCAATTCGCCCTAACCTATCAGCAAAGATGCCACCACAGGAGAAATCAGGCGCACCGTCATAAGTCCTGTTGTTCCTGGTCCCCTAAGCCGAGTCATTAAGTACCGCTACATGCTAGATTCTAAATAGTGAGTGCCCGGCCGTTAGGAACTTAGACACTACACCCCCCAATTCTTAAGTTCATCCAAACGATAGGTGATTAGTTGGTCAAATCGCACAAGTAGAAAGGGTCGTCAGTTGGTCATATCTTACCCTTCCCGTCTCAGTCCGCTCACCTAGGGTCAGTTGGTCATATCTCCTAGGCAATTGGCCTCTACCGCCATTCAAAACTACCGAACCAGGGGTGACTACCAAAGAACTATGCATGCATACACTTAGAAATAATTGTACGGAAGTAAAGGTAAACGCAAACAAAACAATTAAGGAATCATAACTAGGCTAGCACCAAAGGGTGCTTAGCTACTCATATTAATCATGCACATCAATTCAATATTCAAAGGTACGAAATACATGAATTGAAAGTAAAAGAAATAATAAACGCTAAAGCTTATCGTAATGGTGTGACTTCTCCCTTGGAAACAGCTCCGTATGCTTCCCTAGACCTTCCTTGAGTATTTTCCCACGTTCTCAGAGTATTGTATGTGGAATGGGATGATTAGAAATGCTGGAATTCGTGGGGTATTTATAGGCCAGGACTGGGTTACGGCGTAACCAATAGATGAGTTACGCCGTAACCTTCTATTCCTACGTAAAAGCACTAGATCTGCTAGTTACGACGTAACCTAATAAGTGGTTACGCCGTAGTCTTCAATAAACCTGGTTACGTCGTAAGTGATGTAGTAGTTACGGCGTAAGTATTAGCGGCGTGGAACCTCTTTTGACCTAATGGAGTTACGTCGTAATCTTTGGAAGGAGTTACGCCGTAACCTTTTGATGAGTTGGACTTCAGGGTCACGCAATAGTTACGGAGTAATGTGAGATATGAGTTACGCCGTAACCTCTTCAAAATAAGCATACTGTGATAAATCCTTAGTAACGTTTCCATTTCCGCGTCTCTTTAGCTCCAATGCTCGCAATTTACCTGAAAGTGTAAAACAATGGAAAACAAGCGTAAATCCATATAAATGATATAAATAACGAGCATTAACGGGGGAAATTGACACTTAATATTCAGGACTATTTGATGTTATCAGCACTTAACTGAATTTTAAAAGGGTACTAGTTTTGATTTATGGTGTCAAATCAAACATGTACGAAGAAGCATGCATACAACTTCGTATCAATAGTTTTTATTAATAAAAAAACTTTTTATTAACCAATTCGTAAAGATCAAATTATCAAAGTTTTGATTGAGGTATTGGTTTCGCCAATCAAGCAATTTACCTTTAATTATCATCCATTATATCGTACTTTTGCATAAGTCTAAAAACTTAGTGTTTCGGATAATTACCACAAAAGTGGCGCATGTAATTAAAGCTAATTCGCCCTTAAGATGATTTTGTACATTTATAGCCTACTTGGTAACTCCAATTTGACGCACAAAGAAGCGGAGAATTTGGTCAGCGCTGAAGCAATAACCTCCTTCTTTCGGGTCACAATTTAATGCGCTCCCCTCCTGGTACCCCTCTTATAGTTTGTCAAAATTGGATGAGCCGTTCTCACTATTTGTACCAAAACCATCAATCAATTAAACTTATTGAAAATTTAACTCTTAAAAAACAAATCAAATTTCACCATTGTTTAGTCAAATTTATTTTTCTATTCAAAATTACCATTTGCTTAAAACTTGTCGCACATAATAAACAAACAAGTAACAATAAAAAATAAACAACTAAAACAATGCGCACATAACTAACAATTAATACGTGTAAACAAGTAGCCACATGCAACTTATTTGATAAAGCTTATTAATAATCAATATCTAGGTTAATTAACGTATATATTAACTAGGGCTTTCACTCGCACAATTGAAAGTGAGCCACATACATCGACGAATCGATTGCGTAAGCCATAATTAAAATATACCAAATTGCACATAATTGATTCATTAATATATTGAGGTATTCCCCAATTCAAGATTTATCAAAACAATAAACATGTGTATAAAACTTAACAATTAATTTTTACATAACCAATCTTAACAATTAAATATATATCGACAATAATCCATGCCAAACATGCACGTTTTCATGGATTTAACATAACAATTATTCACGTTGTCACAAGATCGCATACAATTCCATGTCTCATAACAATTTATTCATGAATATATCACGTAACAAATATACTAATTCTAGGTTTCGATATTGATAACATAACAATTATTATAAACCCTAAAAAATTTAAAGAAATCGACTAAAAAAAATTTAGGGTTTCGACCCATAAAAATTTTCGATCCATACAAAAATTTAAAACCAACTTAGGGCAAAAGCCCTAACCCTAAAATTAGGGTTTACATAATCATAACCAAAACCCTAGAATAATCATATCAAACAACATACAATATTCGTTTTTTTACGTGTTTAGTAATTAATTACTCATTAAACAAGGCTCGTGATGCCACTGTTTGAATTATATAACATGACAATCAAATATAAAACACATATACATCAAAGAAAACATGCGGAAGCGTATAGGAACGTATAGTATAATGAATAATTAACTAACATAAACATAAAGTATGCGTACCTTTTTTATTCTAGCCGAACAAGAATCAATTCCACAAAACTAGCAATTGAGATGAACCCTAATTAGGGTTTATAGGATTATAAGAATTACCCCTTACCGTTTTGTAATTCAGTCCAAGATACAATCAATAGTGTGATTGTACCACGTTCTTGTACACACGTACTATTAACGAATTAAAGTAAATGCTAGTTTAATTAACACAAAACGTTTTGTTAAGGAAAAACAAAGTAATCGATCCCTTGGAGAAGGGGACGATCGTTTGGAACCAAAAACACACACAAACAATTTTAGGTTTTAGGTTTAGGAGTACAAGAGATAATCTACAAAGACCCTAGGCCTTGTATATATACCCAAACAAACTTAGAGTCCAAGTTAGGGTTGATTTGGGTTTAGGAAACCCCCCATCCGATCGGGTTAGGAAACCCACAAGGTTTCTAGAACCTACTTGACATCTAATTTCATATTTAGTCATTCCTTTAATATTTAACGATCGTTAGTCCATTACACTTTATTACTTAACGTTCGTTATGTGTTTTGTGTAAATAATAACTAAATATAACATTTTATATTTAATTATTATAACTTTAATTCTCATACGTAAAGTGTGCAATCCCGTGGTCTCGAGTTCGATCCTAACTCACGACTACTAATTTATATCCATAAAACTAACAGGCACATCTCCAAAATACGACGAATGTTGCTTTGTTCAGCGGATGCCGGAACATTGAAACCACTCTTGTATAAGCTTATAGCAAAAGGTGTCGTGTGCCATGACTTGAGCAATCCCCGAAAACGCAACTTGATGGCACCAGAAGCACACCACAAGTGGTGTTTTTGAATTCTGAGCCATCACCACCAGCCGAGATGATTCCGGAAAACGCCACTTGGCGGTGCCAAGACCACACCACGGCTTGAGTTTTCGAGTAATTTTATGGAGGAAGGGGTGTTTTTGGTACTTGACTGCACCATAAATGTGGTGTTGTGAAAAAAGTGATGATGTGGCAGCGTTTTTTCCATAACACCAACTTGATAGTGTTGGTTTTAGGGATATAAATTAGTAGACGTGAGTTAGGATCGAACTTGAGACCACGGGATTGCACACTTTACGTATGAGAATTAAAGTTAAATAATTAAATATAAATGTTGTATTTATTTATTAATTAAACGAAATAACATAACGGACGTTAAGTAATTAGTGTAATGGACTAACGGGCGTTAAATGTATTTGGAAAATTACTAAGTTGTAAATAACGGGAAGGTTCCGGAATCCCCTTGGGATGCATAGAACCGATCGGCCAAGGGAACCCCAACCCAACCCAATTACAACTCAAACTTGTTCACCAAGTTTGCTTGAGTATATATACAAAACCAAGGGTGTTTGTAAATTATCTCTTGTATTCATTAGCTAAACCTAAAAGTGTTTTGTGTGTGTTTTTGCTCCAAAACCGGTCGAACACCTTCTTAGGGTGTCGATCCCTTACTTTTCCAATAACCAAGTTATTTGTTTAATCAAAACTAGCATTACTTTAATTTGGTTTAGTACGTGTGTACAAGAAAGTGGTACTAACACATTATTGTTAGTATTCTTGGATTGAATTACAAAACGGTAAGGGGTAATTCAAATAATCCTAATTAAATCAAATTAGGGTTCTTCCATTGCTAGTTTTCCGGAATTGATTCTTGAATCGAAAAGGTACACATATTCTTCTTATGTTAATTAATTATTCGTTAATAAATCATGTACGCTTCCGCATGTATACTTTGATGTTTTTGTGATTATTTATTGAATGTTATGTTATATAATTCCAACAGTGGCATCACGAGTCATTGGTTTTTAATGAGTAATTAATTACATAAACGCGTAATAAAACAAATAATTGTATATTGTTTGATATGGGTAATCTAGGGTTTATGTTTTATTTTTTTTGGTCGATTTAATTTTTAATTGGGGCGTACCCCATATTTATTTTAAGTCGACATGTAAAAAAATTTTAGGGTTTTGAAAATTGTTTGCTAACCTTATCGAAACATAGAATTAATATATGTGTTACGTAATTAATTCATGAATAATTTGTTATGTGACATGGGATTATTGATATGCGATCTTGTGACTATTATGTGTAATTGTTATGATATATCCATGATGATACATGCATGTTTGTCATGGATAGTTGCTTTGATAATAGTTTAATTGTTAAGATATATTTATTTACGATAAATCTTGAATTGGGGAAGACTCCAATTATATATATTAATGAATCTTTTTTGGGTAAAGAGGAGTAATCCTGCACCCTGGTAAATATATTAACCAAAAAACGTTTAAGAACAATGGATATGAGTGAAATCCCATATCTCAGCCCGTTACATAGGCATAAAGCTTACATAACAAGATACTACCTATTTTCTAAACAAGAAAACAAACCACTACTCTAATGATAACATAGGACATAACGAAAGAAAATTACTTCCTAGGTCCTTGAAGCTTGGTGCCATACATTGCATTAAAGGCATCCAAATTCCCTAGAAGATCAGAAACCTGCTTCGCATAGTCATCGTAGTCATAGTCATCATACGCATCTTCAAACTCTTGGCCACCACCGAATAGATTAGCAGACTCATCAAATGAGTTAGCAACCACCTCATCTTCAGAATCAGACACCACGATATCTCCCACTTTAGAAAAAGGGTTAACTCTCTTAGTAGAATAGGCGGGCGGAATACAAGAATCACTAGTTTTAGGAGACACACCCGACTCCATCTCTTTCAAATCACTCACAAGGGGTTCTTGTGATGCAGTACCTGTCTTAGTAGACTTATCTTCATTAACTTCCATTGTACGACCAGAATCCACATCCTTGTTGGTGTCATTTGAAGGAATACCAAAAGCATCCGTATATTCCATATTAAGAGCATCAAACTGATTAGATGTAGAGATCTTTGTTCCACTCGAACTAGCCACATCAGAAGCATTCTTCTTAGTGACTTCCACTTTCTTAGGTTCAGGAGGAGTCTTTTTGGGTTGATATTGAAACTGCGTACCCACAACAGGTTTAGTAAACCCTCCTTGACCCGGAATAGCAGAACCACCTTGCTTTCCCTTCTTCTTATTATTGACTGTCTTGAAACCATCATTAACACGCTTAGGAGGCTGAGCAGGAGGTTCAACAACTTTCGGACATTCAATAAGAGTATGACCAAAAATCTTGCATTTATCACAATGAGGTGATTTCCACTCGTATTCAACCCAGATCTTCTCAATAGTCGAACCCGACCCATCAAGTAACGGTATCTCAACAGTAAGGCTGTCCCTAAGCACCTCATCCGACTTCACTTCAATCATGCATCTAGCAAAACTACTACGGCCCCACGATTCCTTGCACATTTGGCTAGTAAACGCATCTAACCTTTTGGGCGTGCCTATCAATGTGGCAAGGAGACTAAGGCCATCATCAGAAAACATAGCAAGAGGAACATCATGGAATTTAACCCACACCGGGAATTTGGTCAAATCCTCTTTAAGTAAGTTGGTGTTCAATGTCCATGGTTTAAGAATAATAGGTACATTTCTAATCAACCAAGGACCGTTTTCAAGAACATCATCAACACCTTTCTTCGAATTGAACTTAAAAAAGAAGAACCCTTTTGCATTCATCATTACCTTTTGTATACCAAACTTAGCCCACGCATTGCGTACAAAGTAATCAACACAGGAAAAGCAAGGCGTTGACCAAGGAAATACCCATACAAAGTATTCTCAAACCTAGTGTTCACCTCTTCAACCACTTTCATTGGGACAGAAAGATCCACACCATTAGCTTTCTTACTACACTCCAACCTACGAAAGTTTGATATGTGTTTCTTTGGTTCAGTAGAAGTAGCACCAGCATACGATGAAGAAGGTTGTTTCAAAGCATACACACCAACCTTCTCAATACCAACAGCCCCATGTGCATTCGTATCAACCTTATCATTAGCATTATTATGGCCATTAACATTAGAAGCCATAGGACCACTCGTATCATGAGGAGGTTTCGAATAATAACCAATAGCAGTAAGCATCTCCTCTAGCTCCTTCTGTGACTGTGGCACCTTAAGATGCTCAATTGGATTAGCCCCAGTAGAAGTAGTAGCATCCACTGTCACAGCTGGTTTTAATGGTTGCCCATCTTCACCCACAAGAACAAGTTTTCCCTCAAAGATTTGTTTTTCAATAGCACGAATTTTCAATAAAGTATCAAGACCCTCAGGCGTGTCATGACTAGGTGCGTCATGACTGGGGCTTGAACCAAGTGAAACCGGCTCCACTTGTCCATCAGAACGAGAACCAGAAGCCATACTAGTAAACTCATCATTCCTACTATTAGGGTGCATCGTCGATTCCTTATTCACACCAACTTGATCGCCCAAGTTAGTGGTTGGTTTATCAGCTTTCGACGAAGAATCCTTGTTAAAAAACCCTTTCTCCATCTCTCTCACACCCACTTACAATAAACAATCTTAACCAAACGGTAGAACAAGTAATAACCTCCAGCACGCAAGCAATACCAATCAAATAAAATAAACCCTAACTAAAAGTTAGGGTTTAATGCTCCTTGAAGACCAGATTCAACCGTATCCCACCATTATAATGATCATGAAGATAGCATGCAATATATCTTCAATATTAAATAACACCAAGCTTTTAATATGAATAAAATATCAGAACAAGCAGCAAATATTAATCAAGGCAAGGAAAAAACGAATGATAATCACTGACCCACGTTAAAAGTTAAAGGATTAAAATAATCGCATGAAAGAGCTAAACGTATGAAGGTGTAAATCAGTTAGGAAATCACTTTCTTGCCCAAAGCGAATAAAATAAGAATAATCACAAACCAATTTATAATCAACCGACCCACGATGGAGAAAGATTAATAAATTAAAAGGGTTATGATCAGTCGTTAGTTTGGGAATCGAATTCGCTTTCGCCAGAGAGAAAAATACGTAGGTCTGAGTATATCGGGAAGTATGGTCATATATATATATATATATATATATATATATATATATATATATATATATATATATATATATATATATATATATATATATATATATATATATATTAATGAATCAATTATGTGCAATTTGGTATATTATTAATTATGGGTTTACGCAATCGATTCATCGATGTATGTGGCTCACTTTCAATTGGGAGAGTGAAAGCCCTAATTAATATATACATTAATTTAACGTAGACATTGATTATTAATAGGGTTTTATCGAATAAGTTGCATGTGGCTACTTGTTTACACGTATTAAATTGTTAGTTATGTGCGCATTGTTTTTTAGTTGTTTATTTTTTATTTGTTTACTTGTTTGTTTATTATGTGCGACAGTTTTAAGCAAAGGGTAATTTTGAATAGAAAAATAATACGGACTAAACAATGGCGAAATTTGATTTGTTTGAAGAGTTAAGTTTTCAATAGTTTAATTGATTGGTGATTTTGGTACAAATGGTTAGAACGGCTCACCCACTAGAACAAACTATAAAGGGGTTAATAAGGAAGTGCGCACAGTCACACTGAAAGGATGTCTAAGGTTATGCTTTTGCGCTTACCTGGTCCTCTGCCCCCTGTGAGTTCGATTGGAGCTACTTAGTAAGCCATAAATGTACAAACTTATCTTAAGGGCGAATTAGTTTTAATTCCATGCGCTACTTCGGTGGTAACTACCCGAAACACTAAGTGTTTACACTTATGCAAAAGTACGGTATAATGGACGATAATTAACGCTAAATTCCTTGATTGGTGAACCCAATACCTCAATCAAAACTTTGATAATTTGATCTTTATGAATTGGTAATAAAAAGTTTTTTATTAAATTTATGCTACAAGATGAATGCATGACATCTTTGTACATATTTGATTTGACCACATAAAATCAAAACTAGTACCCTTTTAAATTAAGTTATATGCCATCTAACTAAAAGGACACTTGAAGTTGCAATTTACGTCATGACAGTACTTGGCGAGATTGTAATGGAGAGGTAAATCTCTATGTAAAGTCAGACCTTACATGGACATATTTGCAGTTCTTTAAGTTAGACACTTAAGTTGAGTAGGAAGTGAGAACTGGACTCAAGGCATAAGATGGGATGAAACATGTTTATATTTGCAATAGCGTTGGAAAATATAAATCCCATAATGATCTAGGAGTTGGAAATTGTTTGCCAATTAATGTTCGACAGATTACCTTATTATATGCGTTCGTTGCTAGCAGATCAACTGATGTAATGAACCTATGATAATTTGGATCCTAGTTTTCGAGAAAATTATATGGTTATATGTTTATATTACCATTGGGTATATTATATTTTCTTGAAAAGATGTATTATCGAAAATACTAATACTTGAACTTTTTTCTGTAGAAATGGCTCAAAATAACGATAACACTAACACTGCACTAAGTTCTGCGTTCAAAAGTTTTTTTGATCGAGAAAAGTTGACTGGCTCTAAGAATTTCAATGATTGGCACCGCTCTTTGAGAATTGTCTGTAGAGTTGCTGACCGGTTGAAATACCTTTATGAACCTTGTCCTGCTGAACCAACCGGACCTACAGCTACTCAAGCTGAAAAGGATGCTTGGAAAATTGAGTATAAGCGTCATAATGATGTGGCTTGTCTTATGTTAGGAGCGATGGAATCTGCTCTTCAAAAGCAGTTCGAAAACTATTTCCCATATAATATGCTCAATGAACTTCGAACTATGTTTGAGAAACCAGCTGCTGTCGAGATTTATGACTTGACCGACGCATTACACAGCTGTAGGCAGGGAGAGGGTAAACCCGTAAGTGCTCATGTACTGGAAATGAAAGGTTACATGGACCAATTAAGGGCACTTGGCAAAACTTATGATGATGACATGGCTGTGAATCTGATTAATAGATCCCTTAACAAGGATTTTAATGGTTTTGTTAGAAACTTCAATAAGCACTGCGTGGGGAAGACAGTTACTGACTTACACGCATTGCTTATTGATTATGAAAAAGGGTTACCTCAAAAGGTTCCTACTCCCCAGGTACTTGCTATTCAAAGGGGAAGGATAAATAAGCCAAAACCGCATCGTGCGAACAACAAGAAGGGGAAGGGAAAAGGGAAAGTTGATAAAGGTAAAAATATTATGGCCTATCAACCACAACCCAAGAAGTACCCTACTCCTAAGAAGGAAAATCCTAAAAAGGATCAAGCATGCCACCACTGCAAGGTCGTTGGGCATTGGAAGAGAAACTGTGCTCTCTATCTTGATAAATTGCGGGCAAATAAGATGAAGTACGACAGGTCCTCGGGCGCCGGTTTTTCAGGTAATTTATTTGTCATTGAATTATTTACTCTAAATCATAAAAATTCCTGGGTATATGATACTGGATGTGGTATTCACATTTGTAATACACTACAGGGATTTAGAGTGGAGAGGAAGCTAGCCTATGGGGAGCAATATCTGTACGTGGGCAATGGGGCACATGCAGCTGTTGAAGCCATAGGAACGTTTAGTTTAGTATTTCCTTCGGGCTTAGTACTGTTATTGAACAATTGTCATTATGCACCTTCTATAATTAGAGGTGTTGTTTCCTTTTCAGTTTTGTTGAATGATGGTTTTACTCATACTATTTCATGTAATGGAATTTCTGTTTCTTTAAATGGTGTATTTTATTTTAATGCGATTACTGTGAATGGTGTGTTTGAAATTGATGTGATTGGAAATGAATCTAACAAATATAATGATTTGATGTTTAGCATCAATAAGAAAATAAAGTTGGACTTGAATTCTTCTTATCTTTGGCATTGTAGACTTGATCATATAGGCAAGGCTCGCATGCATAAGCTGCAACAAGAAGGGCTTTTGCAAAATATCAATGATGAATCATTTGATAAATGTGAGTCATGCATATCTGGGAAGATGACGAAGAAACCTTTTCATAGCAATATGGAGAGGGCTTCTGATCTACTTGGTCTTATTCATACTGATGTGTGTGGACCACTTAGACATGTGTCAAAGAGAGGTGCTAGCTACTTCTTAACCTTTACTGATGATTTCAGCCGTTATGGTTATGTTTATTTACTTAAGCATAAACATGAGGTGTGTGAAACATTTAAGGTTTTCAAAGCTGAAGTAGAACAACAATTGGGAAAGAAGATTAAAGCTCTTCGATCCGATAGAGGAGGCGAGTATCTAAGCCAAGAGTTTAAAGATTACTTAGCTGAGAATGGAATTGTCCAGAATCTCACTTCTCCATATACTCCACAACAAAATGGTGTATCTGAGAGAATAAATCGTACATTGTTGGACATGATACAATCTATTTTTAATCTTACCACTCTACCTTTATCCTTTTGGGATTATGCTTTAGAATCAGCTGTTCGCATTCTAAATATGGTTCCCACAAAGAAGGTTGATAAGACACCATATGAAATATGGCATGGTAAAGCTCCTAACATGTCTTATTTAAAGGTCTGGGGTTGCGAGGCGTATGTTAGACGTGACTCAGCAGATAAACTCCAACAAAGATCTGTAAAGTGTATCATCGTAGGATACCCTAAGGAAACTATGGGTTACTACTTCTACTATCCAACTGAAAATAAAGTAATTGTTGCTAGGTATGGAGATTTTCTTGAAAGAGATCTCGTATCTCAAGAATTCAGTGGGAGAGTTTATGATATGGAAGATGATCATGAAGATGCATTACCTTCTGAAAACACTAACGTACTTCCGGTAGAACCTGATAGTCTGGGTCCTCCACCAGATGTTGAAGTGATTCCCGTTCGTAGATCCGTAAGGACTACGCGTACACCTGAACGTCTATGTCTTAACGTAGAGGTTGAGGAAACTATGTTAGGAGATCTTGGAGAGCCTACTAGTTATAAAGCTGCCATGGCAAGTCCTGAAAAGGAAATATGGCAAGTTGCAATGAATGGGGAAATGAAATCCATGAGAGAAAATGAAGTCTGGGAAGAGGTTGACTTACCTCCAAACGCCAAGGTGGTTGGAAGTAAGTGGCTCTATAAAATTAAGACTGACATGGATGGCAATATACACGTCTATAAAGCTCGTCTAGTTGCGCAAGGTTTTACTCAAACTTATGGCATAGATTACGAGGAGACCTTTTCCCCTGTAGCGGACATTAGAGCTATTAGAATTCTCATAGCTATAGCAGCGTACTATGACTATGAGATATGGAAAATGGATGTCAAAACCGCCTTCTTGAATGGTCGCTTAGATGAAGACATCTATATGAAGCAACCTGAGGGGTTCGTGAATCCACAATTTCCAAACCGTGTATGCAAACTTCAAAGGTCCATTTATGGATTGAAGCAAGCATCAAGGCATTGGAATAAGAGATTTGATGAAGAAATCAAAAGGTATGGATTTATTCAAAATCTTGATGAGCCATGTGTATATCACAAAGTTAGTGGGAGTGATGTAATTTTCCTTATCCTTTATGTCGATGACATATTAATTATGGGAAAAGACATTCCAAGTTTGCAAAATGTTAAGGCATATCTTGGGAAGTGTTTTTCCATGAAGGATTTAGGAGAAGCTGCATACATTCTGGGAATCAAGATCTACCAAGATAGGTCAAAGCGGTTAATTGGTTAAAGTCAAAGCGCTTACATTGATAAAATATTGAAGAGATTCAATATGCAAAATTCCAAGAAAGGATATTTGCCGATGGAAGTAAAGCATGGCTTATGTAGCGATATGTGTGCTTCAACACCTGCTCAGGTGGCACGCATGCTGAAAGTTCCTTATGTTTCGACAGTAGGATCTATTATGTATGCTGTGAGATGCACAAGGCCAGATGTGGCGTTCGCTCAGAGCATGACCAGTCGATATCAACAGAATCCGGGTGAACTTCACTGGACTGCTGTTAAACATATTCTAAAGTATCTTAGGAATACGAAAGATATGTTTTTAGAGTATGGTGGAAATCCAGACACAGAGCTTGGTGTTACAGGTTACTGTGATGCGTCTTGGCAATGTGATAAAGATGATACGAAGTCTCAGACGGGTTATGTCTTTGTCATCAATGGAGGAGCAGTTGACTGGAAGAGCAAGAAGCAGAATACTATTGCGATGTCTGCGACAGAAGCCGAATACATAGCTGCTTCGGAAGCTGCAATGGCGGCTGTTTGGATTAGGAAATTCATTTATGGGCTTGGTGTTATGCCTTCAATTGAATCACCTATTGATATGTATTGTGACTATTCTGCTGCAATCATATTTGCCAATGAACCTGGAGTCATGAAGGGCACCAGACATTTTCTACGGAAGTATCACTATGTTCGGGAGCAAGTCCGCGAAGGTGAAATTAATCTATTGAAAGTTCACACAGATGATAACTTAGCTGATCCTTTCACTAAGGCTTTAGCTAAAGACAAGCTTATTGGACTTGCCAATGGAATTGGACTTCGTTTAGCTAATAGTTTCATGCATAACTGTGATTAGTATTTGGATAAAGGATATTGTAAAACATTTATTATTTTTTTGATGAAATAAAGTTTGGATTATGTTTATTTTCATTTATAATATTGTTGTCCTATGTTTGCATGTTTAATCCGTGAGTAACTAAGTTATTCTAAATGTCCGTTGTCGATTAATGATATGGGAGTATCATTAAATTAAGACAAATCTGAGAGATGTGGTAGAATATACTTGAAAGTATATTGATGAGAATGCATACCAATTTCGGATGATATTCAATGAATTGAATATAGGACTTATCTCAACTACATAATTTACTTTGTGGATATTGTTATAAGTAAATTATGAATAGTTATCCTCAGACTTGAGATACCAGATAAGTGTCATGAATGTAGTGCATTTCTGTGGAGCAACTTAACGCTATACGTAACTGGTAGTCATAAGGGTTGTTTTCAGAACTGTTACAAAGTTTGTGGGTTAGTCTCGTAGTCAAGATAGAATTTGTTCCTTCAAATTTATTTGGAGTTTAATACTGGTGGGCCCCTCGTAGGGTTGACAAGATGTTTGTGCGGCCGCACCCAAAATCTTCCCTAAATATGTTTAGAAGATTTGGTAATCTTAGTCAATCACTTACAACGAGAAACAGAATAGTTTAATAAAGAATGACTTAATTCCATATCTTTATTTAACATGGTATTAGAAACAAAATGATAGTAATAATGAGAAATCATTAAAAGGTTTTCCAGGAGCCTTACTCGAGTTGTACTAGAGGCATCGAAGTGTTGCTAGACGCTAACCGATGTGATCACTCTATTAAGATATATCCAAGTGGGAGCTGTTGGTTTTATGGATATAAATTAGTAGACGTGAGTTAGGATCGAACTCGAGACCACGGGATTGCACACTTTACGTATGAGAATTAAAGTTAAATAATTAAATATAAATGTTGTATTTATTTATTAATTAAACGAAATAACATAACGGAGGTTAAGTAATTAGTGTAATGGACTAACGGGCGTTAAATGTATTTGGAAAATTACTAAGTTGTAAATAACGGGAAGGTTCCGGAATCCCCTTGGGATGCATAGAACCGATCGGCCAAGGGAACCCCAACCCAACCCAATTACAACTCAAACTTGTTCACCAAGTTTGCTTGAGTATATATACAAAATCAAAGGTGTTTGTAAATTATCTCTTGTATTCATTAGCTAAACCTAAAAGTGTTTTGTGTGTGTTTTTGCTCCAAAACCGGTCGAACACCTTCTTAGGGTGTCGATCCCTTACTTTTCCAATAACCAAGTTATTTGTTTAATCAAAACTAGCATTACTTTAATTCGGTTTAGTACGTGTGTACAAGAAAGTGGTACTAACACATAATTGTTAGTATTCTTGGATTGAATTACAAAACGGTAAGGGGTAATTCAAATAATCCTAATTAAATCAAATTAGGGTTTTTCCATTGCTAGTTTTCCGGAATTGATTCTTGAATCGAAAATGTACGCATATTCTTCTTATGTTAATTAATTATTCGTTAACAAATCATGTACGCTTCCGCATGTATACTTTGATATTTTTGTGATTATTTATTGAATGTCATGTTATATAATTCCAACATATAGGTACCTAGTGCTCTTAGAAATGATGCAGCGGATGGGGGTCCAACAGGTAAGAACACATAATAGATCGGGGCCTGATCTACAACTATGAGGCACTTTATTTTGCATACTCAAAAATCCTTGCATACTAAGGGATAAATCCCCACCTTCCATCTAGTTTGATCTAATGGTGGGGATTAACCTAAGATTTAATATGTCTAAACCTAAGTCCATGTTTTTTTCTTGTCTTTTTCTTGTCTTTTTATATTTCTTATTTATTTTCTCATTATTTGTAATTTTTTTAATCACTTTTTTTAATTTCACGTTTTTTTGTTTTTTTTGTTTCGTTTTCGTTTTCGTCAGTTTTCATACGTTTTTGTCCGCTTTTTCCGCTTTTTATACGTTTTCGTCTGTTTTCATACGTTTTCTTACGTTTTCGTCTGTTTTCTTACGTTTTCGTCCGTTTTCATAAGTTTTCGTCCGTTTTCTTACGTTTTCGTCCGTTTTCATTCGTTTTCGTCCGGTTTGTTACGTTTTCGTCAGTCTTGTTACGTTTTCGTCTGTTTTCTAACATTTTCGTCCGTTTTCTTACGTTTTTGTCCGTTTTCATACGTTTTTGTCCGTTTACATACGTTTTCGTCCGTTTTCTTACGTTTTCATACGTTTTCGTCTGTTTTCTTACATTTTCGTCCGTTTTCATACGTTTTTGTCTGTTTTCTTACGTTTTCGTTCGTTTTTTACGTTTTCTTACCTTTTCTTCTGTTTTCTTACGTTTTTGTCCGTTTTCTTATGTTTTCGTTCGTTTTCTTACGTTTTCGTCCGTTTTCATACGTTTCCGTCCGTTTTCATACGTTTTCGTCCGTTTTCTTACGTTTTTGTCCGTTTTCATACGTTTTCTTACGTTTTCGCCTGTTTTCTTACATTTTCGTCCGTTTTCCTATGTTTTCGTACGTTTTTGTCCGTTTTCATACCTTTTCGTCTGTTTTCTTACGTTTTCGTCCGTTTTAATACGTATTCGTCTGTATTCTTACGTTTTTGTTCGTTTTCTTACATTTTCATCGTTTTTCATAGGTTTATATACGCTTTCGTCTGTTTTTTTTACGTTTTCGTCTATTTTTAGATGCTTTCGTCTGTTTTTAGACATTTTCGTCCATTTTCATCCGTTTTTATACGTTTTCGTCCGTTTTCAGACGCTTTTTTCCGTTTTCATACGTTTTTATATGCTTTTCATTCGTTTTTATACGTTTTTATTCGTTTTCATACGTTTTCGTCCATTTTCTGCAGTTTTTATACGTTTTCGTCTATTTTCATATGTTTTCATGCTTATTATTAAACTTTATTATATTACATGTCTAATATCAATTGTGATATTTTATTATAAAAAAGTTAATGTCTAATATCACTTGTGTTATTTCATAAACAAACAAGTATGTTTTTTAACCTTTAAGATCACCTGAGATATTTCATTGCTCTGTATATTTTTTATGTATTATCACCTATGTGTTTTCTAATATTTTTATAATTTTCAGTTACAAGATAGTTTTTGTGCCTTTCATCGCAATTGACAAGCGCATATTTTGTTAATGCAATCAATGTATTATACTCTTAGTAGAAATAAAAGGATTAAAGTCTCTTTAGGTGAATTTTTATTTTGTTCAAAAAAATGCTAATTTAATGCAACACTTGTTTGATTTTGAGAATATGTCAAGTCTCTATTTTCATAGTTTGCTTCCTTTTTATTCATTTTGATATTTTTAAGTGACACTTATTTATCTCCTGTGATATAACACTGTAAGAAAGATGAAGAGTATTACACTCTTCATCATATATGTGTTATCAGTTGTGATACTCAACAAATAATGTGAAATATTAAATTCATACAAAATGTGATAAGAATTTAGTATTTTACCAAATATATATGAAAGAAATGATAATAAACATCACTTATTATATTACTGTGATGATTCTGTTCATTTTTTTTATTTGTGTTTTTGAAAATATTTAGGAAGATTTTTGTGTTTTATGATAATATGAAATATTAGAAAATGTGTTTAACTGAAAACAAAAGATGTTATGAAACTTTTGTTAGACTTGTGGTGGATTTTTCTATTTAATGGATACATTGTGTATGTTTCGATAGGTTTTATAGTGGAATTTAAAAATATCTATGGTTGAATCAGCAAACTAAAGAAGTTATGGTTGAAGAAAGCACACATCTTTATAAACAAATTGAGTAAGCTCAAACACCTGTGATATCACACATGATATCACATGTGATATCACCTCACAGGTGATATCACATGATATCATATGTGATATCATTGGTGATATCACAAGTGATATAAACTATGATATCACACATGCTATCACCGGTAATATCACACATGATATCACAGGTGATAGCAACGGTGTTATCACACATGATATCACGTGTGATATCGCAAGTGAGGTGATATCACAAGTGTTTGAGCTTCCTCAATTTGTTTATAAAGATGTGTGCTATCTTCAACCATAGCTTATTTAGTTTGCTGATTCAACCATAGATATTTTCAAATCCCGCTATAAAACCTATCGAAACATGCACAATGTATCCATTAAATAGAAAAATCCACCACAAGTCTAAAAAAAGTATCATAACAACTCTTGTTTTCAGTTGAACAACTTTTCTAATATTTCATAATATCATAAAACACAAAAATCTTCCTAAATATTTTCAAAAACACAACCATCACATTCTTAGTTGAGTATCACAACTGATAACACATACATGATGAAGAATGTAATACTTTTCATCTTTCTTACAGTGTTATATCACAAGAGATAAATAAGTGTCACTTACAAATATCAAAATGAAAACGTCTGAAAACGGACAAAAACGTATAAAATCGAATGAAAAACGTATAAAAACCTAAGAAAACGGACAAAAACGTCTGAAAACGAACAAAACGTATAAAAATAGACAAAAACGAACAAAAACGGATGAAAACGTATGAAAACGGACGAAAACGTATAAAAACGTCTGAAAACTGACGAAAACTTCTAAAAATGGATGAAGACGTAAAAAAACGGATGACAACGTATGAAAACGTCTGAAAATGGACGAAAACGTATAAAAACGGACGAAAATACTTGAAAACGTAAAAATACAGACGAAAACGTCTAAAAACGGGCGAAAATACATAAAAACCAGAAAAAACAGACAAAAACGTATGAAAATGGATGAAATTGGCCGAAAACAGACGAAAACGTATGAAAGCGTAAAAACACGTCTGAAAAAGTATGAAAAATGGACGAAAACGAAAGAAAACGGACGAAAACGTATGAAAACGAGCGAAAACGAAAGAAAATGGACGAAAACGTAAGAAAACAAACGAAACGTAAGAAAACAAACGAAAACGTATGAAAACGGACGTAAACGGGCGAAAACGTAAGAACACATACGAAAACGTATGATAACAGACGAAAACGTATAAAAACGGACGAAAACGTCTGAAAACAGACGAAAATGTCTAAAAACGGTCGAAACGTATGAAAACGGACAAAAACGTCTAAAAACATACGAAAACGTATATAAACGTATGAAAACGTACAAAAACGTCAGAAAATGGACGGAAACGTACGAAAACGGATGTAAACGTACGAAAACGGATGAAAAGAGACGAAAACGTCTGAAATCATACTAAAACGTAAAAAAAAAGGACGAAAACATATGAACACGAGCGAAAACGTATAAAAACGAACGAAAAGGTATAAATACAGATAAAAACGTATGAAAGCGGAAAAAAAAACTTGAATAAAAAAACGTGAATTTAAAATTAAATAAAATAATAATGAAAAAAACTTGTTAAAAAAAAAAAAAAAAAAAAAAAAAAAATGTGAATTCCAAAAAAAATGTGAATTTCAAAAAAAAAAAAAAAAAAAAACATGAATTTGAAATCATAACGTGAATTCAAAATAATAATAATAATAATAATAATAAAAGTTAATAAATAAGAGTAACAAATAGACAAAGAAAAAGGATAAAAAAACATGGACTTAGGTTTCCATATTAAATCTTAGGTTTATCCCCACCATTATATCAAACTAGATGGATGATGAGGATTTGTCCCTTGGTAAACACCAAAATAAGAGTAATCATTTGAAAATTCCTCCTACAACTATACATATGCACTTAAGCACTTAAAACACCAGTGTAGTGATTGCTTAGAAAATGTAACCTATATCTTTATTTCCAAACATACATACCAAACTTGTCCTAATATTATTTCACTGCTATATATTATTCAAACGTTTGGCCAATCCACTACATCAATATTGTTTGAAGAACTAAAATTCACGTAAATAGATCCTGAGTAACGCAAAACTAAAATTTACGTAAATCACCAAAATGCCCTCCTTTTTTTATTATTATTATTATTATTATTATTATTATTATTATTATTATTATTTTTTTTTTTTTTTTTTTTTATAATAATCACACTTTTATTAAAAACTCATAGGATTACAAAAGATTGGTGGGGAGCCTCGAAACCAACTGAGCCCCCACACCTCTAGCAATGGTAAAACCAATCCTATTAAAGATATGAACTGCTGCACGCGCTCCAATGTCCTGGGTCATAGAGAAACGTCGAACACGCTTAAGTAAGGTGACTGCATCTTTCTCAAGTTCTCCAAAGGAAGAAAAAGAGAAGGGGAGAAACCCATATCCAATATCCACACATTTAGCATCATACTTGACCCGTTTGCGCTGTGCAGCATCACAGATCGCTCGCCCTGGTATAAAATCAATCAACCCGGATTGCGTCAAAGGCGACGAACCCGTAAGATCAACACATACGTCACGTCCGCTATCCCAAGAGTAGAGTAATATGTCAGCCGGTCGCAAAGATCTGTCTCCATCTCCAAAAAGCCCAATATCCACCTCCTTGCGAGCGGAAATCCCTGACCGAGAGCATATATCAACAAGAACATCGCGCACAAGGTTGTGACGATGTTTAATGCCAATAATACCCGCACACGAAACAGCGTGATCCCCGTAAATATCTCCAGGAAAAACCCTAGAGCAGGCAGAACAAGGTACCTGAACAGTGAAAAGAGGAACACCCAAACGATAACACAGTACACAACGATAAGCCCTGGCATTCATAGTTTGTCCCAATCCAGATATCGGAGCCACCCTAAGCCAATCCGAGGTGTGATCCTCCTTTAAAGAACTCCATAACGCCATCTGTCGAGGGGAAAGATGGAAAGTAGATTCAACAGTTTGGGAAACCCGACCGAAATATATATCTGCCAATTTCTTCATAAGTTTGGGGGCAGCGACTTCGCTAGGGTTACTCAAAAGGTCAATATCCATATTCACATTAAAAGTACAGAGAGCATCATCAAAAGAGGGACCAGCAGTTACAATACCCGAACCATGAAGAAGCTTAGTCTGTAAGCCAGCCGATTGAAGTCTAGAAGCAAGGAAAGCATAATTCAAGACATCACCTGCAGAATATAAACCAAGTCCCCCAAAAGCAAAAGGTAAGGTGGCGAGTCTCCACTGCCAATCACCAAAACCAGGTCCAGAAGCAGTGACAATACGCTCCAAGGAAGAACGAAGTGCCGCATCAAAAGAAACCTGAGCACACTCAAAGACCCGAGGAGAACATGTGCGCATAGAAAAATAGAGCTTAGAAATACCAGCACATGTACGGAGTAACAACAACTCGCATTGAGGGTCATTAAGTTTGGCAACTGCCTCCATAAGTTCAATAGTTTTAGCAACCCTTTTCAGGACCAACTTACTACCAAACTCAAAATCCACACTAACAGGTCCACCCAATAATTTAACACCATGTGAGGGGCGAGAAATATTAGGGGGGAAAACACCATCATACCTGCTTCTAGGGTCCTCTTGTGGCCAAAAGACTTCAGTTTTATCAACATTGAGGTGTAAGCCACGACAAGGTCCGTCTGCCATAATCATCTCTAAAACCTTACCAACAACCAAGGTATCACCAATAATAGTGCCATCATCCAAATACCAAGCTTGAAAAGAAAGGTCAAAAGAATCTCTAATCTTACATGCTAAGGGATGTAAAACTAAAGCAAAAAGAAGAGGCCCAAGCGGATCACCTTGTTGCACACCTTGATGGGACCAAAGAGTATGCTCACCATAATATAATCTAGCAGGACTAGAGTAGCAGAACTCCACCCATTGTGAAATAGCCGGGAAATGCAATCGAACCTCACGTAACATAACAGCCCGGTCCACCATGTTGAAGGCGTTTTTAAAGTCAACCAACAACATGGATAAACCAACATCACACCCACGGTCCTCAACCAAACGGTTCACAGCATGAAGAATAGCTTCCCCACCCCCAGACACCCCAACACCAAGTTGTAAATCATCGAAATAACCGTCAGAAGAGTGGCTAAGCATGGAAGCACAAACCTTGGAAACTAAACGCCTCCAAACAGTCCCAACAGCAATAGGACGGATACCCCCTCCTGGTTTGACTAAGGGTGTGAGAGGAGCACTAGCAATATACTCCCCCAGCGCCCTCGGACAGTTACCAGCAAGAAAGAGGTTCACCACTTGGGTAATAGAAGCGATCAACTCATCAGAAATAGCTACAGCTGCACCACTCAAACAATCCAAAAGGTGTTGGGCACGCAACCCATCTCGCCCACAAGAAGTACCACGAGGGAAACTCTTGATCATGTCAAGAACGATAGACGGGGATGCGGTAAGGTGATGATGGTCAATAGGTACATCAGGCAAGAGAGGAGCAGACTGAAAAGGGTGTTTAGCTCTTAAGTCTTCAAGAGTAGAAACATCATAAGGTGCAACACCAGAAGACGAAAGAACTCTGACCGCAGCAGTATAATGACCATCACAAATCTTCCTCTTACATTGCTTGACATTACGATCACCCAAATCCAAACTATCATCATCAATAGTAGACCATGATGGAAGGGGCTCAGCTAAAACCTCACGCACAACCTGCAAACTACCACCAGGAGAGCCCCAAGCATGAATAGCATTAACAATATACTCTTCCTGACGTTGACGCTTAGTGACAGACCTACTCTCTTGACTACTCCTCGGGCAAAAGGTTTTAAGCAGACAAAGCGGCAAGACAAATAAACTAACCCAAACAGAGATGTCATCAGGCGTGCAGATCACCTTATCAAGAGCTCTTTTCAAAGTACGAGAGAACTCCAACCGACATTTGGGAGGGATAGATTTGACAGTCCGCAACCCCCTAGCAAATAAAGCATCAAGAAGGGCCAGGTCAAAACCACTAAACACGTCCAAAACCGAATCCTCAACAAGGGCTACATGGGAAGGAACATGTGGCTTAGGGAGATCATGTAGCACAAACCGAACAACACCATCACCACAATCGGGAGGAGACACAAAATCAGAACCCGCACCATGACGACACTTAGCCCGGAAAGTATGCGTTTTAAAACAACCACCACACAACCACAAACCCATACGCTTAAGAGTGACCTCAGCCCTTTCAAAAATAGTCAGATCCGTCAAAAGAGATTGCCTAGTGATAGTTTGAGCCTCACCACTGAAGTGCCGATCACGGAGATGTGTGATCAAAGAGGTTTTAGTAAGACCATTTCCACCACCATCTCGACATCCATTTAAACCAATAAAGGGACAATGAAATCGTACAGCTGGCATGGGAACAAAGCAAAACCACAACCTTTTGTAACCACAAATAACCACGCAAAACAAAGGCCCCAACAGAAGCAACCGAAACCTGTGAAAACGCACCCAAAACAGCCAAGCGAACGAAACCTGTAACGAGAGCAAACCACTCGAAACCCAAGACCAACAAGCAACCAATGCGGCCTAAACGCAGCAAACTAACCCACCGTGTTAATAACCACAACAGCGCGCATCAATGCTCGAAAATAACCTGGTGCGTGGGGAACTCCAAATACAGTTTCGAAGTAACCTGGTGTGCGAGGAGAGTTTCAAACAGTTCGAAGTAAACTGACTGAAGGGAGCCCACTACAATCAGTGCCAAAACCAATGCAAGGCAGCCAAAAAGCAAAGGGAACCCCTAAAAGCAGCGTATGTATACAGCAGATGAGAGTTTCAAAAAGAAACCCTAAAAAAAATGAGTAGCAGGTGCGAGTTTCAAAAAGAAACCCTTAAAACGAAAAAAAGAAGGATCTGAAGAGAAAAACCATGGATGATATACATGAACCCGATCAAAACCCAACTGAGTGTTGAATCATGGACGGGGAAGGATTATTATTATTATTATTATTATTATTATTTGTTTTATTTTATTATTATTATAATAATAATAATTATTAGTATTAACATAATAAACTTACATAAAATTAGATGGGAGTCTAGACACAAGTTGTACTCTCACTTTATTATTATTATTATTATTATTATTATTATTATACTTTTTTTTTTCTTTTTTTTTTTTTTTTTTTTTTTTTAATAAAAACATCACTTCATTAGAAAACCAAAAGAATTACAAAAAATTGGTGGGAAGCCGAGACACTAATTGGGCTCCCACTCCTTTCTGAATACAAAAGCTAAGTCTGTGAAAAATAAAAGCCCCACTTTTGACACTATTCGAGTGGCTAATAGCAACAGTCTTGATACGTGAAATCGTGTCCAAAGCTTCCGTGTCAAGCTCCCCAAATGTAGAGAAAGCAAAAGGGATGAACTTGTAGCCATTTTCTTCACATTTGGACACGTATTTCTTTTTCTTCTTCTCCACAGCGTTATGTAAGGCCACCCCGGGGGCCCACGCAGACACATCAATACCCGCAAAAGGAGAGATTCCAGTCACATCCAAACACGCGTCCTTACCTTGGATCCAGTTGAATAATAGCAGGTCTGCTGGGCGCAGCTCTTTCCCGTCCTTCGAAAGAAACCCCAATGAGGCCTCCTTTTTCACCATAATCCCAACCTTGGAACATATGTCGACAAGAATATCACGCACCAAATTATGTCTGAATTTCACCCCCACTTCACTGGAACAGTGAACTGCATGATCCCCCCATTGGTCCATACGATGCTTGCAGCTCGGGCAGGAGCTACCTTCAGAAAACATAGGTATTATTATTATTATTATTATTATTATTATTATTATTATTATTATTATTATTATTATTATTATGTTACAAAAACATCACTTTATTAGATACTATATGATCCTTCATTTCTCTAACTATAGCAAAGATAATTTTACTAAAGATGTAAACAATAGCTCGCCCCCAAATCCTCAATGTCTTGAGCTACGGAGAACTTTCAGATCCACTTCAGTAATGCTACCGCATCCTTCTCTAATTCCCCAAAAGAAGAGAATAAGAATTAGAGAAAACCATATCAATATTTGCGCACTTAGCCGCATACTTAACGCGTTTACATTGTGTTGCCTCCCAGTTTGCGTCAAAGGCAAGGACCCTGTAAGATCCACATATATATCAAGCCCTTCGTACCACACATATAGAAACATATCAGTTGGACGTAAGGGTTTGTCACGCCTTATCGAAAACCCTTATCGAAAATCCTAATATCAACTTCTTTACTAGTTGAAACCCTTATTGAAAACAGATGTTGACAAAGGGTTATCGCGCTCAACGTTTATGACGATGTTTAATCCCAATAATACCCCAACACACGGTTATTATTATTATTATTATTATTATTATTATTATTATTATTATTATTATTATTATTATTATTATTATTATTATTATTATTATTATTATTATAAACATCACTTTATTAGAAACTCAAAGGATTTACAAGAAGTTAGTGGGAAGCCGAGATACTAACTGGGCCCCCACTCCTCTAGCTATAGAAAAGCTAATCCTACTAAAGATATGAAAAGCAACACGCGCTCCAATGTCTTGGGTCATCGAGAACTTTCGGATTCGCTTCAGTAAGGTCACCGCATCCTTCTCAAGTTCCCCAAAAGAGGAGAATGAGAAGGGGAGAAACCCATATCCAATATCCGCGCACTTAGCCTCATACTTGACGCGTTTACGTTGTGCAGCCACAGACACCGCATGACCAGGTACAAAATCAACCATACTAGTTTGCGTCAAGGGCGATGACCCAGTCAAATCAACACATACATCAAGCCCTCCGTCCCATGAGTAGAGCAACATATCAGTTGGACGTAATGGTTGGTCCCTTTCTCCACTAAGCCCGATGTCAACTTCTTTACGAGCTGAAATCCCAGATCGAGAACAGATGTCAACCAAGGTATCGCGCACCACGTTATGCCGATGTTTAATACCAATAATGCCAGCACACGATACAGCATGGTCCCCATAAATATCCCCGGTAAAGACCCTAGAACAAGCTGGACATGGCATCTGAATAGAAAATAAAGGAACACCCAATCGATAGCATAACACACATCGGTAGGTCCTAGCATTCATAGTCTGCCCCAGACCAGAGATCGGGACCACCCTAAGCCAATCAGAAGTATGGTCCTCCATCTGAGATTTCCATAAAGCCATTTGTCGAGTGGATAAAGAAAATGAGGATTCAGCCGTTTGAGTAACAACTATATCTGCCAGTTTCTTCATAAGTTTGGGGGCAGCGATCTCACTTGAATTACTCAAAAGGTCAATCTCTATTTTAACATTAAAAGCACATAAAGCATCATCAAAGGAAGGCCCAGAAGTAACAATACCAGAATGTCAGAGCAACTTAGTCTGCAAGCTAGCAGATTGGAGTCTTGATGCAAGGAATGCATAGTTCAAGACATCACCTGCCGAGTAAACACCAAGCCCCCCAAACACAAAGGGTAAGGTGGCAAAACCATAGGATTATTATATTTTTGTTTTTATAAAAACATCACTTTGATTAGAAACAAAACCATAGGATTACAAGAAATTAGTGGGGAGCCTCAAAACAATCTGGGCTCCACACCTTTAGCAATAGCAAAACTAATCCTATTGAAGATATGAGTAGCAGCACGCGCCCCAATGTCTTGATTTATAGAGAACTTTCGGATCCGCTTAAGTAAGGTCATTGCATCTGCCTCAAGTTCCCCAAGAGGAAAATGAGAAAGGGATGAACCCATATCCAATATCCGCACATTTAGCTCTGTACTTGACGCGCTTACGTTGTGCAGCGTCAATCACCACACGACCTGGCACAAAATCAATCATACCAGTTTGCGTGAGGTGAGACGACCCCGTCAAATTGACACATACGTTCTGCCCTCCATCCCAGGAATAGAGCAAGATATCTGCTGGCCGTAAGACTTGCTCCCTTTCTCCACCCAACCCGATGTCGACCTCTTTACGAGCTGAGACCCCGGATCGAGAATAGATATCAACCAAGGTGTCGCGCACCATGTTGTGCCGATGTTTAATACCAATCGTGCCAGTACACGATATAGCATGGTCCCCGTAAATATCCCCCTTGAAAACCTTGGAACAAGCTGAGCACGGCATCTGAACAGAGAAAAGGGGAACGCCTAGCCGATAGCATAATACGCACCTGTAAGTTCTGGCATTCATAGTCTATCCCAGCCCAGATATCGGAACCACCCTAAGCCAGTCTGAAGTGTAGTCCTCCTTTTGCGACCACCAGAGTGCCATTTGTCGAGGAGATAGGCAAAATGTGGATTAAGCCATTCGGGTAACACGTGTGAAATATATATCTGCCAATTTCTTTATGAGTTTGGGGGCAGCGACCTCATCCGAGTTACTCAGAAGGTCAATCTCCATTTTCGCATTAAAAGCGCTCAAGGCCTCTTCGAAGGAAGGTCCAAAGGTTACAATATCAGAGTGTTTGAGGAGCTTAGTCTGTAGTTTGGCAGATTGAAGTCTAGACGCAAGGAATGCATAGTTCAAGGCATCCCCTGCTGAATATACACCAAGCCCCCCAAATGTAAATGGCATGGTAGCCAGCCTCCATTACCAATCACCAAATCCAGGCCCAGAAGCAGTAACAATACGTTCCAGAGAAGAACGCAGTGCCACATCAAATGCAACGTGAGCAGGCTCAAAGACCCTAGGAGAACATGTGCGCATAGAGAAATATAACTTTGAAATGCCGGCACAAGCACGAAGGAGTAACAATACACATTGGGGTCCCTAAGCTTAGCAACAGCATCCATGAGCTCAATAGTTTTAGCCACACTGAAAGTGTATGCTAGTCGGCCAACCCAATAATTTGACACCAAGCAGCGGTCTACCAATATTGGGCCGGAAAACACCTGCAAGCATGCCTCTTGGGTCTTCCTTTGGCCAAAAAACCTCGGTTTTATCAACATTGAGGTGCAGGCCACGCCGTGGTCCATCCAACATAATAAGCTCTAAAGCCTTCCCCACGACCAAGGTATCTCCAATAATAGTACCATCGTCTATTAGAAACTCAAGGGTTTACAAGAAGTTAGTGGGGAGCCGCGATACTAGCTGAGCCCCCACTCCTCTAGCTATAGCAAAGCTAATCCTACGAAAGATATGAAGAGCAACACGCGCCCCAATGTCTTGAGTAACGGAGAACTTTCATATTCGCTACAGCAAGGTCACCACGTCCTTCTCAAGTTCCCCAAAAATGATAATGAGAAGGGGAGAAATCTATATCCAATATTCATGCACTTATTATTATTGTTGTTGTTGTTGTTGTTGTTGTTGTTGTTGTTGTTGTTATTATTATTATTATTATTTTGTTTTTATTTTTATTTTTATTTTTTATAAAACATCACTTCATTAGAAAACCAAAAGGAATTACAAGAAATTGGTGGGAAGCCGAGACACTAGTTGGGCTCCCACTCCTTTCTGGATACAAAAACTTAGTCTATGAAAAATAAAGGCACCACTTTTGACATTATTTGAGTGGCTAACAGCAATGTTCTTGATGGTGAAAGGGTATCCAACGCCTCCGCGTCAAGCTCCCTAAATGTTGAAAAATCAAATGGTATGAACTTGTAACCGTTTTCTTCACATTTGGATGCATATGTCTTTTTCTTCTTCCCCACAGCGTTATGCAAGGCTACCCCCGGGGCCCACGAAGACGCATCAATACCAGCAAAGGGGGAGATTCCAGTCACATCCAAACACGCATCCTTACCTTGGATCCAATTGAATAACAACAAGTCTGCTGGACGTAGCTCTTTCCCATCCCTTGAAAGAAATCCCTAAGGAGCCTCCTTCTGCACCATGATCCCCACCTTGGAACATATATCAACAATAACATCACGTACCAGGTTATGCCTGAACTTCACACCCACTTCACTAGAACAGTGAATTGCATGATCTCCTCATTGGTCCATACGATGCACATTGCAACTTGGGCAAGGACTACCTTCAGAAAACATAGGTATAGAAAGCCTATAGCACAACACCGAACGGAATTGGCGATGGTTCATCCTCTGGCCTAGCCCATCAATAGGTATGGTGAATAGGAACTCTTGTGCTTGTGGGGCGCGGATGCTACTGAGAATAGTCGCTTATTTTAGACTTAACAAATACTTGGAAACAAGATCTTTCTTAACGACACCAAAGTAACACTTTGCCAAGGTTTTCATCATATGGGGGCAGGAGCGTCAGTGGTGACAGAGAGCACGTCTATGTTGCAAGTAATGTTGAAAGTGTCAAGAGCATGTTGAAATGAAGAACCATGAGAATTAATGCCCGTTTTTATCAATATCTAGTCCTGTAGATCACTCATTTGCAAACGAGATGCGAGGAAGGCGTACTGGATAATACCACTCGTGGCAGGGATGCCAAGCCCACCCATCTTTATTGGGAGAGTGGCTAATCGCCACTGCCAATCACCAAACCCTGGTCCTGAGGCAGTAATGATCTTCTCCAACGAGGCACGTAGCATCTAATCAAACTGAACTTGGGCCTCTCGTAAATACAAGGGGGAGCATGTCCTCAAAACGTAAGATAATTTCGCAACCCCGGCGCAATTTCAAAGAAGGAGGAGCTCACATTGGGGATTATTAAGATTAAGAATTGCCTCCATTAACGAGATAGTTTTAGAGACCCTTTTCAAAGCCAGATCCTGGAAAAAGCTTTCATCCAAACTAACTGAACCACCAAGAAGTTTGACACCATTGGCCGGAAGAGAGATATAATGGAAAAACACCCTCCCCCTGCTTCTGGGATCCTCCATAGGCCAGAAAAGTTCGGTTTTATCAACATTCAAAAACAAACCCCTAGCCGGACCATCTCTCATAATAATGTCGAGCGCCTTGGCAACCATAAGGGTATCTCCGACAATAGTACCATCATCGAGATACCAAGCCTGAAGAGTGAGCTCACAAGTCTGATTAATAGTCTGGACTAAAGGATGCAAAGCAAGGGCAAACAACAAAAGGCCTAGCGGATCCCCTTGTTGAACACCTTGACGGGACTAAAGGATAGAATCATCATAATAAAGTCTAGCAGGTCTGGCATAGCAAAACTCAACCCAAGGATCAATAGAAGGACATCGCATCCTAGTCTCCTGAAGTAAGACGCTCCTATTGACCAGATTGAAAGCATTCTTAAAATCCACCAACAACATAGAGAACCTAACTTCGCGACCCTTAGACTCAATAAGCATGTTCACAGAATGAAGAACAGCTTCACAACCGCCAGGAACGCCTACACCAAATTGAAAGTCCTGTAAATAAGAGCTTATAGAGTTGCCAATAGAAGAAGAAGCGACCTTAGAAACAAGCATGCGCCACACCGTGCCGACAGCAATAGGGCGTATGCCTCCACCCGGCTTAACCAGAGGAGTCAAAGGGGCACTAGCAGTGTACTCCCCTGATAGAGCAGGGCACTTTCCACAAAGGAACAGGTTGACAACACCGGTGATAGAACCTAGCAGGTCATCAGCAATGGCAAATGCAGCTCCCCCCAGAATATCCATTAAATGTTTTGCTCTAAGTCCATCCCGGCCACATGATGTCCCTTTTGGAAAGTTGCGTATCCTATTCAACACTAAGTCCTAGTGCACTATAAGAGCATCTTCACCTAGAGGAGAAGATGACAAAATTGGAGGTGGGGCACAGGTTTGGCCTCTAACTCAAGCAGGGTGTCAGGAGTAGATGGGGCAACACCATAGGACGTAAGCACCTTAATAGCAGCGGTAAAGTGCCCATCTCCCAGTTTACGCTTGCATTGAACCACGTTAACTGCACCATGATCTTTGGGTTTCTTCGCCCCACCGAGGGGAAGAGTGACTCCAGCTAAATGTTTCATCACCAACCCAATCCTGTCTGCAGGATCCCGCCATCGAAGAATAGCCCGAGAGATACATTCAAACTGACACCGTTCTCGCTCTCCAGAACGTCGTTGAGCTCTATTTGTTGGCACGAAGGTAGTCAAAACACAACATGGTAGGATAAGAAGTTGCACCCACACCGATAAATCCCCCGGGTGCGCAAGGACCTTGGCCAGTGCATTATGAAAAATTGTAGCAAACCCGAGACGTAGCCTGGGAGGAATACATTTGACCGTGCGCAACTTCTTCAAGAAAACCCGACCCCGGAGGTTGATGTCAAAGCAATCTGACTCCACATCATGTGCAGGTAATTCGACCCCTTCATCAACATCATCAACAGAACTAGCCGATACGACAACGGTGCCATCAACTGCAGCTAAAACTGGTCTGAGAGGCACATGAATGCCATAGATCGCTACTTCATTGAAACAAGGTGCTAGAACCACCTCCCCATCAGCATGCTTGAAATTTTTACTAAAAGTGTGGGTGCAAAAACACACACCACAAAGCCAGAAACCCGCCTCATGGAGTGCTTGGTCAAGTGCAGAAAATAAAGAAAAGTCTCTCGCAACCCGGTCCTTGTGTGAAACCTTCAAAGCATCAGTTTTAAAATGACGGGTACTCAAATGGTCAATAAAATATTTCTTAGTAAGCCCTTTACCATTGCCACCAATACGCCCTTCACAGCCTTGTAAAGGGCAAGATATCCGAGGCACAACACGGCTAGCCATGACAAAATTGCAGGGTTATTTTTTTTATTTATTTTTTGTGCGGGTCAAAACAAAAAAAATCAACTCATTCCTAGGGGGTCAAACCGCATGTCCGAACCAGAAAGTCAAACCGCATATTTACAAAGGCCAGAAAGCATGTCTTTATCCAAAGGTCAAACCGCATTATTCTTATTCCAAGGGAGTCAAAACGAAAACACCATCTAGACTGACAAACCACATGCTATATAGGTAAAACGCAAGTCTTTATCAAAGGGTCAAAACACAAGCCATTCTTAGCAATCAGACAAAACACATCCAGAAAGCAACCTGCAAATTCCTTCCAAAACGAACGAACCACAAACTGTGGTATACCAATCGACAAGACAACTCCTTGCTCCCACAAAACCAAAATGCAAGCAAGATACCTCAGATCTTGGGCTCAATCTTAGCCAACGATGAGTGGGAATCACAACACACGTTAGGAGAGAGCTACACCGAGAACATGAAAAACCCAAATGCAAAAATTATGAAACTTATAAAAAAAAAAAAAAAAAAAAAAAGAAGAAAAAAAAAAGAAAGCGAAATGAAATGAAGAAATGGAAAATGGAAAACCAACCAAGGTGGTTGGATCAATGGGGGAGACGATCCAAAAACCAACCAAGGTGGTTGGATAGAAAGACGAGCGCCAATCGTCAAAAATTGCCCACAGTTGAATTTTATTGTTATTTATTATTATTATTATTATTATTATTATTATTATTATTATTATTATTATTATTATTATTATTATTATTATTATTATCACTTTATTAGAAACTCAAAGGATTTACAAGAAGTTAGTGGGAAGCCGAGATACTAACTGGGCTCCAACTCCTCTAGCTATAGTAAAGCTAATCCTACTAAGGATATGAAAAGCAGCACGTGCTCTAATGTCTTGGGTCATCGTGAACTTTCGGATTCGCCTCAGTAAGGTCACATCATCCTTCTCAAGTTCCCCAAAAGAAGAGAATGAGAAGGGGAGAAACCCATATCCAATATTCGCGCACTTGGCCTCATACTTGAAGCGTTTACGTTGTATGGCCACAGACAACGCACGACCAGGCACAAAATCAACCATACCAGTTTGCGACAAGGGCGAAGACCCAGTCAAATCAACACATACATCAAGCCCTCCGTCCCATGAGTAGAGCAACATATCAGCTGGATGTAAGGGTTTGTCCCTTTCTCCACTAAGCCCGATGTCAACTTCTTTACGAGCTGAAATCCCACATCGAGAACAGACGTCAACCAAGGTATCATGCACCACGTTATGTCAATGTTTAATACCAATAATGCCAGCACACGATACAGCATGGTCCCCATAAATATCCCAGTAAATACCCTGGAACAAGCTGGGCACGGCATCTGAATAGAAAATAAAGGAACACCCAATCGATAACATAACACACACCGATAGGTCCTAGCATTCATAGTCTGCCCCAACCCAGAGATCGGAACCACCCTAAGCCAGTCAAAAGTATGGACCTCCATCTGAGATTTCTATAAAGCCATTTGTCGAGTAGATAGAGAAAAAGAGGACTCCGCCGTTTGAGTAACACGCTTGAAATATATATCTGCCAGTTTCTTCATAAGTTTGGGGGCAACGATCTTACTTGGGTCACTCAAAAGATCAATCTCCATTTTCACATTAAAAGCACATAAAGCATCATCAAAGGAAGGCCCAGAAGTTACAATACCAGAATGTCGGAGCAACTTAGTCTGCAATCTATCAGATTGGAGTCTTGACGCAAGGAATGCATAGTTCAAGACATCACCTGCCGAGTAAAAACCAAGCCCCCCAAACACAAAGGGTAAGGTGGCAAGCCTCCATTGCCAATCACCAAAACCAGGCCCTGAAGCAGTAACAATACGCTCCAAGGAGGAAAGAAGTGCCGCATCAAATGAACTCTAGGCACGCTCAAAGACCCGGGGAGAACATGTGCGCATAGAAAAATATAACTTGGAAATACTGGCACAAGCACGAAGAAGCAACAACTCACACTGAGGGTCATTAATCTTGGCAACAGCACCCATAAGCTCAATAGTTTTGGCAACCCTTTTCATAACAAGGCCACTACTAAAATCAAAGTCCACACTAGCAGGCCCACCCAGTAATTTAACACCATGCAAAGGTAGGGCAATATTAGGTGGGAAAACACCCGCAATCCTGCTTCTTGGGTCTTCCTTAGGCCAAAAAACCTCAGTTTTGTCAACATTGAGGTGCAAACCGCAACGAGGTCCATCCATCATGATAAGCTCTAAAACCTTCCCTACGACCAAAGTATCGCCAATAATAGTGCCATCATCCAGATACCAAGCTTGAAAGGAAAGGCTAAAGGAGTCTCTAATCTTGCATACCAAAGGATGTAACACTAAACCAAAAAGCAGAGGTCCAAGTGGATCACCTTGTTGCACACCTTGGTGTGACCATAAGGTATGTTCCCCGTAATATAATCTAGCTGGGCTGGAGTAACAAAATTCCACCCAGCGTGAAGTAGCATGACAACGAAGGCGAACCTCTTGTAGCATAATCTCATGATCCACCATATTGAAGGCATTTTTGAAATTTGCCAACAACCTCGAAAGACCCACATCATCTCCACGGTTCTCAATAAGTCGATTCACAGCATGAAGAATAGCCTCTCCTCCTCCTGATACACCAACATCTAACTGTAGATCATTTAAATAACCATCCAATGAGTGGCCAATCATAGAAGCACTGACTTTGGAAACTAAACGCCTCCAAAAGGTCCTCACAGCAATAGGACGGATACCACCACCTGGCTTGACCAGCGGTGTGAGAGGAGCACTAGCAATATACTCACCCAATGCCCTAGGGCATTTACCATCAAGAAAAAGATTCACCACTTGGGTTATAGATGCGACTAACTCATCAGAAATAGCCATAGCGGCACTACCTAAACAATCCAAAAGGTGTTGGGCACGCAAACCATCCCGACCACAAGACGTACCACGATGGAAACTCTTAACCATATCAAGAACCATAGCAAGAGATGAAACGAGGTGATGATGATCAGTAAGTATATGCGGAAAAGATGGAGCAGGTTTGAAAGGGTTCTTAGCCTTTAAGTCTTCAAGAGTAACATCACTATAAGTAGCAACACCAGAAGAAGAAAGAACTCTCGCAGCCGCAGTATAATGACCATCACAAATCTTCCTCTTACATTGCTTGATATTACGTTCACCTAAGTCCAAGTTTTCCTCATCAATATTAGACCATGACGGGGAGGGTTCGGCTAAAACCTCTTTCGCAAGTTGCAAACTACCACCGGGAAAACCCCATGATCGAATGGCATTGGCAATATACTCTTCCTGTCGTTGACGCTTAATAGCAGATCGGGACTCAAGATTACTCCTCGGGCAAAACGTTTTAAGGAGACAAAGGGGCAAGACTAACAAACTAATATGTCATTAGGCGTGCATATCACCTTATCAAGAGCACCTTTCAAAACCCGAGAGAACCCCAAACGACACTTGGGAGGGATGGATTTGACAGTACACAACCCTCTAGAAAGCAAGGTGTCAAGGAAAGACAAATCGAAACCAACATGCTCATCCAAAACCAAATCTTCAACATGGGCAACAGACGAAGGAACTTGCGGTTTGGTGAGATCATACAACACAAACTGAACAACACCATCACCACAATCAGGGGGTGACACGAAGTCAGAACTCTCACCATGACGACACTTAGCCCGGTACGTATGCGTTTTTAAACAAACACCACATAACCAAAGTCCCATACGCTTAAGAGTAACCTCGACCCGTTCAAAAACAACCAAATCAGAAACAAAAAAGTGTTTAGTGATAGCTTGTGCCTCACCATTACAATGTCGGTCGCGAAGATGTGTGATCAACGAAGTCTTGGTAAGCCCATTTCCGCCACCATCACGACACCCACTAAGACCAGCAAAGGGAAAATGGAATCTCACAATAGGCATAGGAAGGATATCCAACACACAATCAAAACCTTTTCATGATAACAGTGCAATGTAGAAACAAAACCCTTTCACGATAACAGTGCTATGTAGAAACAAAACAGCCCCAATATGTTCAATAAATCCATAACAGCCGATGACGAAGCAAAACTGTCGCGAGCAAAAGCAAAAACCAATAGCAAAAGGATTTACAAGAAATTAGTGGGAAGCCAAGATACTATTTGGGCGCCACTCCTCTTACTATAGCAAAGCTAATAGTACTAAAGATCACCTGCCACAATGTATTGAGTTACCGAGAACTTTTGGATCCGCTTTAGTAATGTCACCGTATCTTTCTCAAGCTCTATAAAAAAGAAAAATGAGAAGGGGAGAAACTCATATTCAATATCTGCGCATTTAGCCTCATACTTGACGCGTTTACGTAGTGAGGCCTCAATCACCGCACGACCAGGCACAAAATCAATCATACTAGTCTGTGTCAAGGGCGATTATCCTGTCAAATCAACACATACATCAAGTTCTTCGTCCCACGAGTAGAGCAACATATTAGCTGGATGTAAGTGTTTGTCCCTTTCTCCACTAAGGCCGATATCAACTTCTTTACGAGCTTGAATCCCCGACTGAGAACAGATGTCGACCAAGGTATCATGCACCACGTTATACCGATGTTTAATACCAATAATACCCGCACACGATACATCATGGTCCCCATAAATATCCCCGTAAAAACCCTAGAATAAGTTGAGCACGACACCTAAACCACCCTAAGCCAGTCAGAAGTATAATCCTTCATTTGAGATTTTCATAAAGCCTTTGTCGAGTAGATAAAGAAAAAGAGGATCCAACCGTTTGAGTAGGAACATGGCCATGGACCAATGTATTTTCGAACCCTATGGACAAATGTATTTTAGAGGGAGATCTTATTTTTCAGTAGGAACATGGCCATGGACCAGTATTTACCTATACTCCTTAAAAAGCAACAATGAGTTTTATTATAAAACTTATGAAAGTGGAAAACTAAGAAAACCATTACTTATAAAAGTACAATTCACTATTTATTTGAGTACTTGATTACAATTTAAATAACAAACTCTTTTTACTCCACCACTTTTCCCCTTCCTTTACATCACCATCACGGGCAATCATTATACAACCAAAACCATATGATAAAAAAACCAAAACATCCAATAATTAACCAATGGTTGTCGCTACTTTGCATGGGTATTAGACTATATATTATCTATAAGCCCGTATAAAAAGATACACGGCATGATATGTATAAAGTCAACACATCAAAAAAATTACATTATTTCAGAAAATGAATAAGAAAATGATCGTTGATATCATTTTAAAATTATCTGAAGCGCTATACAAGCTGCAATTGAAAAACAGTAATAGACGCAGACACATATACGACTCTTACCTTTAAACCATACTCATAGATACAAAAAATACGTTGAAAAAATTTGACGCAACCGGATTCATCGAAAACTATACACTGCCGTCGCTATACGCGGGTAATGATCTAGCTTCGGATAATGGATATAATATATGAATAATATGATGCTGCAACCTATTTTAGATAGTGCAAAACATGATACACGGAAACACATTCAACATTTAACTATCTTAGATTAGGACCCATCATACTCTCCAAATTCAACGACATAAGTCGATCCTGAATATTTGGTTGGGCGCCATGAACACCTATCTCCGCTTTCAAACAGTTCTTTAGATCCGTCACCACATCATTCATGGTTGGCCTTCTGGCGGATGTGTGATCAACACAGGTCAATGTCAATTCTAACACCTTCCAAGCTGCATTTATGTCAAAATCCCCTTGTAACCTAGGATCGATTATTTTTTCAACATTTCCTTGCTCAATCATGGACTTAACCCAGTTAACTATGTACATGTTTTCTGATATTGCTTGTCGGCCTGTGATCAACTCAAGAAGTACTATCCCAAAGCTATACACGTCACTTTTTTCTGTCAACCTGTTTGTTGTGTAGTACCTGAATAAAGGCTTGTTATAAGTTTAAGTAAGAAGACCCTTTAACACAACAAGATCAATTCTATATCTAATGGCTCCAATTGGTTTCTTATGTCTCAAGGTTTTTGGCGGTTTCAAATGTACTCACCCCAAATAATAATGGCTCGTTGTTGAGGTTCTTATATATTTAATGTAGATCTTCTTATCCTTGATAAGTTAAAAAAAAATGAAGACAAAAAAACTTACTCAGGATCAAGGTACCCAGGAGTGCCAGCAATGGCTGTTGACACGTGGGTGGCACCTTCCGTTGCAAAAGCTCTGGACAGCCCAAAATCTGCTAACTTTGCCTGAAGCATCTCATTTAATAATATGTTTGAGCATTTTACGTCTCTATGAACTATTGGTGGCTTGCAACCATGATGCATGTACTCTAGCCCTATTATACAAATCCATGCATGTTAAAGTAGTCGTGACTTATGAAACATACAAAGTATAGTAGCAGAAGATTTTAAGTAAGCTGATTACTGACCTTGTGCTGCATCGTATCCGATTTCTAGCCTTTTTTTCCAGCTCAACACATTTGAACTTCCATCTAGTTAAGAAATCATAGCTATTAGTAATTGAACTTCTGTGTACTTATATTCAAAATGATATATTCTGGAAATAATTACCAAATAGATGCATTCCTAAGTTTCCATTTGCCATGTACTCGTAGATAATTCCCTTTTGGCTGCCTTCATCGCAGTATCCCACAAGCGAAGTTATATTTTTATGATGAACACTCATGAGAAGGCGGACCTGTAATTAGAAGTTTCTTAATTCATCAAACTAATTCGTTCCGATATGACGTGACCTAAATGTCCAAGATGATTATATATATATAAAAAAAAAAAAAAAAAAAAAAAAAAAAAAAAAAAAAAAAAAAAAGCTCACTAAAAGATTTCTAAGCATTTTTCAAATTCTGTTATATATTCACAAATTGATAATTAACCTAAATCATTGAGATATAATTAGTAGAACTTCAACCTGTTTACAAGTAAATGGTTCAGTTTCGGTTTTGGCGTATCGAAAGTCACTCAAAGTGTATATTTCAGGCTTATCTCCTACTTACTAACATATAATCGGTATATTATTATTTTTGTAATCATATTTGACATACTTTTTTTTATAAAAAAATGGATAATGTAATAGAAGTGTTACAGTTTACACCCAAAACACCCGCCCGGCCATTCTGCCACCACTAGATAAACTATATATATTTAAGCCTGTAAATATTTACGTAATATACTTAGAAGGTAGATTAATTTGGGGTAGAACTTACTTCAGCCTGAAATTCCCTGCAGCCTTGTGCTGATGACTCGGAAAGCATCTTTACAGCAACTTGCTTATCCCCAAGACATCCATAAAACACTGTACCGAATCCTCCTTTCCCAAGGACAGTATTGAAGCTGTTAGTGATACTCTGTATCTCTAAAAATGTGAAACGTTGATTTCTTGATTCGATTATATCACCAGGTTCATCTGCATTCACTATTTCTAACAGTGAGCTCACATATAACCAAGGTTAAAGATTCTACAATATATCACTTATAATTTGACTCAGTGATAACGTTGAACATATTTCAAACCTTTTGGTTGTCTTCTTTTAATAATCCATATTATGGATAGCATGGTTATTAGCACAAAGAATGCAGCAACTGTTGCGATCACTGGAATAACCACTTTGGAATGCGTTTTCTTTTTACATGAATCCTTGAGACAAGAACCTTCATCTTGATCACTGATACCTTCAATACTGAATATGTAATATATATGTTAAAGAAGTGAGTCGAATGTCGCTTCACTATTGATTGGACTATAGTTAAAAAGAAGGGAGCTAACATGAGAAATGACGATCTATCCTTTGACTTTTCTAGGAGTTCTGATGGTAGTGGTCTTGTGAAATTGTTTCCTGTTAAGTTACTATAAGAAGGCCATGTAAGACATTATATAGAAAACTTAAACATTACATCTAAACAACTGTGTAACTTACAGCATTTCCAAAAAACTAAAAGATGCAAGAAACTTCGGCACATTTCCAGTTAAGTTATTGTTGGACAGATCTCTGAAATCATAAACAAAGAGTAATAAGGACTTTTTATATTGAACAATCTAATATGATATAAATCCAATAATCTAATACAGAACTTACAATGATCGTATCATTGTGAGATTGGCTAAGGCATCCGCTATCTCTCCACTTAATCCACCAGATGACAAGTTCCTATATTCTAAGTTTGTTAATAAACTGTCCCAAAGGTAATGAAAATATAAAACGTAAAATCTGTTTACTTAGTAATTGTTGTGGATGAAATACATACAATGATGTGATCCTAGGATTTTCGGAATCATTGTAGCTGCAATTAATACCAACCCAGACAGATGGCTGTGGAACACATGGATCTCCTTGCCAATTTCTCTTTAAGCCATACGTTGATTTAATACTCCAGATTGCTTCAGCTAATTTTAATAGCATAGGGAAAAGGACAGATGAATATCCCATGATAACTAATTCATATTCGCCTCACAATGTTGAAACAAAAACACATCAACTAAAAGTAGTGAGCACACAACAAGTTTGTTAGTATAACAACTTTGCGTTTAGTATAACTACGGTGCGTTTTGTCTCATAAAAAGTGTTGAAATTTGAACCACACATCAAGATAATGTTTCATATTTTTAGAAAAGTGGAATATTGTAAGATAAATGCCTAGAAAACTACAAACCATGGTTTTCCAAATCCTAGTTAAGATTTTGAAAAGCAGGTTTTCTATTTGTAAGAATTTATTTCCGCAAAACAGATGATTTGAATTGAAACCTTTTAGGAGGTTGTATCTTTACTTCAGGAGACGTTCGACCCTTTGGCTCGTTTCATTTTTATGCTAATTTTATTGTTTACCCATTCATAAGCGAACAAATCAAAATTGTCATCTATAACAAATATATATATATATATACAAAATATATCCTGCAAGTAAAATAATATATATATTTACCATCTTGGTCTTCTGTTTGCTGATGTCGTAGCTGTTTTGGAATATAAAGCTCTATCGCGTTGAAGAGAGGAGGAATGGTTGATTTTTCGGTTTGGTACAATGTAATATTATTAACCGATGAATTAGAACTTTTAATGAGATATGTGGTTGTGGTGTGATCAAGTGGAGAAACTGGTCCATCCCAGTACTCACCATTCAGATAAATGTCGAACTCTCGTTTTTGGTTGCTTTTTAAGGTTTCTATTTCAGCAATGTAAAGGTATATGAAAAATTCCTGATTGGCATCAGTAGCCGTCCACGGGTAGTATATGTTTCTGGTAACGTTTGGGCTTGTAAGGGCAGTGCTCATGACCTTTGATGGTACTTCATTTGCGGTTGAAGACCCTATATTAGAAATTGTGCCAGAAGTATGTACATCTACAAGAGTATTAGAAGTTGCAGTATACCATATTCGATCATACTTGTCATCTCCATACCTGAATCAACATTAGGTATACATACATAACTGAGTTAATTAATAGTTATGAATGGGTTGAAATAAGTGTATATTTACTACATAAACCTCCTTCTGAGTAAATAAAAAATGATATAAACTTTTTAATCGTAGTATTTTTAGTGCATTAAACCACTTAGATAGTTTTATTAACAGAACTAGATAATAATTTAAATAATATAACTTTTGAATCGTATTTGACACACAATCACAAGTAAAAAATGTAACTACTTAATTAAATAGAAGGGTTTTGGGCTAATTCAGTTCTTCATGAACTGAACCGGATTTGACGAATCACTCGACCTGTCTATTTTACCACCCTAATCAGTAGTCATAAAGTTTAAAATCAGAAGATTAACTAAAACTAGAAGTACTGACCTGACTGTTTCAGATGTACCAAAATTAGCACGGTCGAAGAGGATTAGTGATTGTAATTGAGTTGCATACATGGAACTATCCAAAAGCCTTAGCTCTAATGCAGAAATGAAAGGGGTTCCTAGACCTATGTTTACAAGGCACACATATATGTAGTCTGAGGAGGTTAGGTGAATAATCTCGTAGTCCATTGCCAACGACGCCTTGAAGTTAACTGTATACCAAAGATCGGATCCCAGGTAGAGGTCAAACTGTGGGGGTTGACCTTTGAAATCGTAGTTCCCATAATGAAACCGTGCCCGTATCAAATACCTATTACCCTTCCCTTGTTTCGGTCTAAGAGTGTAACAGTTTCTAGTGCCTTGAGGAAAACTTGTAAGAGTGGTGAACTGAATGTCAAGGTTGGGGGAGTTATATGTGGGCAATATTTTCTGACTTACGCCACTATCTATGAAACCCGCGTCCGAAACATAGTTTAATCCTGTTTTGCTGTCTGTGTAGTTTGTACCTCGGGCTATGCCACAATCTATGCTAATGAACCCTGCGAGTAAATAATCAAATTAGAAAAACAAAGAAATGTATTTGATACAACCCATTTTTCTAATTTTCCTAAAGAAATTATACTTAGGTACCTGATTGATCATCTTGAGCATGAACTATATTTAATGGAAGAGCTGCTAAAAGAAGTAACATGAAATAGAAATTTCTGAACATTATCATTTCGACGCTAAGAGCTATTAGGCGGAAGTATTCACTTTGAAAGGGCATTATATCAGCATTCGTTGGTAAGCCAATTAGCGTGTCTATATATATTTTATTGCATGTGTGAGATCATGCTTTGTGGATTAAGAAATCAGTAATATTCCCTTTTCCAGATAAGCATTCCGTTGAGTTAGATAATTAATGAGGTTTTATGTAATATAATTAGAGTCTGACTAATTTTCACGCATTTCACCTCCACCTACAATATTCTCTTTTCAGCTAACTTATTTCTTATTATCTGAACCTTTTGAGATAGAAAAGAATGAAACTCGTCTCGTTCATATATATGCAGGTTGAGATTTGAGCTTCCAATTAGTATAGTAGTTTGTCGTAAGCTGATTACAGTGCTCCTAACTAGAGTTAACGAAAATGAGTCTTTTGGATGTATTAATAATTTCAACTACAAATTTTTCTATATTACGAACCAATACTATTAATATGCGAGATACGAGATAAAAACTCTTTATTCCTCATAAAAAAAAGAGCATTATGGTATAGATGGTGTTGACTAGCTTATGATAAGGATTGATGTGATGTATGTTATATACTATAATCTAGATCTAGATAATTAAATCCTGAGACATGTTTGCTGCTAATTACTTGCCCACCACTAATTTCGTTTATTAGTATTTAATTAGCACTCTTAAACAGATATAAACAGCATCAGAGGCCAGCAGGAGTTGAGCTCAATAGCAAAAGTTGACCTGGGACTATAAAACATATTGTTATCTTTGGAAATTTTCTACATATGACAACGAAAATGAAACATAATTGTATTGTCGTTAATTATTCTTTAAAAATATTTATAACTACTAAGATAATATTAAGCGCGTATTTGAACTTTTTAGTGATTCTTGTATCATCTTTATGCACCATTTTCATTCTTTAATAAAAAAAAATCAACGAATCAATATTGTATGAGGGGTTGACTAGATTAATTTTAGGAATCCCGGATCATAAATTGATCAGATTTCGTAGTAATGGCTAGGTTCAACCTTGGCTTTGTTCTATTAATTAGAAAGTGTTGAGGCATTTCATATTAGTGACTTAGTATATTTGATGTGCATATCGTCTAGCTACTCGTCAAACGGCCTTCCTTGATCAATTTACTCACCATCCCAAACTGTTAACCCGAAACATCTTTTATGAAATTCTCTTATTATATAACTATTGTAATAGATGTTGATAACAAAAGCCACATTATAACAATATTAATCTAATTTTCCGGTATAAAGCAGTTTAGTAAATTGTATGCATTGATAAACACTATGGTCACTTTTAGCCAGTTTGAACCATTCACAAGAAATGGGTCGAAAGTCACCTCAACAAATGATGCATCAAATGGGACAGCAGTTTATCTAGCATATGAATTACTTGTATATCTGTTCTTAGACATAAAATAGTTTATTTTACGGTATAGAGGTGTATATAGTTGAGGTTGACTCCCAAATACTTAAGATGCCCAAATATATTATTTGGTTAGTATGTATATGAATAGGAATCTTACATACAATCAATGGCAAGAGTTGACCTGCCAATTATAACTGGAGGATGTGTTGTCTTTGAATAGTTCCAACATTCTTCTAACGACAATTGTATTATACTAGCAAGAAGCTATAGAGGAAAGATTCGAAAAATAAGAGAAAGAGAGGTATAAGGATTCTTAAACATTTTATCTAGCTAAAAGCGACTTTTTTGTATCTACTAGTGATCCAACTAAACGACATGATTTTTTATCGTTGTGGATTAACTCCTTTTGCGAGTGTTTAAGATTGACTGGGACATTCTCTCGGTGATTCCATACAGCCCAATTAAATAGTTATCAAGACCACTGCATACAAGAATTTCCTTTGGTTTCGGATCACGAAAACATGATCAGCCATGGATGTACAAGACATCCTCAAGATTGGTTGTTGGGGGGGGGGGCTGTAACCTTCCACCATGAAAAAACAACCTTCCAAGTATCAATAGGAATGGAACAATATACGGACAAGTGGTCCTCCGTTTCACTGCCGTTGTAGCACAAAGGACATCTAAATGAATCAAAGTCAATCCCCCGACTCTCAAGATTAGACCTAGTTAGTATTCCATGGAAGTTTTGGGTTAAGAGTACTCATGTCTCATATTTTAGCAATGGGACAAGTTTGTTGGTGATTTTCATACTATGATCATGCATAAAAATACCGAAAACCATTTGATTTCATTTCAAAACCAAACTCACGTAACTCTTCGTATTTCTAAACTACTAATGATGCTAGAAATCATGTTGAAGTGATTCTAAAAAAACATCTAACAACAAAATTGAAACCCTAGCTAGGTTAACTTCAATGTTTAGTACTTTACATTGACAGCATATCAAACAATAATTTGGTTTGCTTGTTGAATACAAAATGAAGAACATGTGATCAAATTGTTCATGATCAATCAATGAATTATTTTACGTTATGCATTTGGGCTTTCTAATACATATATTTGTTTGGGTATTTAAAAGAAACCCCAGCCCAACCTCAATCAAAGATAGCAAACCTTGTTGGGCTTTTGATTAAAACACGATATTTATTCAAACCTAAATGAATATGTAGGTTTTTTCTAAAGTTTGAGTGAGGTTTATGATACTGTAGTTTGGGGTGTGATATAACAGGTAAGGTGCTTATAAAAGAACTGGAATTACGTAATCTGATATCGAGTACTCATGTACTTGTATTTTCTTTATTTTGGTAAACCTTGTGCAATACGATACGACTTTGTAAGGTCACTCAGTTGCACATTTTTATTTTAGTTTGTCTGAAAATAATTATTCACTCTCAATAAATAAGAGCTATAATTGGTCTACCATTTGTTTCTTGTGGTTGTATAAATTTTTGCAGCTAGTTGGTTTATTAAATAAACAGGTAAAAATAACATTTTGTTAACTAAAATATGTGTTTATTGCGCATTTGAACGTCCAGAAATAAAGGATTTGGCAAAGCTGTATGCATCATTGTTAAAAGCCGACCGTGTAAGCAACTAAAGAAGCCATATATAACACGTTTATATGCTCAAAGACAACTCGATTTCCTAAATCATATACGGAAAATAATATTCAAGTATTTGTAGCGACATATAGATTATTACGAATCATGTTAGTTGTCACTGACATCACATTTCTGTTACATTATGTTACGTAGATCAAACGTTTGAATCTCTTTATTACGCCATCACGAAGAATCCACCTCCTTTCGACCTTTCGTGATTCAAAATAGACAAAAGGCGTACTCGTACACTAGAGTTGAACAAGCTGATATCGTATGATATGATATAATCTTATTATTGTAACGAACAAAAGAAGTCAAAGTATTTACGTGTGATATGCCAACCATGTGTACAACTTGTATTATTGTCAACTTGGAGTAATAAAAGCAAGTGTATATTTTATTACTAATTATGGAAATAAAATGAATACAATGTTGGCGAGAGATACGGGTCATTTACTCAACAAACCATTCTAAAAATAGTAATCAATCCGAACTGACTCCCAAACAAATAAAATTGTCAATCATGACAATGCCAAGACAAATGTCAAATTTCATCATGGGAATTGGATATCAATTATCTTATTTGTGATAATATATCTTGCATTAGTTATTGTGCTTAAATTTCAGCTAGAAGAAGCAAAATTAGTGTGCCACACGTTTTCTTCTAAGAGCACTCCCAATGGTTAACACCGGACCGGTGTTATTCAGTCGTTAACCGACGTTAACCATTGGGAAGCCGGCGTTATTCCGGCGTTAAAGTATCGGCGTTAACACCATAACTTGCGTTATTTGGTTTTTTTTTTCTTTTTTTTTTTTTTTTTTTTTTTTTTTTTCGTTTATGCCCTTAAATTAGGGGTTGTTTTTGTAAATTGTTGGTGAGTTAAAGTTTAACTTGAAATTGTTATGATTGTGGGTGTTTTTTAGGTGAGTTAATGTGAAATGATAAAGCTGATGTGGCGCTGACGTGACACGGTGTTAAAGTTTAACTTGCGTTATGAATGAGAATGCTCTAATGGTCTAAAACATGCTCTAGAAATTTGAACCTATAGAGGTATTTAACTTTTATACATTTGTTCTATCTCTTCTCTATTGGAGAATATATATAAACAGAAAACACATGTGTTGAAAAATTTACAAAGAGCAATATTATGTTTTACATCTTTATATTTTCTTTCCATGACTATTTATAAGGTAAAAGTTTGTCTCAATAAACAATGTTCATCCATTTCATATGTGAAACACTTAACCATGGTTTCGCAAGTATAATTATTTGCTACTTTAAATTTGTGTAGTTGTGTACGAGTACTCGTCTAGTAATAATAAAGCAAAAATCACTTATAAAATATGATCAAAACTATATTAATAAAGTAACAAAATAAGCAATCGTGTAGTTCGGCGGTATACTCATATACTTTTTAATCAAGTGAATATTTAAGTCTCAATGCGACCAAATACTGAATTTAACAAAAGAGTATAACGAGTAAAATTTAGAGAATTGATTTGCACTCTAATTATGCTTTTTATTAGGTACGTCATTTTCTGCTTTGAGTAGTTTTAGCAAACTTATGCACTGTTTTCTCTACTTGTATGATGAAATGTGCAAATCATTAAATAAAATTATGCGAATCACCTTCCGTAAATTTATAATGTGTACGCCGTGTACTTGATATTCAGATTTATATCAATTGGCTAGCTGAAAAACTTTTTAATATAAGCGGTTAATAAACTTAAATTGAGTTCATTAAATGTTTGTATAAGATTTTCTTTTAATTTGCTAACTAATATACTTTTGAAAATCATATAATCATTTTCTAACTTGTTTTACTTTTGTTAAAGGGTTTTTGTTCCATTTGTTAAGCTATGTTTAGTAAACTTGATTTATTTTTTTATTTTTTTTACATCAAAAATGTATTAAGATACACATTAACCCAAAATTTATCATAATGAAATACCAAAGATTGTATTAATACCACATCAATTTTATACTACAAAAAGTTAGAAAGTAACAAAGTATGTGCATACTCTTTTGACATTATATTTTTACTTAAGTTATATAACCAAATCTCTTATTTTTTATTTCTAAAGTATAAAACAATTTAGTATGTTATATATTGATCTTGAAAATGAGAATAAAATAAAATAAGACATGTGGTAGGCATATCATAGGAAAAGGTCAAAACAAAGGGATGATTTTCGAGGGGCACGCCTTGGATTGAATCAAGGAGACAGGACCCACTCAAATCCACATGTGTTCTCGACATAGATAAATATTTTAGGTATATTATTCAACCTTTAAAATTAAAGATGATTGTTTAAAACATGTAATTAAACCATCTAGTTTGTACGTTTAACAAGTTCAATTGGCAAACTTTTGAAGCTAAACTAAGCGAATAGCATGGGTAGAAAGATTTGAAATCAAGCAATGTGTGCATTGACGGGCCTATTTGGTAACTGATTGTGTCACATGTCACACCTGATTTTAGAACATGTAATTTTTTTTAACATATCTCTTTTTGTACGTGCAACTCTGATTTTAGTTAATAATTTTTTTATGATGCAACATTAGTAATTATAATTAAAAAAAAGTGCAACATCCTTCAGAAAATCTTGAGTCCATCTCTCAATTGTGTGTAATACCAAAAATGCAAATATTTAGGTGCAAATAATCACGAAACGATACTCAAATGTACAAGTTAAAAGTTTTTAGTTTTGTACTACGCAAGATTCAAAAGGTTGGCGAGCATTAAAGATCAAGTTAGCTAGAGTCTTAGAGATCGACCACTTTCGAGGATTCCAAATTCGTTTATCAATGCACCTCTCAACCAAAAGATTCTGAAGTCTAGTAGCTTTTCTAAAAGATCAAGTAGCCAAATTAATCACACTCAAAAAGACTTTTGAATGAATAACTCCCAGTTAGTTATGCTAAAGCATAGTCTAAAAACATTGCATGTATATGATTAGGTGAAATGTATCACACATGCTTGAAGATACGTACATCGGGTTTGTAAACACAATACGTCCAATTATTTACTACAGTTATTTTTGATAGATGAATTTAACAAACAATAAACATATGACCCAAACTATTTTCAAACATTGTCAGGAAATAAGTACAGTAAAACCTCTATAAATTAATGATGTTGGGACTGTGATATTTTATTAATTTAGCGAAATATTATTATATCGATGAATTAATAATTATTAATTTAAAGAAGTTTTACGTATGGCTTTTAAATTTTTAAGTCCAATGTACTAGTTATAATGTATAATAGTTAATGATGAAAAAATAAATTAGAAAAACAAGTTCCAATTAACATTTTATAAATTCAAATTCACAATATAATTGAATTTGTCAACTTATATTTTTTTGAAAAAGTAAAAAGTTATTTTTTTTAGGATAAGTTTCAATTACATATGACCTTAATTGAATTAATTGAATTTGTACAAATTCCAATTATGTATGACCTTTATATATATATGAAATTTTTTAGTAATTATTAATTTATAGTTTCGTTGGGACTAATATATATACATTGTGGTTTCAGAAAAATTATTATCTTATTATTTTATCGATTGGGGTTCAAATTTATACTAGTCCCAAGTTAGGACTGGACAAATTATTAATTTTATCAATGTTATTAATTTATCGAGTATTAATTTATAGAGGATTTACTGTATAGGAACTTTCATAGTGAGAGCTACATGACAGAATCATGAAAAAAAAACTATGTTCCAAAAAATTATGGAAAGCACTACTATAATTAATTGCGCTTTGAAATAAATAATGAGTTTTTTTTCGAACAAAAATTGTATTAAAAGGCTAGCAAGAAGTTAGGATAAAGTTACATAAGGAGAAACGGCGTTTTATTGATTTGATTATTGGGTTAATCACCTGGAAATGCAATTAACTTTGCATTTTTCCTAGTTCATGTAGTTATCCTTATTTTTTTTTTTTTTTATTAAAACACAAATTTTGAAATTTTCTTTTTGTGTGTATTTTACTTGTGTAAAATAACAATTTTACCCATATCTGTCAATAGAGTGGTTATCAAATATAAGGGTAAAATTGTCATTGGATACCTAGAAAAGCAGAACTTCAGAAGTTTATGTTTTAATAAGAAAAAAAGATAACTAAATGGAACTAGAAAATATGGTAAGTTAGATGCATTCCCGAGTAATTAACCCTTGATTATTTGCATGCCTTGTAACACTGTAAAACTCTTGCTTCCTGCGTTCCTAGCATCTTGCTAGCTTGCTAATACAAAATTGTTGTTCCAAAAAAAAAAAATAAATAAAAAAAAAAAAATAAAATAAAAAAATTCATCATGTTAACATACATAGAGATGTACTGAAGATCTTGATAAGAATTTAAACATAGGTCTAATATCGTGAACCTGATGACTCTTTATACGGTTTGAGTTTGTTTTTGTCGTCGAACTTGATTTAATTTTGACGAAACTAATATAAAATATATTTCACTATTGAATTAATTCGAAAGTCTTTGTGTCATTTGTTGCTCTATAATTTGATAATACTGAGTACATATAGGTTAACATAGAGTGTGATCAAAAGTAAAAATTAATAAAGAAAGAAAAAAAGATAGTACAATGGTAATACACTAATAATGAGTGTGATCATTATGTTCATAACATTAAAAAAATACAAATGATAATAACAATTGTCAGAAAAATCTTTAACAAAAAAAAGGTGCTTGATCTTTCATGATGATATGATGATATATATCATGGTTCTTGGGGTTAGCTAACTAGCTAGGGTTTCTTTATTATTTCTATCTTTGCATTTGCTAATGATGAATTGATGATGGTGGATTAGGGTACAAATTTTCACAAGGAAATGAATATTGGGTTTGCATGGAAAATGGGGTTTGAGTAAAAGGTGCAACCAATGAAGCATAAGAATGTGCATTAATAGTTTTACTATTATGCCCTAATTGCTCCAAGGCTTTCACTTGTGACCTCAAGAACTTAAGATAATTTGCAGCTTCATCAAGCATTGATGCTGTATCCATCTTGTTTCCACCAGGCACCAACTTTTGCAAAACCCTAATTCTTTCACTAATCCTCTCACGTCGTTGTCGAGCTGCCACGGTTTGAGGGTCACTTGATATTCTCACATTTTTTCTTTTAGGTTTTTCTACCACTGTCTCAGCCGCGAAACTCACTGGCCGAAAGGCTGCTTCTCTATATATCATTTCCTTCATTTGCGCTATTGCTTCGGTATCGGTTTCAGAATTCCCGGGTTGTTGGAAGTTAATATTTGATGAAGTGGGTAGGCTTGGATTTGATCTGGATCTTTTTGGGTTCGATTGGTTGTCTGAAATCTCGACTGTTTCTCTCGTACGTTTTCCAGATGAGCATTCACTACAACAATTAGATAAAATGTACACTTTGTTTAGCTACAAAAATGTGTAAATAATATTGACAGTATAAACAAGAAAATATATAAAAATCCCTACATTTCCAACAAAGTACTTTAATTTAAGCAAGTGGTTGCAGGGAAAAGAAAGATTTGCACTTGTAAGCCTCGAGAAAATTTTTACAACTTCAAAGAAATGGTATCGAAGAAACTAGCGAGAAGCTAGAAATATATGATTTATCAGATTTTCTTAAAACTTCAAAATAGTGAGATGATAGCTAGAAATGGAAGATCTGTTTTTACAACTGAAACATTTTATTGATAAAAAACTTTGTGAGAAACTAGATATATATAATTTATCTAGCTAGAACTAAGAAATGTGTTATGTGTTTGTGAATATGTAAAGATCGAAAAGTGCATACAATTGACTAATCTGTTGCAGCGTTTGTGAAACAACACCATCATCCGTGACAGAATCAGCAGAAGAAACTCCACTAATACCGTTATTATTTCTAGCCACATTAACGTTGCTACGCCATAAAGAACTCTTGCCATCTGGGAAAATAATGGAGACGCCATCATCCGATGCATCATTACTACTATTTGGGCCAGAAAGCAAACGTTCCAATGAGGCAGCAGCGTTATTGTTGGAAGAAATCACATTCTTGATCTCTTGGAAGCCATTAGTGCAAATCAAGTCATTTTCAATGGCTTGATCAGTCCAATCGGTAGGTGATAAATGGGGTAGTTGATTCAAGAAAATATTATCTGAATCGTAATTGAAGGATTGTTGTTGATGATCATAAGCATGAATCATGTTGTACCAGGAAAATTGCAAATCATCCATAGTAATAGAAGCTTATAAGATGAATGGTTGAATATTATGATACTCAAATAATTGATGTTTGAAGCTTTAGAAAAAATTTGGTGCAAACTTTGACAATGTTTGGAAAAGGGCAAATTAACAATGTCTATGCTTGCACATGTATAGTGCTTTATATATATGGGTGTGTACAGCCGGTACCAAAAATACTTATTTTAATGATCAATAATATTTAATGTATGATTCTTTTATTTTTATTTTTTTATTGATTTATTATTTTTTTTTTAATATATCAGTTTATAAGGTTTAAGAATGAATCAACCAAAAATAAATTTTGGTTTTCTTTTTCTTTTTCTTTTTCTGACTTGGAAAAAAAAATTGAACAAAGAATTCTCAATAGCTGACATGATTGCCTTGTAGAAATCGATAAAATCTTTTTTCTTGTTCTGGCTTGGAAGAAAACTTTGATCGTTCGACTGGATTTGTGATCCAAAGCATGCTTATACGAAATCGATAAAATCTTTTTTCCTCTAGTTGGTTTTATGCAAGATTAATGTTTCAAGTATATATTGATGTTCAAAGAAAAACCTACAATATAATCAATAGAAATAGGCAAGAGTTCAAGTAACATAGGCTTCCATTGTAAATCAATTAACAGTAGCTAGACTTAATTAAATAACTAACAAATTTATATGTTAATTTTAAAATTATATTTTTATTGGTGTAAAATTAAATTCGCACATCCAACATTGATAAGATTCATTGAACCAATGTTTTGACTAAAAAATAAAGCAGTAAAAATCTCTAGATCTAATATAAAAAAAAAAAAATAGTGTCATATATTAATTTTTCATCTTTTTGACATATTAAGTATTAATTTGAATATTATTTTTCTTAAATTTGTTAGATGTGCGTGTGAGAGAGAAATGCACATGGACATACATACGCAAAAGCACACGAACGCACAAGGAAAGAAAAGTACAACAAATGTATTAGTACAACAAAGAAAATCTTTTTTCTTGTTCTGGCTTGGAAGAAAACTTTGATCGTTCGACTGGATTTGTGATCCAAAGCATGCTTATACGAAATCGATAAAATCTTTTTTCCTCTAGTTGGTTTTATGCAAGATTAATGTTTCAAGTATATATTGATGTTCAAAGAAAAACCTACAATATAATCAATAGAAATAGGCAAGAGTTCAAGTAACATAGGCTTCCATTGTAAATCAATTAACAGTAGCTAGACTTAATTAAATAACTAACAAATTTATATGTTAATTTTAAAATTATATTTTTATTGGTGTAAAATTAAATTCGCACATCCAACATTGATAAGATTCATTGAACCAATGTTTTGACTAAAAAATAAAGCAGTAAAAATCTCTAGATCTAATATAAAAAAAAAATAGTGTCATATATTAATTTTTCATCTTTTTGACATATTAAGTATTAATTTGAATATTATTTTTCTTAAATTTGTTAGATGTGCGTGTGAGAGAGAAATGCACATGGACATACATACGCAAAAGCACACGAACGCACAAGGAAAAGAAAATAAAGTAACATAGGCTTCCATTGTAAATCAATTAACAGTAGCTAGACTTAATTAAATAACTAACAAATTTATATGTTAATTTTAAAATTATATTTTTATTGGTGTAAAATTAAATTCGCACATCCAACATTGATAAGATTCATTGAACCAATGTTTTGACTAAAAAATAAAGCAGTAAAAATCTCTAGATCTAATATAAAAAAAAAATAGTGTCATATATTAATTTTTCATCTTTTTGACATATTAAGTATTAATTTGAATATTATTTTTCTTAAATTTGTTAGATGTGCGTGTGAGAGAGAAATGCACATGGACATACATACGCAAAAGCACACGAACGCACAAGGAAAGAAAAGTACAACAAATGTATTAGTTTCAAACAAAAGTTGAAGTTGAAACTTGAAATCAAGGTAGGGTTTCAAAAAGATAAGGTCCCAATCCAATTCTTTTTGGCCATTTGGATTTATTTTATTTCTTTTCAATATCCAAAATTGAGTTTATATTCATTATATATCTTCATATATTGTAATCCTAAAAAATGTGAATACAAAAGATATCAAATGACCAAAACATACGGAATTTCTTACAATGGCAATGACATCGTTTATGTTACTCGGATTTCAAAATTTTCCAACTATGTGTATATAAGTATATAACACGAGAAATGACTGAAAACTAGAGGTAGGATCTCTAGTTCACATAACAAGTTTAGTACACTGGTAACTCTAGATCATGTAAGTGAAAGGTTTTATGGATATTTTAATATACGTATGACCGGATTCGAACTCGAGACTTAGGGATTGCACACATTACGTATGAGAATTAATGTTAAATAATTAATATATATAAATGTTATTATTATTAATTATTCGTCACGAAATAAATACTTAACGATAGTTAATATTTAACGAAGTTTGGCTAACGGTCGTTAAATGTAAACTAAAGGGACTAGAGATGAAATTAGAAGTCGGAAAGGATCTAGAATCCCTCTTGGGACTATGTGGCCGATCGGTTGGGTTCCCAAAACCCAATCCCACACAAACTTGTTCTCCAAGATTGGTTACCTATATATACAAACCCTTGTATTCATTCACAACCTAATCTTGGTGACTTGCAAACCTAATTTCTCTTCCTCTTTCCCTCTCCTTGTGTTTGGCCGATCGTGTAACACCCCTTCCCAAGGGTTTCAAATTTTCTAAACACAAGAACAAGTGTTTGGTTTGTTTGTGATAAAGAACCTAGTCTTTCACTTCAATTCGATATTAGTACGTGTGTACAAGAACGAAGGACAAATACAATTGTGTTTGTGGGATTTCTTAGTGGTCGACTTCTTTGGGTCGAATAGTAATAAACCTTAAGCTAGGGTTTTGGGTTTTTGATCCTTATTCACATTAACGTTTGTTTCTTGATTTGCTAAAAGGTACGCACATTCTTATTCGGTTAATTATTTACATATATTATTCCTATTACTCCCGCTCCATGCTTTGATGATGTTTACTTGTTTATAATAATTGTTATGATTAGTAAAACCCAACAGTGGCATCACAAGCCGTTAATATGATGTAATTAATTACCGAAACACATAAAAATTGAATATAAAAATTGAATATTTATGATTTTTACATGCTTTTATTCGTTTCTAGGGTTTTGAATTTGAAACCCTAATTTTTTTATTATGGGTCGATTACCCTTAATTTATTTTATTAGGTTTTAATTTTGTAAAACTTGTAGATAGGGGTGCTCATCGGTCGAAAACCGGACCGGACCGAGAAAAACCGGACCGGACCGAGACCGAATCCGGCAAAAACCCTAGACCGAGACCGTGACCGAATGTGGTCGGTCCGGTCCGGTCCGGTCCGGTCTCGGTCGGTCCGTCGGTCGGTCCGATCCAACAAGGCTAAATTTCGGGTTTGTGGTCCGGACCGGACCGGACCGAGACCGAATCCGGCAAAAACCTTAGACCGAGACCGGACCGCCGGTCCATCCGGTCCGTTTGCTCACCCCTATTTGTAGAAACCCTAGGATTGCATGTATATTTTATGTGGTTTTAATGAATAATTGTTATGTGCCATGTATTATGCGTATCTTGGGTTATAATTGTTATGAGGAATCCATGGTGGAACATGCATGTTTTGCTATGGATTATTGTTTTGATTAATTGTTAAGTGATATACACATGTTTATTTATTTGATAATTATTGAATTAGGGAAGATCTCAATTATAATAATAAAAATTCGTTATATGCTATTTGGTATACTATTGACTTTGGCTTACGCAATCGACTTGTCGATGCATGTGGCTCATCTACCTTGTAGTTGAAAGCCCTAGTTGATGTATGCATTATTTTATGCCTAGAATTGTTTTTTAGCTTTTATCGAAATAATTATGCATGTGGCTAATTGTTTTACATATGTTAAATTGTTAAGTTATATGTTTATATTATTTGAGTTTGTTTAATTTTTATTAAAATGCGTTTTTGTTTATATATTGTATGACATGTTAGTAAACCAAAAGGGTTTTTATGAATAGAAAATTAAATGGACTAAATAATGGCGAAATTGATTTGTTTTTCTAAGAATTAAATCTTGAACTTTTAATCGATTGATGCGACTGTACTAAATGGTTAAAACGGCTCATCCAATAGAACAAACTAGAAAGGGGGTTTAAAGAAGTTCGCACAATCACACTGAAAGGATGTCTAAGGTTATGCTTCAGCGCTTACCTGGTCCTCTGCCCCCCTGTGCGTTCGATTGGAGCTACCTAGTATAACCATTCTATGTACGAAGCATCTTAGTGCAAAGTTGTAAGTTTCTCAAGGCATCGATTAAAACTTTGTAGAATTTAATCTTAGCAATTAAAATATTAGTAAGTTTTTTCAAAAAATTTTATGTTATAAAGTTGTATGCATGCTTCTTTATACATAAGTTTTGATTACACGTCAAAATTGTACCCTTTAAATTTAAGTTTATGCCATCTAATGATATGAAACACTTGAAGTTGTAATTTAGTTATGTGAGACCTTGAGCTAGATTACGATAACAAGGTGAATCTTTATGTTGTGTGAGACCTCAGCTTAAATAATTTGCTGTTTCTAAATTAGACAACTTAATTAAGTTAGTTAGTGAGACCTATAACTTAAGGCATAAGATGGGATAAAACATGCTTACGTTTTGCATAATTGTTTTGGCAAAATTGTAAATCCCATAATTTTTAGGAATTGAAAACTTGTTTGTCAATTATTGTTTTTCAACAATTACCTATTCTATACTTTTACCACTAGCAGATCAACTGATGTGGTGAAACTATGATAATGAGGATCCTAAATTCAAGGAAAATTCTATGGTTAATATGAATATTGACCAAAGGGTATTTTATTTTATTGAATGTTTATTTATCGAAAGTACTAACTTTTGAACTTTTATTTTCTGTAGAAATGGCTCAAGCTGAATCTACTGCACTAGCCTCGTCGTTCAAATCTATGTTTGATCGAGAGAAATTGACTGGTAGCGCGAATTTCAATGATTGGTATCGGCAACTCAGAATTGTCTTGAGGGTTGCCAAAAGACTAGATTATTTGACTACACCTTGTCCTCCTGAACCTGCAGCTGATGCTACTGCTGAAGCACGAGCTGCATGGCAAACTGAGTATGATAGGTATAATGAGGTCGCCTGCATTATGCTTGGGAGTATGGCTCCAAACTTGCAAAAACAGTTTGAGAATTACTTCCCTCACCTCATGCTCGCCGAACTTACTCGGCTGTTTGAAAAGCCTGTGACTGTAGAGCTGTATGATCTGATAAATGCTCTACACAGTTGCAAGCAAGGGGATGGGAAACCTGTGAGCGCCCACTATCTGGAAATGATGGGTTACATGGACCAGCTCGGGAGACTCAATTATGTCTACCCTAATGACATACAAATTGGGCTTATCAACAGATCCCTTAACAAGGAGTTTGATGGTTTCGTGCGCAATTACAATATGCATTGCACGGGGAAGACAGTTAGTGAGGTACATGCAATGCTCATTGACTACGAGAAAGGTTTGCCCAAGAAGGCTGCTACACCTACGGTTCTTACCATCCAAAAGGGTAGGATTTCTAAGCCTAATAAGCCGCTAGCGAACAAGAAAGGGAAAGGTAAGGGTAAAGTTGATAAGGGAAAACAAGTTATGTCTTATCAACAAGAACCCAAGAAGTACCCTCCCAAAAAGCGTGAGAATCCTAAAAAGGATCAGGCTTGTCATCACTGCACTGAGGTAGGACACTGGAAGAGGAATTGTCCGCTCTACCTTGATGAGTTGCGTACTAAGAGGTATAAAAATACTGGCACTGTTGCTAGTACTTCAGGTACTCTTTTGATGATAGAATTATTTGGTTTTCCTCATAAAATAAATTCCTGGGTATATGATACTGGATGTGGTATTCACATTTGTAATACACTGCAGGGACTTAGAGGTGCAAGGAAGCTCGCCTATGGACAACAATACCTGCACGTGGGTAATGGAGCACATGCATTCGTTGAAGCTATAGGCACATTTGATTTAGTTTTACCTTCGGGTTTAGTACTGTCTTTGAACGATTGTCATTACACGCCTTCTATTGTTAGGGGTGTCGTTTCTGTTTCCTTGTTGAAAGATATTGGTTTTTTTCATACATTTACTGATTATGGAATTTCGGTTTCTTTAAATGGTGTTTTTTACTTTAATGTTATTCTAGTAAATGATGTGTTTGAAATTGATTTGCCTGATAATGCGATTGATAAAAATAATTCTGTTTTTAGCATCAATAATAAAAGAATCAAAAGTGATTTGGATTCTTCATATCTTTGGCATTGTAGACTTGCTCACATATGCAAGAAACGCATGCAAAAGCTGCAACACGATGGGCTTTTACAAGACATCAATGATGAATCATTTGATAAATGCGAATCTTGCATATCTGGGAAGATGACCAAGAAACCTTTTACAAATAGTTTAGAAAGGGCTTCTGATCTTCTTGGTGTGATACATACTGACGTATGTGGACCACTAAGACATGTGTCAAGGAAGGGTGCTAGCTACTTCTTAACCTTTACTAATGATTTCAGTCGTTATGGTTATGTTTATTTACTTAAACATAAACATGAAGTCTTTGAAACATTTAAGGTTTTCAAGAGTGAAGTAGAACTGCAACTAGGAAAGAAGATTAAAGCTCTTCGATCCGATAGAGGTGGTGAATATTTAAGCCAAGAGTTTAAAGATTATCTTGCTGAGTGTGGAATTGTTCAGCAGCTCACATCTCCATATACTCCACAACAAAATGGTGTATCTGAGAGAAGAAATCGTACATTGTTAGACATGGTGCGATCAATGTTTAATCTTACAACTCTTCCCTTATCCTTTTGGGATTATGCTTTAGAAACTACTGTTCGCATTTTGAATATGGTTCCAACTAAGAAGGTTGATAAGACTCCTTATGAAGTGTGGTATGGGAAAGCTCCCAACTTCTCTTACTTGAAGGTCTGGGGTTGTGAGGTGATGAGTGTGTAAATACTCATCATTTTTATACAAAATAAACTGCAAATTCATCTGAAAACACTCAGAAATGCTTCAAAATGATAAAAATATCACAAATCAGTGTTTTATGTGTTTTAAATGCAAAAATATCAAAATCAGATGAAAAACATATCAATTTTGCAAAAATTGCAGTTTCAGTCCCCCAAGTTTCATAAATTGTCAAAAACAGTCCCTGTGCACATAATTTCAAAAGAAAAGTCACCAAAGGTCTTTTTAAAATCACAAATTGTCATATTTAGTCCTTTGGTGAAAAATCTAAGAGTTTTGAGAAAATTACATTTTAGTCCCTAAAAATCCAAAATTGTTCAAAATTAGTCCTTGGGATTTTCAAAAAAATCAAAAATCAACCCTTGGACTATTTTAAGTTGGCAACAACACCCCTTTGGCTACTTTTCATAATGTGCATGTTTGGTCCTTGGGAATGGAAATATTACATCTTTGGTCCTTATGATTATAATTTCACAAACCAAACGGATCCTAATAAACACCCCAAGCCCAAATCAAACCCTTTGGCCCAACACCCAACCCGTTTACCCCTTTTGTGTTATTAATACCCGGTCAACAACCATCCCACGTGGTCAAACCTTGGTCAAAATCCACCCAACCCGCCATTTTCTTCTTCCCCAACCAAATCCCTGAAAACACTCACCATTCCATCCCCCCTCCTCTCCTATCCAAAATCTTGTCCCCTCCACCTCACTAAAACTACAAAAACCATTTATTGCTTCTCACCCAACTCACTCAATCCCTACACCTGTTAAACCCATTTTGGCGCCAAATTGATCAAATGGCTAATATTGCATCTAGTCATCCAAGGGTTGAGAATTGTGGTGGGATTATCTCAGCAAGGTGAGAGAAAGCTTGGGAGCTATAAAAAAGAGAAGAAGAAGCTGTTTCAAGGAGTAGTAGTTTTAGTTTTAAATTTACTTTTATGTCGTATTTTTTTGTTATGTCTTAATTTAACTCAAATGTTGTAATAAATTGTTCCTAAGTCTTAAATTAAGGTTACACTTTCAGTTTGATCAAGTTTTAGTTGTTAATCTCAAGTTTCATTTAATTTCAAGTTTGTTGGTTACTGTGGAAAATTCCAAGTTACAAATTCCCTATTCAAGGTTTTAATAAGTTCCTGTTATACTCAAGTAAGCTTATTCAAGCTTACTTTAGCTTTTTATAAGCTTATCATTAAGTTTCTAGTAACTTGGGTTAATGGTCAACAAAAGTCAACCTTGACTCAAAAGTGGAAATGGAGATGAAAATGATGATGCAGGGTTGTTGCAGAGGTTGGAATAGACTAGGATTAGTGTATTAATGGTTTTGGTTCTGGTCTGCACATCATTTGAGCACATGTGAGTATCTGTCTTACATTTAGTTTTTTTTAGCCATTTTGCATTTCTATGCATGTCTTGTTTCTGTGGTCACATTTAGTAAAATCTTGCTTATAAAGTTTTATTTAAGTTATGTAAACCCTGTTTGATCATTGGAATTGGCTAGTTTAGTGGTATGCTCATTTTAAGTTCAAACAGTCAAATAAAAGGTGTGTTTGGAATTAGCCATTAAACTGCACTAGAGGATAGCTCTGTGTCTAGTACCTGTTGGTTCATGGTTGTATAGCCATTTCCAACTCATTTGAGTCTTTCAATTGTGCTTGCCAACATCAAAAGTCAAAATTCCATTTTAAAAACCTTTACAGCCCACTGTTGGCATTTTAGAATTTCAGATCTTGATTTTTTTGTTCAAAAGTTGTTAATGTTGCCTTATTCAGTCTTAACATGTCTTAAAATAACATCATCAGTGCTTAAAGTCTGATCAAAATCCACCTTAGTCAACTTTTTAGTTTTCTCAAAAAGTCAAAAATTTCAAATAGTCGTTTTTGAATAAACTTTGGAATTTCACTAGGAGTTTAATACTGAGTTTGAGCCTATGATTTTTGGAGGTTTTGTAGTCTTGTTGCTTAAGAAAAATACAAAAATAATAGTTCTTGTTTTCTCAGCTGTTTAAGTGCTTATTTAACTGCTTCTTTTGGCCACCTGTTCTGCAATTGCTGTCCTGTGCACAGTTCTTGGGCCAACTTCACAAGCTTGCATAGAGCTTAATACTTGTCCAATTCTCTTGATCTCTGGTTCTTTGGAAAGCCATCCTGTTCCTCTTGAAGTATCAAGAGTTGTTTTTCACTTTTGAGCTTATTTGGTAGGGCTGCTAACAGCTTATAAGTTGTCCCATTTTCTGTTTTTCTGTCAAAAAGTCAAGTGCTTATTTGCTATTTCCTAGCTTATCAGTGGTTAGAGCTTGTTGTTTCTCACTTCATTTTGGTCCTTTTAGCTTATTATTGCTTTCCTATCTGTTTGGTGCCTTTTGGTTTTGATTTAGCTTATTAAAGTGCTTATTAATAAGCACTTCCATAGCAGTTTGATATTTCTCCATATAAGGGCCTGTTTTTCTATTTTTCATAGCTTCTATATATTATTTTAGAGTTTTCCTTAAATTTTCAGATTTTTCTTAGGTGTTTTGCTATTTTTCTTAATTTAAATCACTTTTTAATCCTTTTTAATTAGCTTTAAATACAAATAATTAAGAAAAAGGTTCAAAAAAATATGTTTTCTATTTTCTTAGGTTAAGATAAATGTAAAAAGCTTAAAAAGTATTTTTCCTTATTTTTCTCCTTTTATTTGGTATTTTTAATAATTTTAAATTAGTTTTAAATTGTTTTAAATTAATAATAAATATATAAAAAGTCTAAAAAATATATTTTCTGTTTTAAAATTAGTTTTATAGTATTTTAGATTTTTCAAAATCATAAGTTTATTTTTCTAGGTTAATTTTGTATTTTCTTCTATTTTAGTGCATTTTAAATACTTAATAAATAGTTTTTAATTAATAATAATTAATTAAATAGTGTTATAAATAATTTTTCTTTTCTAATAATTTTCTTATATTATTAGGTTTGTAGAAATGTATTTTTCATATTTTTAGGATCTAAATTGTATAAGTTTCACTTTTTATTTTGTACGTTTACGTTATTTTTATTTAAACGTAAGTTTTTAGTTTTTAGTTTTAAACGTTCATCACTTTAAAAATAGTGATAGCGTTTATTTAATATCTTTTATCTTTTTAATTTTCTTAATTTGTATTTAAGTCGCTTTTATTTATAATCTTTTTCAGTAGTGTAATATTCAATCCAAATCCTTTCTGATCGCTATCATTAGTGGTCATTCTATCGTCTGAATCAGTGTTGTACACACCATTGAGTCTCCGTGGGACTTAACGACCCGGGAATCCACTATATTCCCTGATCTTAATTGTATTTGCGTCTGAGCAGTTTTAAGTCTTTTTGACTTGACTGTTCTGCGCGAATCATGAGGCGTTTGTTAAACGTGACTCGGCTGATAAGCTACAACAAAGATCTGTTAAGTGTATCTTCGTAGGATACCCAAAGGAAACTATGGGTTTCTACTTTTACTTTCCACCTGAAAACAAACTAATTGTTGCTAGGTATGGAGACTTCCTTGAAAGGGATATCATATCTCATGAATTCAGTGGGCGAGTTTATGATCTGGAAGATGATCAAGAAGATACAACACCTTCTGAAAACACTAGCCAACCTCAAGTAGAACCTGAAAGTCTGAGTGTTCCACCTGAAGTTGAAGTGGTTCCCATTCATAGATCCGCAAGGGCTACGCGTGCACCTGAGCGTCTATGTCTTAACATAGAAGCTGAGGAAAATATGTTAGGGGATCTTGGTGAACCTGCTAACTATAAGGCTGCTATGATGAGTCCTGAAAAGGATAAATGGCAAGTCGCAATGAATGGGGAAATGCAATCAATAAGAGATAACGAAGTCTGGATAGAGGTTGACTTACCTCCAAATGCTAAGGTAGTTGGAAGTAAGTGGCTCTATAAGATAAAGACTGACATGGATGGCAATGTACACACCTATAAAGCTCGTCTTGTAGCTCAAGGGTTTACTCAAACTTTTGGGATAGACTACGAGGAGACATTTTCTCCTGTAGCAGACATTAGAGCTATTAGGATTCTTTTAGCCATAGCTGCATACTATGACTATGAGATATGGCAAATGGATGTCAAAACTGCCTTCTTAAACGGTCGCCTAGATGAGGACATCTATATGGCGCAGCCTGAAGGGTTTGTGAATTCAAAATTTCCAAAGCGTGTATGCAAACTTCAAAGATTCATTTCTGGGTTGAAGCAAGCATCAAGGCAATGGAACAAGAAGTTTGATGAAGAAATCAAGAAATTTGGTTTCACTCAAAATCTTGATGAGCCATGTGTATATCACAAAGCAAGTGGGAGTAATGTTATTTTCCTTATCTTATATGTCGATGACATATTGATCATGGAAAAAGACATTCCAAGTTTGCAAGATGTAAAGTCTTATCTTGGAAAGTGCTTTTCTATGAAGGATTTAGGGGAAGCAGCATTTATTCTGGGAATCAAGATCTACCGAGATAGATCAAGGCGGTTAATTGGACTAAGTCAAAGTACTTACATCGATAAAATATTGAAGATATTCAATATGCATAATTCCAAGAAGGGATATTTGCCGATGCAAGCTGAACATGGCTTAAGTAGTGAACTATGCGCGTCAACACCTGAAGAGGTGGCACACATGAGAAAAGTTCCTTATGCTTCGGCTGTAGGATCTATCATGTATGTTGTGAGATGTACAAGGCTTGATGTGGCATTTGCACAAAATATCACCAGTCGATATCAACAGAATCCATGTGTGAAACACTGGCATGCTGTTAAGAACATTCTTAAGTATCTAAGGGTTACTAAAGAAATTTTTCTAGTGTATGGTGGGAATCCAGATGCAGAACTTGATGTTACAGGTTTTTGCGATGCGTCTTTCCAAACTGATAAAGATGATAAGAAGTCTCAAACGGGATATGTCTTTGTCATTAATGGAGGAGCAGTTGACTGGAAGAGCAAGAAGCAGACAACGACTGCGATGTCAATTACAGAAGCTGAGTACATAGCTGCTTCGGAAGCTACGATGGAAGCTGTTTGGATTAGAAAATTCATTTCGGGACTCGGAGTAATGCCCTCAATCGAATTACCTTTAAATGTGTATTGTGACGACTCTGCTGCAATAACATTTGCCAATGAGCCTGGAGTCATGAAGGGCGCCAGACATTTTCCTCAACGATATCACTATGTTCGAGAACAAGTCGAAATAGGTGAAATCAATCTACTCAAAGTTCATACAGATGATAATCTAGCTGATCCCTTTATGAAGCCTTTGCCAAAGGAAAAACTTACTGACCATGCTGATGGGATAGGACTTCGTTTAGCTAGTAGTTTCATGCAGATCTGTGATTAGTATTTGGATAAAGGATGTTATGAACAAATATTATTTTAATGAAATAAAATAGTTGTTTATGTTTATTTTTCATTATCTTAATATTATATCCTATATTTGCATGTTTAATCCGTGAATGACTTATGTTATTCTAAATAGTCTGTTGTCGATCAATGGTGTGAGAATATCATTGAATTAAGACAAATCTGAGTTTTGGTAGAATATACTTAAAGTATATTGATGCGTATGACATACCAGATTCACATGATATTCAATGAATTGAATATAGGACAGATCCCAACTTTACATGATTATACTTATGGATCTTTGTCATTAAGTAAATCATGAAATGTTTATCCTCAGAGTTGAGATACCAGATAACTGTTATGAATGTAGTGCATTTGTGTGAGATAGTCTAACGTTATCCGTAACTGGTAGTTATAAGGGCTATTTTCAGAAGTGTTACAAAGTTCATGAGTTATGTTTGTAGTCAAGAGAATTTGTTCCTTTGAATTTTTTTCAAAACATAATACTATATTTGGGCCCCTCGTAGGGTTGACAAGATGTTTGTATGGCCATACCCAAGATCAATCTGGAATACGTTCAGATGATTTGGTAATCTTGTTCAAACAGATATAACGAGAAACAGAATATTAACTTATGAAATGATTTGATCCATATTCATAGTTAATGTAGTATTAGTAGCAAAATGATAAGTAAAAATGATGAATCATTAAATGGTTTTCCAGGATACCATACTCGATTCGATCTGGGGGCATTGGCGTGTTAGGCTAGACTAAACCAATGTCATTACTATATTAAGTAATATCCAAGTGGGAGCTAAAAGGTTTATGGATATTTTAATATACGTATGACCGGATTCGAACTCGAGACTTCGGGATTGCACACATTACGTATGAGAATTAATGTTAAATAATTAATATATATAAATGTTATTATTATTAATTATTCGTCACGAAATAAATACTTAACGATAGTTAATATTTAACGAAGTTTGGCTAACGTCGTTAAATGTAAACTAAAAGGACTAGAGATGAAATTAGAAGTCGGGAAGGATCTAAAATCCCTCTTGGGACTATGTGGCCGATCGGTTGGGTTCCCAAAACCCAATCCCACACAAACTTGTTCTCCAAGATTGGTTACTTATATATACAAACCCTTGTATTCATTCATAACCTAATCTTGGTGACTTGCAAACCTAATTTCTCTTCCTCTTTCCCTCTCCTTGTGTTTGGCCGATCGTGTAACACCCCTTCCCAAGGGTTTCGAATTTTCTAAACACAAGAACAAGTGTTTGGTTTGTTTGTGATCAAGAACCTAGTCTTTCACTTCAATTCGATATTAGTACGTGTGTACAAGAACGAAGGACAAATGCAATTTTGTTTGTGGGATTTCTTGGTGGTCGACTTCTTTGGGTCGAATAGTAATAAACCCTAAGCTAGGGTTTTGGGTTTTTGTTCCTCATTCACATTAACGTGTGTTTCTTGATTTGCTAAAAGGTACGCACGTTCTTATTCGGTTAATTATTTACATATATTATTCCTATTACTTCCGCTGCATGCTTTGATTATGTTTACTTGTTTATAATAATTGTTATGATTAGTAAAACCCAACAGTAAGCCCCTAAATAACTCGAACGTTACTAAGATATTCTTTGTTTCTTTCTTTCTTTTTGTATTGTAATCTCTGTTTTCTCGTTAGTTTTAATGCAGAAAATTTTGGCGTTGTTCTTCTTATGTACGTGCATGTCAAGTAACCTTAATACATTTTTTTTGAACGGCTAATATCAATACAGCTAGGAGAAAAAGTATAAGCTAGGTATTTGTACAAGATAATAAAGGTTTTTAAATCCATTCAAGCCATTTCGGCTTTCCAATCCTATTCCTATGAAGGATCCAACCAGTATAGCCAAATGATTCAAGTGGTGCTGTGAACCACAACTCTAAAGTGTCTTGATTTCAAATGGTGTATCGGAACCCAACTCTAAATCTACACTATGTGTTTTATTTATGGGAGGTGATTGGTACACTCTTATTTTTTATTAGGACACTCAAATATACAAGTAGTTAAAGCATACTGTAAGCACTGTATAAATTAGACGAGTAATTTAGGCAGTGATAACTGTGTTTTTTTTACATGTGTAGCGTTTATCATTTGGTGTGTGGCTTTTAAACTTGTAACCTTACAAATTTGATATCACCATAATAAGATTATCTTGTACTATCAATTTGCATAGATATTTAAGCATTGTTCAAAGTTATTTGTTTGGGGTACAAATAATTATCGCTAAAGATAACAATACTATTTAATATTTGTGATTCTAATAAACTTACATAACATTATTTATATATTGGACAATGGGCTATACTTTGTCTCTCATTATTTTAAATTTGTCACGGGTTCCAAAACTACTTCATCATTTCTCATATAATTTTGTCAAATATGAAACCCAGTTCGACCCGGGTGGTTCAACCGGTTCAAATCGTTCCTGTAAAAAAACATGTCGATTTAAACCGAGTGAACCTAACAGATTGGTTCGAAAACGGGTCAAATTAAACATGTCGATTTAAACCGATGTATATTAATAGTTTCCTTTTAAAATATATGTATTCAACATTTCCACTTTTAGTTTCAACTTTTCACTTTTTAGTTTTTTGTTTTTCTTTTATATATAGTATATAGCAGGGCACCCGCGCGTTTTGGCGGCGGGTACCCTGTGACGATTAATAGGAGAAATAGATCTCGATGAGATCTGATTCACCAGTTTGTATCGGTTTCAACGGGTCCTCTCTGGTTCGTTTTCGGATGGTTTTAATTGGTTAGCCGAACCGGTGGCGACACCGGTTCCCGGTTGAACACGTTGATCCGGTCCGATACGGTATTCAAAACTATATGTACCATCAACTTGTTAGCTTGTATGAAGTTTTGTGTGTTTTATTAATTTGTATAATTTGTATAATAACATATACTTTTCATTTTAGAGTTTTTTAAAAATAACATTAATTAACTAGTGTGTTTAGTTATTTTATATTTTTGATTATGTTATAGCTTCTTTAAATTGTACGTTACGAGATTTTTATTTTACTTTTTAGTAAGTGGTGTTTTAATTGGTTGTTTTTAATTTGGTAGATGTGCTTTTAATTGGTTGTACAATATGAATAAATTATTGTATTTTTAAGTAATGGGTGTTTTAATAAGAGTATTAATTACATTATGCATCTCTCCATTGACCAATTTCAACATTTCAACAATTCAACAATTCATCTTTGACTGTTTTTCTATTATATATAGTATAGATATGTAATGCATACAATAGAGTGTCCAAATCAAATATATATATGAGTGTGCAAATCATTTCCTTTTATTCATATAGGTATTTTATATTTCTAGACACACACAAATGCGATCGAACAAGGACAATTGGAATAAAGAATCTAACAAGTACATGTATATTCACTAAGAATATGTTTTGGAAAAGCTAGATATGGTATTAAAATCATAGCAAATAAATAAATATGCATGCAAGTGAATAAAGCTGCAAAATTAGTTTTGGTGGCATATTTCATGCGCTCTGTAAAGTAGTGAAGACTGCTAGTAAGAGTCGAGCACTCAGCATCTTTGACAGAAACCACTTTCTAGTTTCTACTTTTAATCATACTTTCATTATAATCCAATTTATGACTCATTTTCTTTGTATATCACCTTTTACAATATTCGGCTTTTGTTTTAGTTTCTAGTGTAGTTTAATTAAAAATTTACTCTTCACCTTTTTGGTTTCTGAATCAAAAACCTCATACAATAAGTTTTAAGGTTTAGAGTAAATTGAAAATTTTGTCCATGTTATTTTGTCTATTTTGATAGAAATTATTGCAAGAAATTATTAGCATGAAGCGAAAATCAATCCTCTCATGGATCATATATGTAAATGTCATACAAAATCACCTGTTTCAAAATGATTTACTCGAATTTCGAACTTTTAAGGATGATTCATGTCAATGGTCTCTATCATGATCAGTGGTTATCGTAAAAATAGACAAACCACATTGATAGTGCATTTTCTTGTAATGTTTACGTTTATCCAACATTTGTGTTTAGAAAAAAACGGATCCACTAATTATGCCTAATCAGTTCCAAATATTGTAAATCTGCTCAAATTTGGTTTTATTGCCCCGGCGAGATTGGGTATGTTGTGGTTATTGTTGCTCAAATTTGGTTTTATGCTATAATGTGTGTCATACCCGTGTTGATTTGACACCGGTTAAATTAGACACGAAAAAGTAAGTTTTATTAGCATGTACGTACTTGCTTGTTTTTTGGGTAAAGGGGAGTAATCCTGCACCCTGGTAAATATATTAACCAAATAAATGTTTAAGTACAATGTATATGAGTGAAATCCCATATATCAGCCCGTTACATAGGCATAGAGCTTACATAACAAGATACTTCCAATTATCTAAACAAGAAACAAAACACTACTCAAATGATAACATATGACACAACGAAATAAGATTATTTCCTAGGACCTTGAAACTTTGTGCCATACATGGCATTAAAGGCATCCAAATTCCCAGGAAGATCACGAACCTGTTTCGCATAGTCATCGAAGTCATATTCATCATACTCATCTTCATACTCTTGGCCACCACCAAATATATTAGCAGACTCATCAAATGGGTTAGCAACAACCTCATCTTCAGAATCAGACACCTCAATCTCTCCCACTTTAGAAAAAGGGTTAGCTCTCTTAGTAGAAGAGGTAGACGGAATAGGTTGACCATCATCATCCACAAGAGTAGCTTTCTCAGCAATAAGTAGTTTTTCAAGCTTACCAATTTTCTCAACTATGGGAGTAGAACCAACATCCATTGTTCCCATTGAATCACTCACAAGCGGTACATGTGATGTAGAACCAGTCTTATTCAACTCATCCTCATTAACCTCCATTGTACGATCAGTATCCACATCTGTATCAACACGAGATTCCTGCCCCCGAGAGCCATCCATACCTGCTTCCTTAGAACAACCAGTAGAATCCCCAATCTTCGCCTCCTCAGTAGTAGAATCAACCACAGGACTTTGAATGCCCGTGTCCTCATGCACCTCAAGTGTCCCAAAAGAGTTAGAAGTAGTAACAGGAGTACCTGTAGCATTAACACTAGCAACGTCCGGTGTCTTCTTCTTTGGGATATAAACCTGCTTCCTAGGAGCAAATTTAGGACCCTTGCCCATATTAATACCGCTAGACAACTTCGGACCTTGGGGTTTGGCTTTCCGATTCTGCACCACCTTAAAACCATCATCATTCACATCCAAGGTCGAGGTGTGAGCATCAGCATGATGCTCCTTAGGAGACTTAGGACAACAAGCATTATCATGCCCAAACACTTTACATTCCATGCAATGTGGAGGTTTCCATTCATATTCAACCTTGATACTAGCCGTAGTAAAACCACTATCATCCTTCTTAGGGATAGCCATAGTTACCACATGTTTAAGATCAGCTTCCGATGATAACTCAACAAGAGCACGAGCAAAACTAATACGACCCCATGAGTCAACGCACATGGAGCTAGTGAATGCATCTAACATGATCGGCTTACCCACCTGAGTAGCAATAAGGCTCAACCCGTCTTCCGAATATGCAAGTAAAGGCACATTATGCAATTTAATCCACACAGGCACTTTGGTAACCTCACTTTTGGACAATAGCACGTCAGGAGTCCATTTAGTGAGAATGATAGGAGAATTACGAATTATCCAAGGTCCTCGTTGAAGAACATTCTCAACACCCTCTTTAGAATCAAATTTAAAGAGAAATACACCATCATCATTCTTCATAAGTTTCTTTAAACCAAACTTACCCCATGTATTGGTGACATAATTCTTGACCAACTGAAATGCAATATTCTTGCCGACAAAGAAGCCAACAAGAGTATTATCATAGCGGTTAAACACACCCTCCATAGCAGCCTTAGGAAGAACTGTGTCATGATTATCAATTCGATTCTCATTCACCAATGAACGGAAGTTAACTTTCCTAGATACACGTTCCGAGTTTAACACATTAGCAAACGACCTCACTTCATTGTGTATACTATCACTCACATTAAGAACAGAAGTAGAAGCATTCTTACCATCCTTCGAAGCAACATCCGGACCACCAGCATTAGTTTCAAAATTAACGTTACCCGAATCAGAAGTCAAAGGACCATCACGAGTATAAGGGTGACTCGAAGTAGCAACATTCACCACCTTGGAAGGTGCATTAGTGTTCGACTCCAAACCCCCAACATTTATATCAATTCGACTTGTATTGTCCAGATTTGCATCACCCAACACAGAATCAAACGTACCATCATACTCACTAGGGCTGCGAACAACCCTAGCAGCATTGCGCAAGTCAGGACCAGCAGCAGAATCAATTCCATGCTCTCCTCTAAGATGTTTAAGCCTAGCCTCCAGCGATTCATACGGATTAGGTTCCTTAAGTGACCCAACTTGATCGGCCAAGTTGGTGGCTGGTTTATCCGCTTTCCTCGATGAACCTTCCTTGTTGAAAAACCCTTTCTCCATATCTCGAAACCCCACACACGATCACACAAAACCACGCAATACTACACAACCCAGCAGCAACCATAGGACGACCAAAATAAAGATAGAAAACCCTAACTGAATGTTAGGGTTTAAGCAATGATCCCACAAATCTAACCAGGCTCCATGTTATGATGATACACTCAATGGATTAAGCGTAAATAATACCATGTTAATGAATTAAAACCAGAATAAAAACGAAACCCTAAAAATAACGACAAACAAAACCCTAACTCCTTAGCGATCACTAAAATCTGAAACAATTAAGCAAAACACAAAAGTAATTGCATAAGAATAACGGATTAGAGCAAAAGATTAAGAGATTAGAGCTGAGTAGATCGTTGTTTGTAGATTGGTAAGGGTTTCGTTTTTCTTTTAGATCGCCAGAGAGAAAGTGTCGACCTTAGGGTTTCCAAATTTACGTACTTGCTTGTTATACCGAACATGCCTTGATTTTGATTATATGTTTTCTTGAGGCACTTTATTTTGCATACTCAAAAATCCTTGCATGCTAAGGGATAAATCCCCACCTTTCATCTAGTTTAATCTAATGATGGTGATCAACTTAAGATTTAATATGTCTAAACCTAAGTCCATGTTTTTTTCTTGTCTTTTTCTTTTCTTTTTATCTTTCTTATTTATTTTATCATTATTTGTATTTTTTTTTAATCACATTTTTTTTAATTTCAAGCTTCTTTTTTTTTTATCGTCAGTTTTCATACGTTTTTGTCCGGTTTTTCCGCTTTTTATACGTTTTCGTCTGTTTTCATACGTTTTCGTCCATTTTCTTACGTTTTCGTCTGTTTTCTTACGTTTTCGTCCGTTTTCATACGTTTTCGTCCGTTTTGTTACGTTTTCATCCGTTTTCGTTAGTCTTGTTACGTTTTCGTCTGTTTTCTTATGTTTTTGTCCGTTTTCATACGCTTTCGTCCGTTTACATACGTTTTCGTCCGTTTTCTTACGTTTTCATACGTTTTCATCCGTTTTCTTACGTTTTCGTCTGTTTTCTTACATTTTCGTCCGTTTTCATACTTTTTGTCTGTTTTCTTACGTTTTCGTTCGTTTTCTTACGTTTTTGTCTGTTTTCTTACCTTTTCTTCTGTTTTCTTATGTTTTTATCCATGTTCTTACGTTTTCGTCCGTTTTCATACGTTTTCGTTCGTTTTCTTACGTTTTCGCCTGTTTTCTTACATATTCGTCCGTTTTCCTATGTTTTCGTTCGTTTTCTTACATTTTCGTTCGTTTTCTTACGTTTTTGTCCGTTTTCATACCTTTTCGTCGGTTTTCTTACGTTTTCGTCCGTTTTAATACGATTTCATCTGTTGTCATAGGTTTATATACGCTTTCGTCCGTTTTTTTACGTTTTCGTCTGTTTTCAGACGTTTTCGTCCGTTTTCATACGTTTTCGTCCATTTTCACCCGTTTTTATACGTTTTCGTCCATTTTTAGACGCTTTCGTCTGTTTTCAGACGTTTTCGTCCGTTTTCATACGTTTTCGTCCATTTTCATCCGTTTTTATACGTTTTCGTCCGTTTTCAAACGATTTTTTCCGCTTTTATATGTTTGTATACGCTTTTCATTCATTTTTATACGTTTTTGTCTGTTTTCATACGTTTTCGTCCGTTTTTTGCTGTTTTTGTACGTTTTCGTCTATTTTCATATGTTTTCATGCTTATTATTAAACTTTATTATATTACATGTCTAATATCAATTGCGATATTTTATTATAAAAAAGTTAATGTCTAATATCACTTGTGATATTTCATAAACAAACAAGTATATTTTTTAACCTTTAATATCACCTGAGATATTTCATTGCTCTGTATATTTTTATATATTACACCTATGTGTTTTCTAATATTTTTATAATTTTCAGTTACAAGATAGTTTTTGTGTCTTTCATCGCAATTGACAAGCGCATATTTTTTTAATGCAACCAATGTTATCTATCACTTGTGATATTATACTCTTAGTAAAAATAAAAGGGTTAAAGTCTCTTTAGGTGAATTCTTATTTTGTTCAAAAAAATGCTAATTTAATGCAACACTTGTTTGATTCTGAAAATATGTCAAGTCTCTATTTTCATAGTTTGCTTCCTTTTTATTTATTTTGATATTTTTAAGTGACACTTATTTACCTCTTGTGATATAACACTGCAAGAAAGATGAAGAGTATTACACTCTTCATCATATATGTGGAAAACTAGAAGGGGGTTGAATAGTTTACCGATTAAAAACTTTGTTTTGCAACTTATTGAAAGATCAATTGATATTGATCTTAGATATGTTAGTGAAATATACAAACAATATATAAAGAGTAGACAAAGAAAGAAACAATCAAACCACAACAAGTTGTTTATAGTGGTTCGGTCTACAAGGACTCTTTTTCCTTGCCCTTGTAATACCTGAATTTCTAAAATTCACAAAAAGACCAAAATACCCTTATGATCAAAAGTAAGAATAATTAAATAAACAGAATACCAAATGAGCTACGTAAATTCAGAAAACTTATAAGAAATATCATATATGATCCAAATAAATCTTGAATGACTATGTAAAGTTAATTTTATAGTTTATGATTTTATAAAAATTCATTTTGTATTTTTGCTAAAATAACCGAATATATTTAATAGTTTTATAAAAGAATTTAATTAATAAAAGCCCAATATAAATCTATAATATTAAGAGTCCATTTATTTTAAGTCCAATACATTATAAAGCCCACAAGAAAAATTGGAAAAGTATATATATACATATATTCGGTTCATAATAATCCCTAAATACCGATTTACATCAAACCGACTCCCAAAACCCTTTACAAATCGACTTCCAGTTTCCAGAGCTTGAGACCAATTTTCTTGGACAAGTTTGAAGGTAAAGAAGGTGGGAAAAATAGTGTTCGAAGTCCTAAGTTGCTGTGGTGATCGTGGAGAGTTTTTTTGAGTGAATTAGGGTTTCGGCAAATAGAGGTTTTTGTGCTTCTTTTGTTCTAACGATCCAAGCTCATTAAGGGTAAGTTTCTAATGTTACTTTCAGTCCTATAAGTCATATAGAACACATAAAAATTGGCCATGCATGTTAAATAAGTCGTATGGAATTAATTGGAACTAAAACCCTAGAAAGCGTATAAATATAACGAATGAGTTTATGATAATTTTTAAGACCATGATTTGATTTTTCCAGAAGCTATTACATGATATAAGACCTGAATAAAATACATATTTATGAATTCGAAGCTTGTATGAATTGTTTTGAGTTTTATGGTTCGATTAAACATGGAAAAAGGAAGGATTTTAAAAGAGACGATTAGGGTTTTGCATAAACTAGGGTTTTCTTGTAATCATTGAAGGAAATTAATGAAGTAGTAATGATGAGCTAATGATTGGTTAAACCTAGGTTTAGGGTTTGTACTTGAATTATGTATATTCGGTTCTTAACAAAAGTTTTGGGTTGGTTTTGTAAATTATGAAACTTAAAGGTTATTTTTGGGAACAGTAAAATAAAGGTACTAAACGTGTAATTTTGGATATTTAGAGGGCCATTCGAATTTTATTTAACTTAAAGGGTATGTTTTGTAAATTCTAAAACCTTTGGGTTAAAAGTGTAAAATCGGATAAAGTAAGGTTAGATTGTGAAATTAAAGATGTCAAGGGTGTAATTTGAAATTCTGAGCAATTATGGATTCAACAAGTGTAAGTTGATTTTGTAGAGACACGTATGAGTTTAAGTTAATTTCGTTGTTATCATTTACGTTCTAGGTTAATTTGGGAAATCATTAAAAGAAGTAATATGTGAATTTAATGCGTAATTAGAGTATGGGAAACCCTAGAACCTAAATAGGAAGTTGATGAATTAATGAGGAATACCCTAAAATGTTGAGAATTCGTCTGTCACTAAAATAAGAATATTCTGACAACTCTAAAAGTATTAATGCGATAAATCCGTTATAATATTAATGATGCTGATAAATATTAAATAAATCATAATCCGTGTAGATTCGTTGGAGGAGACGTGACGTTACATCTTCCTATTCCTACATTCGTTACTTTTCTCTCAATTGCTTTAAGGTACGGATATTCTGTCTTACCTTAAGACACTTATGCTATCATACAGATATTCTGACCTTTTCAGTAAAGGTTCCTTATGATGTTCTTTTCGTTCGCTTTCCTATTTTACTTATTAGGATTCCCTATGCCATTGCTATGAACCCTTTCTTGTTTGTTTGATCTGTTGTTTATCTGAACTTATGTTTTATTGAACCATGTGTTATCTGATTTGAACTTTACGTTAGGAAGACTTTGATATGCATATTCGTTGAACCTTGTTATATCTGAATATCAACCTTATGATATGATGTTATCTGATAAGTTATATGTGACCTTTATGATGAATTATGATCTGTGTCATTTATGACAATTTGTTTGACCTAAGTTAGTTTGACACCCGAGCCGAAATATTTCACTAGTCATGGGGGTTCCATGTCCGTGTCAGGGATGCACCTCTGACATGACTCTAGGGCAGTAGAGTGATGTTCTGCCACGTCCCTTTCTGTTATCTGTTTATGAGCTCGAATTATGGAATATGGCCGCTATCTGTCTGTTGGGGCGTATGGATGCATCCTAGATCTGATCTGTTATCCGATATGATTTGTCTGGTGAATGATGTCGTGTGCAATACGCGTCTTCACAACTTCTGGGAGCTAGCTACTCCAAATTATTTTCTAAAATTATTTCTATATAGTTATGATGTTTTTGATATGATATGCTCTGGGCTCGAGGTAGTTAACTAAATCTGTATTTGTTATTTCTATGATAAGTATTCTGATTATGATTTGGTATGTTCAAATGCTTATGATTATGTGCTCGGTTTATTATATGATCTTATATATGTGTATGCTTTTGTATGTATATGTGGTTACCGTTTATAATGCTAGCTTATGATTAATATGATTAAATGGGGTTTGTATGCTGTTATCTGGTGTTATGTTAGTTCTCGTTATGTAAATTCATTGAACTGTGGATGAATGTGTTAGTGTGATAGTTAGTATTTTATAAGTATAATAAGAATAGTCTGATCAGTTAATTTTGGGAACTTTGCTTATACGTTAGTGTTTTATTGCCTATGTGATCTGCCATGCTTAAACTCTGCTGATGTTAGGATTTGATCTTAGAACTGGTTCGGTTGTGATAGTTGCTTGATAATTGCTAATGGTTATGCTATGTTTTGTTTGGTCTATTTAATTATAGTTTGTCTACTATATTTCTGTTTGTTTGTAAAACTGCCATGATTTGGACTGCTATTTTCCACTGCTGCTTTAATGTTTTAAAGTGTTAAGAGAAGGTAAATTAATTTGTTGAATGCCATGTTTAGTTATTGGTAACTGTTTTGTTGGACATTAGACTTTTTGTTTGGTTTATATGCAAATTGTTGTTTATGATATGTTGTATGTTTGGTTGTTCTGATGTGTTTGTGTTTGGGTTTGTGTCTTTTATGTGTTATGAGATGTCTAGTTGTTATGTGGTTGTTTGGATTTCTGTATATTTGTGCTTCCGCAGAATCCTAAAAGATCCCTTATCATTATTTTATTTTGATTTCGTCATTTGTATATTTTGTTTTGTTTAGTTTTTGTTTCGTTATATCTGTTCACTGGGCTTTGTAAGCTCAGCCGCATTTTCTTTTCCTGCGGCAGGTATTAAGCGTTCAAGATAAGCTTATGGGATAGCTGATCTGGGTTGAGAGTAGAGCTGAGAGCAAGACTTGACCTTTACAGATCTTAGATTTATTTTGAAGTTTAGCTATTTATGTTTCCTTTTGAATATTTTGTAAAGGGCTTCCGCTATTGTTTAGTATTTAAAGTTCTGATATGAAACCGTATTGTGATATCTTTACCCTTGTCGGGTCAGGGTGTTACAATTTATGGTATCAGAGCCAGGTTTTAGGACCCTTAGATCTTAGGCTATGACCTGTGAGGATTGGGTAGATTTAGGATTTCCCTTCTGCATACTTTCTTTGCGTTCCCTACCGCACTTAGACTTTGCTAATAGTTGATTGTCCTTTTAGATGGTTATTCCCCGTCGCTCTAGTTCGTCTGATAGGAGCAATCAAGGACCTGCTAGACAACCTAAGGAGAAGACGAGGTTGGCTGTTGTTGTTGCAAAAGGCTGTACAAGGTTTGGTAGGGTAAAGCGAACCAATAAGAGGGTACGAGTTCCGGCCTATATGTGGCCATGCACGATCGAGGAGAAGCTAACCTTGAAGGAAGTGGACGGAAAAGTGGTAGAGGATTACGAAACTAAGGTTGTTGACAACCAAGGTTTCACCACTACATATCATGATAGGTGTCCCAAGTTCGTTGAGGATGAAGGAGTAGGACAGGCTGAGAGTCGCGATCTGTATGTTTTTGTGGATCGTGTGCCGGAGGAGGAAGAGAGGAAGCGGAAAGGTGGCTTTGCTAGTAACTTACCACCACAGCATGAAGGAAACAAAAACGGATGGATAAGCGAGGAGGAGGAGGAAGAAGAGGAACCCGAGGAAGAGTACGAGATGGAGTCGGAATTGGAGTCTACGGCTACTAGTAGGTTCAATCCGACACAAAAATAGGAATTATGCTCCTGATTAGTTGCCCTCGTTATGAGAAGTTTTTGACATTGATTTTGGGTTAGGTCCCTTTTGTTTCATTCGACGATTGAATCTTAGGTTATTGAATTTTATTTTGGGAGTACATCTTTTGACGATTTTGAAAATTTTGTTTGATTAATGGAATAAACAAAACTTGATCATATAGTCCCTGTTCGTTGTTTTCTTTCTGATAGATTCGTTGAGTTTCCGTTAGTCCTCATCAGTTTCGTCTGCTATTTATTTTCTATATGATGTTGTTTTATTATCGCTTGATTAGGTATGACCATTATGATGGTATACTCATGTGGTTTTGGCCTGTTGTAGTAGGATTATTTGTTATCTGTATATTATCTCTATATGGTTTGTTTTGCTATGATATTCGCTATGTGTTGTGTCATGACCCGAGACCTAGTATAGTGACAATAAGAACTTGTTATGTGATGCAAGTATTATGACGCCTGATCAACGTAATAATACCGAGATCATATAATCTGAACTTATTGAAAGTATACAACGTCTGGGAAATGCCTGTGGTTGATAGATGTATGGATATTTGCCTGGTATCCGTTATTTGGTACTTTTCATATTGGGTTGAGACTCTGTATTTGATTGTGAGATTTTCGTCGGTATCTGTTGCATATAAGTTTTGTACCATTGGGATCCGAAGTTGTTATTATCTGCGTTAACCTATAGATTGTTATGCCTGCCTTAAATCTGTATGTCTCCACATACTCCTGCGATTAGTAAAACCGTTAGGATTCGTTCCATCTATGCATATGATAGTTTTCATCATTTGATACCTGTGTAAGTTAGAGCGTGTTTTGAATTTTCTTTATCTCATCTTTTACTGCTAATACTTTAATAAGTATACGATTAGCATTCGTCATATATTCCATGAAGTTTCGTAATCCACATTTGTCGCCGTACTATTCCGTCTTGTTCAATTTCGAGGACGAAATTTCATTTTAGAGGGGAAGAAATTGTAATACCTGAATTTCTAAAATTCACAAAAAGACCAAAATACCCTTATGATCAAAAGTAAGAATAATTAAATAAACAGAATACCAAATGAGCTACGTAAATTCAGAAAACTTATAAGAAATATCATATATGATCCAAATAAATCTTGAATGACTATGTAAAGTTAATTTTATAGTTTATGATTTTATAAAAATTCATTTTGTATTTTTGCTAAAATAACCGAATATATTTAATAGTTTTATAAAAGAATTTAATTAATAAAAGCCCAATATAAATCTATAATATTAAGAGTCCATTTATTTTAAGTCCAATACATTATAAAGCCCACAAGAAAAATTGGAAAAGTATATATATACATATATTCGGTTCATAATAATCCCTAAATACCGATTTACATCAAACCGACTCCCAAAACCCTTTACAAATCGACTTCCAGTTTCCAGAGCTTGAGACCAATTTTCTTGGACAAGTTTGAAGGTAAATAAGGTGGGAAAAATAGTGTTCGAAGTCCTAAGTTGCTGTGGTGATCGTGGAGAGTTTTTTTGAGTGAATTAGGGTTTCGGCAAATAGAGGTTTTTGTGCTTCTTTTGTTCTAACGGTCCAAGCTCATTAAGGGTAAGTTTCTAATGTTACTTTCAGTCCTATAAGTCATATAGAACACATAAAAATTGGCCATGCATGTTAAATAAGTCGTATGGAATTAATTGGAACTAAAACCCTAGAAAGCGTATAAATATAACGAATGAGCTTATGATAATTTTTAAGACCATGATTTGATTTTTCCAGAAGCTATTACATGATATAAGACCTGAATAAAATACATATTTATGAATTCGAAGCTTGTATGAATTGTTTTGAGTTTTATGGTTCGATTAAACATGGAAAAAGGAAGGTTTTTAAAAGAGACGATTAGGGTTTTGCATAAACTAGGGTTTTCTTGTAATCATTGAAGGAAATTAATGAAGTAGTAATGATGAGCTAATGATTGGTTAAACCTAGGTTTAGGGTTTGTACTTGAATTATGTATATTCGGTTCTTAACAAAAGTTTTGGGTTGGTTTTGTAAATTATGAAACTTAAAGGTTATTTTTGGGAACAGTAAAATAAAGGTACTAAACGTATAGAAATAAGTATGGGGGGTTAAACGTGTAATTTTGGATATTTAGAGGGCCATTCGAATTTTATTTAACTTAAAGGGTATGTTTTGTAAATTCTAAAACCTTTGGGTTAAAAGTGTAAAATCGGATAAAGTAAGGTTAGATTGTGAAATTAAAGATGTAAAGGGTGTAATTTGAAATTCTGAGCAATTATGGATTCAACAAGTGTAAGTTGATTTTGTAGAGACACGTATGAGTTTAAGTTAATTTCGTTGTTATCATTTACGTTCTAGGTTAATTTGGGAAATCATTAAAAGAAGTAATATGTGAATTTAATGCGTAATTAGAGTATGGGAAACCCTAGAACCTAAATAGGAAGTTGATGAATTAATGAGGAATACCCTAAAATGTTGAGAATTCGTCTGTCACTAAAATAAGAATATTCTGACAACTCTAAAAGTATTAATGCGATAAATCCGTTATAATATTAATGATGCTGATAAATATTAAATAAATCATAATCCGTGTAGATTCGTTGGAGGAGACGTGACGTTACATCTTCCTATTCCTACATTCGTTACTTTTCTCTCAATTGCTTTAAGGTACGGATATTCTGTCTTACCTTAAGACACTTATGCTATCGTACAGATATTCTGACCTTTTCAGTAAAGGTTCCTTATGATGTTCTTTTCGTTCGCTTTCCTATTTTACTTATTAGGATTCCCTATGCCATTGCTATGAACCCTTTCTTGTTTGTTTGATCTGTTGTTTATCTGACCTTATGTTTTATTGAACCATGTGTTATCTGATTTGAACTTTACGTTAGGAAGACTTTGATATGCATATTCGTTGAACCTTGTTATATCTGAATATCAACCTTATGATATGATGTTATCTGATAAGTTATATGTGACCTTTATGATGAATTATGATCTGTGTCATTTATGACAATTTGTTTGACCTAAGTTAGTTTGACACCCGAGCCGAAATATTTCACTAGTCATGGGGGTTCCATGTCCGTGTCAGGGATGCACCTCTGACATGACTCTAGGGCAGTAGAGTGATGTTCTGCCACGTCCCTTTCTGTTATCTGTTTATGAGCTCGAATTATGGAATATGGCCGCTATCTGTCTGTTGGGGCGTATGGATGCATCCTAGATCTGATCTGTTATCCGATATGATTTGTCTGGTGAATGATGTCGTGTGCAATACGCGTCTTCACAACTTCTGGGAGCTAGCTACTCCAAATTATTTTCTAAGATTATTTCTATATAGTTATGATGTTTTTGATATGATATGCTCTGGGCTCGAGGTAGTTAACTAAATCTGTATTTGTTATTTCTATGATAAGTATTCTGATTATGATTTGGTATGTTCAAATGCTTATGATTATGTGCTCGGTTTATTATATGATCTTATATATGTGTATGCTTTTGTATGTATATGTGGTTACCGTTTATAATGCTAGCTTATGATTAATATGATTAAATGGGGTTTGTATGCTGTTATCTGGTGTTATGTTAGTTCTCGTTATGTAAATTCATTGAACTGTGGATGAATGTGTTAGTGTGATAGTTAGTATTTTATAAGTATAATAAGAATAGTCTGATCAGTTAATTTTGGGAACTTTGCTTATACGTTAGTGTTTTATTGCCTATGTGATCTGCCATGCTTAAACTCTGCTGATGTTAGGATTTGATCTTAGAACTGGTTCGGTTGTGATAGTTGCTTGATAATTGCTAATGGTTATGCTATGTTTTGTTTGGTCTATTTAATTATAGTTTGTCTACTATATTTCTGTTTGTTTGTAAAACTGCCATGATTTGGACTGCTATTTTCCACTGCTGCTTTAATGTTTTAAAGTGTTAAGAGAAGGTAAATTAATTTGTTGAATGCCATGTTTAGTTATTGGTAACTGTTTTGTTGGACATTAGACTTTTTGTTTGGTTTATATGCAAATTGTTGTTTATGATATGTTGTATGTTTGGTTGTTCTGATGTGTTTGTGTTTGGGTTTGTGTCTTTTATGTGTTATGAGATGTCTAGTTGTTATGTGGTTGTTTGGATTTATGTATATTTGTGCTTCCGCAGAATCCTAAAAGATCCCTTATCATTATTTTATTTTGATTTCGTCATTTGTATATTTTGTTTTGTTTAGTTTTTGTTTCGTTATATCTGTTCACTGGGCTTTGTAAGCTCAGCCGCATTTTCTTTTCCTGCGGCAGGTATTAAGCGTTCAAGATAAGCATATGGGATAGCTGATCTGGGTTGAGAGTAGAGCTGAGAGCAAGACTTGACCTTTACAGATCTTAGATTTATTTTGAAGTTTAGCTATTTATGTTTCCTTTTGAATATTTTGTAAAGGGCTTCCGCTATTGTTTAGTATTTAAAGTTCTGATATGAAACCGTATTGTGATATCTTTACCCTTGTCGGGTCGGGGTGTTACAGCCCTACTCCACTCCCGAGTCTCATACTCGAGAGTTTAACTTCACTAGTCAACAAGCTCCTTTCACCGGCGGAGAAACCTTTACACTTCGCTTACACACTATTTCTGACACTAAGCTAGATGTCGAGTTCTTTTCAAGGGTACAACCACTCCCACACACAATGTATTTTAAGGACTAAAATACTAACCACTCACACTCACAAGATTATGATGGTTTGGTACAACAATGATGTATGAATCAACACAAGATCATACAACAACAAACAAACAAGACTTCCAACTTCTTGTTGAAGCTTGAATGTATCTTGATCTTCTTTGCTTCAAAAGAGATCACTAATATGATATGAAACTGAGTTAGAGATGTTAGAGAGAAGGAATGTATGAGAATATGATAGAAAGGGATGAAAAACTACTTGGTTTGGCTTTTCTATTTATAGCCAAAAATATCAGCAAACACCACGGACCACGGAACCCTTGTAAGGGTTCCGCCCGTGTTAATATTTGGTGCCGCCGAGGTCTGACAGCAAGATCTCAAAATCTTGCCAAAGTCAACCATATCTATGCAAGATTGTGTAAGATATGTAGAGCCTAAATCTACACAAAGTATCTAGTGAACTCTTCTAAGGATTTCAATGATGCATCACATGATGTCATGTGCTTGTTTTTCTATTTTTAGAAATATGTAAATACATATGTAATATTTAGTTTTTAAGAAACCAAAACATTCTTAAACTACTATCATACATTATGGTTTAGAGTCATATCAAGATATGATTAATCACAATGTAAATGCTTGAGTGATGAAGATATTATTTGAAAAAGCTTGTTTTAATATCTATTAAACTTGACAAGCTTTAAACTTTATAAAAATTAAATTTACTTTTGTCGTTAACAAAACTTAGGTAAAGATCAAAAATATAAATAACGTTTAATGACGATATTTCTATTAACAAACTCCCCCTTTTTGTTGAGGACAAAACATAAATTTTATTTTTATAAAAGATGTAAAGATTGTACAAGAGTTATAAAAATATTAGTTTTAGAACTTGAAAGAAAAATGATAATGCAAGTATGTCCAATATAGACATGATGTTGACTTTTTAAGAAAGTCAAAGTGTGCAGTTGACTTTTTCAGAAAGTCAAATATTACCAATGAAGTATCATGTTGACTTTTTCAAAAAGTCAATGTGTGCAGTTTGCCTTTTTCAGAAAGTCAAATATAACCAAGTTCTAAATATTTTTCCCCCTTTTTGTCTCAACAAAAAGAATAAGTGAGGCGGAATGTATAATGAGCCCGAGCCATTATCTCCCCCTTGACCAATGCTCCTCCTAAATTGAGTGCCAAGAGAAAGATACATGGATTGTGAAAAAGCTACAAAAAAGTTGTTAGTTATAAGCATCATCACAAGCATTTCCAAACACCATGTAACAAGCAACAACAATATAAGAAACACCACTCATTCGTTAAATATTTTCATGATTTAAGAATCATGAAAGGAGAACACAATGAAGTGTTTAATACAATGATAAAATCTTAAAAAATAAATTTTCCTAAAAAATAAAATAAAAAAATACAAGAAAAATCCTAGAAAAATAAAAAGTGCTTAAAGGAAATAAGCTAAGACCCTCCTATTGAGGTGGTGGATGAGCAAGAGCATTGAGGCGCTCTAGGATGTGATTGAGGATGAACCTCATTTCCTCTTGAAGCTCATGGACCATCACCCGTGTCCTTTCGGTTATTTGGGCGGTTTGCTCACAATTTGAGCAACCATGCCTAGGAGGGTAGTATGGTTGATGATTTTGTGGTGGTGGAATGGTGGAGGTGTTGGTGTTGGTGTTTGGAGTGGTGATTATGGAGGCTAGCAAAGCACTTTGCATTTGCATAGCATCACTTAGATGAGAATCCACCATATTAGAAAATTGGTGGAGATGTTGGAGTTCGGCTTGAATCTCTTCTTTTGTGGGATGATCTTCCCACATGGATTCCTCAATGTCCTCTATGTGAGGAGACATTGATGTAGGAAGTGGTTGATCCACATACAAAGGACCATGGATTTCCTTGTGGATAGGGTGGAAGAGAAGAGGTCTTGGCCCTAACGGGGCGTTTGGGTCAAATGATGGTCTTGGAGACTCATGAGCAACCGCTCAATAGTACCAAAAGATGGTAGTGGTGGTAGATGATTGGGCCTAGGAGGCAAGTCCTCCAAGTCTTCCAAAAATGGATTTGGAGATGTAGGTGGTGTGGAGAATAACTCCAATGGGATGAGTGTTGGAGATTTTGGAGGTGATGGTGATTTTGATGTTTGGATGGGAGCCGGTGGTGGTGAGCTAGGAGTCTTTGTTGGTGGTGGAGTAGTGATAGTTATAGGTGATTGTGGAGGTGGTGTAGGAGTAGCCAAAGTGAGGTTTGTGTCATCCCTTATGGGAGATGAGATGGTTAGTGGAGATGACTCGGAAGAAGAACTTATGTTGACAAAGCAACAAGGTCTTACGCTAATTCTAGTGGTTTTGTTGCAAAGCTTGGTTGATGGTGAAGTTTTTGTCATTTTGACTTAAGCTTTTGCTAGTAGATGGTGAGAATTGAGAAGGTGTGAAGATGATCATGGCAAAAGCTCTTAATTTATAGGAATGGAGAATTATGGAGAAGTGTGTTTGATTTGATGTTAAACCATAGAAGAGATGAGGTTTCTAATGATTTTGAGGTGGGTTTAATGCTAGTCATATCACCCAAGTCAATCCATACAAGAAGGATGGAGTGAAGAGACAAAGATTTGCAATAAATGTGTTTTAATGATTATGAGATCCTAACAATCAGACTATCCACGGATTGCAAGGAACCAAATTTTTGGTTCCTTCCTTTATGCAAAAGGGCTACTTGGGTAGATTTTTGAAATTTTTGAATTTTGGTGGGAAATGGATATCCTATGTGCCTAAGTGTGTTATACTAGTTCTAATATGGGTAATAACTAGTTAAGATTAACTTAGAAGCAATGTATGGTAATTTGGAATGTCGAAATAAGCAAAATTCAGAAAATTACCTGTAGGATCCACGGCACCAAAAAAATACACAGGCGGAACCCAAAAATGGGTGCCGCCTGTACAGGTACGGCGGTACCAATTTTTACAACAGACGGTACCAAATATTTGGTGTCGTCTAATCCGTGGACACCAGAAATCACCACAGTACAGGTTTTTAAGGGTCGGGGACTTTTCCGAAACCGGAAATTTTGCTCAAAACATGTGACATTAATTATTTCTAGTTAGGAAAAGTAAATAACACATACGCAAACATAGTGGAGCATAGACTTTGACCAAGGGCTAACGATTTTCACATTAAAGTGAAAATGGGTAAAATTTGATAACACACTTGTGCTATCCCCCTGCATGAAATTGTTAGCATACATCATTGTTTTTAGTTATATTATCATCCTACAAATTAAAATCAACCAAATTGTATCAAACATGAAAGTTAATGTCTTGTTCCAAACACTCCTTAAAAGGACCCTCACTTGTCCAACTTCTTGTTCATCTTGTTCATCATCCTACCAAGGCACTTGAACGTCCCCTTGGTTTGCTTGAACTCTTCTGATTCATTCTCAATCTCGGGAAGAGACACATAATACTCATGAGGTGGAAGGCGAGAATTTGGAAGACCATCCTCGGAGCTATTTGATGATGATGATGATGATGATGGAGTTGGAGGTTTTGCTCTTTTGCCTTTTTTCTTAGCCACTCACTCGTCACTCAAGGGCACAAAGATGTGAGGGATGAGCTCATAGTCAAGCTGCAACCCTTTTGGGCTTGGTGGAATTGGTGCAAAGGCTCTATAGAGACGGGTGAGAAGCATCCCGTAAGGAAGAGCAACTGATCCTTGAGTTGGAATGTCAATCATTCTCCTAGCAATGTAGTAGGCTAAATTGAATGGTTGACGGGTGGACAAGTTGTAGAGCATGTGACAAAGGCAAGCGTTGATATGGTCCCTATTCCCTATGGTGCTAATGACGTTGGCTCTAAGAAGTTCCTCCCATTTCTTAAATCTGGGCTTAAGTTCATTGAGCTCCATTCCATATGGATCTCGGTTCACCTCCTTTCCCTTTCGGGTGACACGGGTTGGAGCGGCTCTTGGGATAAAGAGGCGCTCACGGATGACATCCTTATCCGCTCAAGGAGTTTGGTAGGGAAGAGAGCGGTCATTGATTCCATCAAGGATAGTGAGTGACCACTTATCCGAGTAGACACATGTCCCTCGGTTGGGAATTCCTAGCACTTGAGCAAATTGGGTTAAGGAGATGGTGTAGTCGTTTTGATTGATCCTAAACCTAAGGCTAAACTCATCTTCTTCATCAATGAAACCGGTGACACTAGCATAGAACTCTAACACAAACCTAGGACAAATAGGTTCATCGATGTCAAGGAGACAATCGAATTGAATAGCGGCTAGTTCTTGACGGAGATTGGTATTGTCGACAAAAGAGGAGTGAATGGTTCTACCCTCATGGAAGTACCTTGTTTCTAGACTCTTAAAGATTTCGACTTGTTCCCTGGAAAGTCCCTTGGTTTTGTGATATTTGGGAATGTAGTTAAGGGTATCCTTGTGATCATAGAATCTTGCGGCTACCATGGTTATTCCTATGAGCAAGAATTTATATGTAAAAAATGAGAATAAACTTAACGTTTTGGTTCTAGTGTGTGCCTATATGAAAACGATTTGGAGTTGCGGTTATCTCGACTCATTTTATGCATAAAATGGTTTTTAGTGGGGGTGTTTGGCAAACAGCATGAGATAACCCAAACGCTCCTAATTCAATGTGGCTTCATTTGAATATACCCGGGAATGCATATTAGTTATGCAATACCTTTAGTATTCAAGAGCATGCAAGTGATGAAAAGTTAACGTTTCTATTTGTATTAACAATGAAAAATTGTTTTCCTACAAGTGAGAAGCTTTCAAAAAAATTTGACATGGGGTGTTTGGTTATTTGAATAAAACCTTATAGTCATTATCTTTTGATTAGTGGGAAACATGATTTGTTTATGCAATGTGACAATGTAGTACCTAATTTCAACGACTAGTTATGCAATTTGCCAATTGAATCCATGTTTTGTACAAGAATATACATAAACCCCATGTAATGATTTTGTGCACAAAATAGAATCCTAGACTCAGAATTAAGAGATAAAATGTAGTTAGGATACTTACAATGATGTTATCTTTAGTGATTTGTGGATGAGAAAATGTCAATAATGAGTTAGGTCTAATGTTTACACGTTTTGGTAAAGTAGGTTGTGAGGAAGAAGATGTTTTGTAGGTAGCATTTTTGCAACTGTAGTCACCACGGACCAGACGGCACCAAATAATTGGTTCCGCCTTTTTTGTCGTTTGGTGCCGTGGGAACAGTAGCAGTTTCAAACAAATTTGTTTTGTTTTGTTTGTTCTAAGGTTTAGACTATGTTTTACCTACATGTTTGGTTCCATTAACCCCAAACCAAGTCTAAGAAGATTAAATGGTTCTCGTTTGAGAGGCTTGGTTAGAATGTCGGCAATGTTGTCTTCGGAGGATACTTTCTCAATTGAGATGTTTCCTTTTTGAACATTGTCGCGAAGAAAGTGATGACGGATTTCAATATGCTTTGTACGAGCATGTTGGACGGGATTTTGCTGAGATCAATAGCTCCTTTGTTGTCGCAAAATATAACGATATCGTTGAGATGAATTCCGTAATCCACGAAAGCTTGCTTCATCCAAAGAGCTTGTTGACATGCTTTTCCGGCTGAGACGTACTCGGCTTCAGTAGTTGAGATAGCTAAAGTCGTTTGCTTCTTTGCAAACCATGAGGTGAGACAATGTCCGACAAAAGTGCAAATACCAATTGTACTTTTTCTATCGAGATAGTCACCGGCATGATCCGAATCGGCATAAACTATAGTTTCTACACCCGTTCCTTTGGGATACCATAATCCTAAACATGTTGTTCCCTTAATGTATCTAAATATCCTTTTCAAGGCTTCTAAGTGTGATACCTTTGGATTTTCTTGAAAGCGAGCACATAGACAAACACTAAACATAATGTCGGGTCTACTAGCCGTGAGAGAGAGTAAGCTACCGATCATTCCTCTATATTTAGTGTTATCTACCGATTCACCTTCCTCATCCTTGGTGAGTTTAGTGTCCGAGGACATGGGTGTCTTAGTTGGTTTTGAGTCTTCAAGACCAAATTTCTTAAACATATCTTTTATATATTTATATTGGTTAAAGAATATGCCATCTTCTACTTGTTTAATTTGAAGTCCTAGAAAGAATTTTAATTCACCCATCATACTCATCTCAAACTCATCGTGCATGATTTTAGAGAAATCATCACATAGCTCCTGACAAGTTGATCCGAATGTGATGTCATCAACATATATTTGAACAATGATAATATGTGATTCCTTTTTCTTGGTAAAAAGAGTATTATCTACTAATCCCATAGTGTATTTGTTTTCAACAAGAAAAGTATTAAGTCTATCGTACCAATCTTTTGGTGCTTGCTTAAGACCGTATAATGCTTTCTTGAGTTTGAAGACATGATGTGGTTTCTCAAAGTCGGTAAAACCGGGAGGTTGAGCAACATATACTTCTTCGTTAATAAACCCATTAAGAAATGCACTCTTAACATCCATTTGAAATAATTTAAAGTCATAAGCACATGCATATGCAAGTAAGATTCTAATAGACTCGAGCCTAGCTACCGGTGCATAAGTTTCATCATAATCAATCCCATCTTGTTGATTATAACCTTGTGCGACAAGCCTAGCTTTGTTTCTAGACACTACACCATTTTCATCCATTTTATTTAGAAAAACCCATTTCGTTCCAATTATAGTTTGATTTTTAGGTTTAATAAGTGAGATTATACAAGCATGTGCACTGGAAATAAGCCAATAAGCTCATATAAGCAAATAAGCTGTTCCAGGGACATGCAGTCCCAAACACCCCTTGCAACCTTTTAGTTGGCACAATTAAGCTCAGTAAATGAGCTTAAAATCCCAAGTTGTGAATTGAAGTTGTAAGTTTTGCTGGTTGGCTTTCCAAAAAGCCCAAACTCACCTAGTGGTGTCCACTAGTGAGCTTGTAGGAAGCTTATGAAAAGTCTCCCATTTCCTGAGTGTGATGGTATAAGCTAAGTGCACAGGAAATGGGACAAATAAAAAGTATGTTGCAGCCCTACTTAATGAGCTACAAGCTAAAAATTAAGCTCTGGATCTCATACTTGGGTTGCTAGGATTCATGAAAAACCAAGCTTCACAAGCTTATGACCTAACAAGAGCTTCTGAGAAGCTTGTGGAAATGGTGTAATACCACTGAATTGCTCAGAGGTATGTTAAGAGTGGGCAAACACAAGTTTCTAAATTACCTATCAAATAAGCTTCAACAAGCTCAACTCTTCCTGAGACCTTGAGTTGGACAACTTAGCTTCTCACAAAGCCAAGAATCACAGGCTTAAGTCCACTAAGGAGCTTGTTAAGAGCTTTGGAATATCAGCTCACTTCACTGTTTGCTTCAGTGAAGTGAGTTGATTGGTAACAAAAAGGTGGATGATTTAAGCTATCTAAATAAGCTAAAAACTGAAAAGTAAACAGACATATAACAAAAAGGCCACACAGGCTACACAAAGAAGCCAAATGCACAAGCTAGGGTCAAGTAATAAAGCTTATGCAAGCTTACCAACTTGATACCTAAACCTGTGCACAGGGCACGACTATATGAAAATTTGACTTTTTACAAGAACATAAAGTTTGACTAAAATGAATTTAAAACTGAATTTATGGACTGACTATGATATAATAAGCTGTTATAAGATTATCTAGAGCTATGTTTACAAGTTTTAAGCTAGTATTATGAATTTCACACTCTAATTCTATAACAGTAAACTGCATAAGCAGATTAAAAGAAAATTTGACTTTTATACAAACAAGGACTTAATATTATGACTTGCCTGAGCTATTAAGTATTAATGTAACATGAAGCAAGTATAAATAACCACAGACATACACTGGAACTCTATTTTATCAGCAAATCCAAACAATATTTTAAAAGGGATTGTTTTGAGGTTTTCATAACATCTGACTGTATAAGCATGATTTATCAAATCCAGAGGTTTTAGTTTGTCAAACCAAACCTTATTCAACCTAAACAAGTAGTCACAAGAGTTTAGGTCTATGATTTTCAAAAGTAAGTATATTGGCAGTTTAATGAAATTCCAAACCACAATCCAATTTCAAAACATAAACACCTGATATTAAGCTATAACATCATAAACTAACAACACAGAAACATGAAAACATGAAAATCAAAGCAGCTAAAACAGTAAAACAGTAAATTGCAAAAAAATTAGAAAAATGCTTACAAATGAGAAAGTGGACTGAGACATAGAAACCAAGGACAAGGTTACACCCAATAGCTTCCCATTAAGCTCCTAATACCCCATAGCATTCCAAATCCAACCCTGCTTCATCACCTTCTTCATAAATCTGATTTTTGATTATTTCCTATTTTTCTCTATTTTTTAGTGATTTTTTATTTTGAAAAGACCAAGCTGATTTAATGTATCTAAAAGCTTAACAAGCTTTGTCAGGGGCTTATGTGACCTATAGAGTCCATCAAACAACAATAATCCAACAGAAATGGAAATAACATGAAAATTAAAGATAACTTGAAAATTTGAAATGTAAAAGATGACTTACATTAAAACTGTAAATGATAATTTATTACACTAATTTGAGTTCCATTACACTAATAAAACTTGTAAATGACAGTAATTAAAGGAAAGCATTTAAAAGTTACACTATGATTAAGCTAAATCTAAGTGACAATGGCCTAAGGCCAAGGTGGTTTTTTTCTTCTGTCTTTCTTCTCTCTTTTATAGTCTCAGTAGTCTTGGAGACCACTCCTAAGTCTTTTCTTTCATTCTTGACCCTTGATGATGTCCAATTGATCTCAGCCATTTAAAACACTTTTGGCGCCAAAGTCCTATAAAGCAGTTGTGGGCAGTTTGAGACTAATTAAAGCACCTTGGTTGTATGTGGAGGTGGAGGGGGACAATTGAGATAGTTTTTAGGCAAGTTGGAGTGATAGGGAAGAAAACAGAGGATGAGGTGATGTTTGGAGTGAAAAGTTGTGGGAATTGCATTAATTGTGGAGTGGGTTGATGTTTAGATGGTGTAAGAGGGTAGGGTGTGAGCTGGGGTAGCAAGTGGAGGGGGAAGGTGGCACAAAAACCACCCTGGTTTTGGGATTACAGGGGTGAAGGAGGTGATGAACAGTAGTCCTGGTTTGGGCGCGGGATTGACTATTTGACCGGGTTGGGGTATTGGGCCAAGGCTGGGTTTGGACTGGATTTGGATTTGGATATTAATAATAGAAAGGGTCCGTTTGGTTTGTAATATTAATAAGCCCAAGGACCAATCTTGTAACTTCTGAATTTTTGAAGGACTGAACCTGCAATATTTCCAAAGTATTCACAAGGACTAACATTGTTAAGTTAGATAAACCAAATGACTTATTTTGCATTTTATTACAATTTAAAATACCCCGAGGACCATTTATGTAATTTTCCAAAGTTTAGGGGTTTAAATTGTAATTTCCTCAACGTTATCAAAATAGTTCCAAATTGTAAATTCATGAATAGTACAAGGGTATATTTTGTAAAATTTCCATTTTTTGAATACCCAGGGACCATTTTTGCCAATTTTGTAACTTGAAGGGTAAAAGTTGCCATTTTGTGTAAACTTTCATCCAGGGATCTTTTGTGAATATTTTTGGTTTCCCAAGGACTTAAGTTGACTTTTCATTCATTTAAAACTTTTAGGGACTAGTTTGACAATTTGTGTAACTCCAGGGACTGAAAACGACAATTGTTGTGAAATTGATCATTTTTCACTTGTTTTTCAATCTTTTGTACCTGAATCACATTAAAACACATTTCATTGATATTTATAACATTTTGTGAGTCATTTGTGTGTTTTTGGTTGTTTTTGTGGGTTTATATAATACAAATATATGTGTATTTAGACACATATCAAATCCGCCACACTAAACTATTGCTAGTCCCTAGCAATCTTTTATTTAAAACTTAATGGATTTGAAAAAACTCTTTACCAAAAGCCATCATTTCTGGAGTAGCCAGGTGTAAGAACTGTGGCACACCTGATAACCGTGTGATTTTGAGCAAATCACCAGCTGTCAACGGATTTGATTTGTCTTTACCAAAAGCCGTTTGCTTCTGGACTAGCCAACTTTTGATGGAATAGTCAACATCTTGGTAAGTTGATTACCAATTATGGTTTTTCCACTGCCTTTACCACAAGCCATAATCTTGCGGGCTAGCCAACTCTTTACTTTTTAGGATATGGTGAGTTGAGGTACCATACAATTTTAGGCAAATTGCAAGCCGTAAACGGATTTGAGATATCTTTACCAAGAGCCGTTTGCTCCTGGATTAGCCAATCCTTATGTGGGTTAGACATGGTGGACTGATTACCATTTGTTGTGTTTAGTACATAGTACTTCCACTAAATAAAAAATTTTAAAATTTGGCCATTTTTGGGGAAAAAGGGACTAAAAGGGTACATTTATGATCAAATTCGCCAGAATTTCCCCCCCCCCCCACACTTAGAAATGAATATTGTCCTCAATATTCAAAAAGTCCCGGCTATCATGCCGAATCCTTGAACGTAAAAAGATAACATTTAAAACTAAGTGGGGTAACACAACAATTTTTTTTTTTTTTTTTTTTTTTTTTTTTTTTTTTTAATATATACAATTTTCTCAACGTTTTATAAATCTATGTACGAAATGTGGGGCACACCCCCACACTTAGGTGGTAGAAAGGGGGTAAGAAAAGTTAAAATGATTTGACGAGAAATTGGAGTGGGGTTCACTCACAGAATTATGAAGATAAAGGTAGGGAGAATCTTTTTGGGTTTTTTGAATATAATATAAACAGAAACGAAAAATGTTTTTGTATTTTTTTAACTTTTATATATATATACAAAGAAATGGCTAAAAAGGAAACCTAAATGAGATTTTTAATACATGATACTGATTTAAACCTAATCTATCACATTCCAGGAATTATACTAAGCACAGTAAATCCTTTTTTAGTGTAAACATGGTGTTTAGCCAAAATTTAGACCTAGAAATATCAAGATTAGGAAAATTGACAGTCAAATGCAAATCAAAGCACAGATAGATTTTAACCATAAAATCTTTTTGTATTTTATATTGTTTATATGAAATGAAGTATATGTAATTTACATACAAGGATAGGTATTTCAACAAAGTACAAAATACAAGTCATAATACGCAGCTAGCCTCCCCGGCAGCGGCGCCAAAATTTGATTCCTCCCGAACTACCTTCTTTTATTTCTCCGTCACACTCATCAACCGTTTGTTAACGGTCAACCGTAACAGATGATAAAAGGGCGACAGCCCGGGAGAAAAATGTACAAGTTTACCAAGGATTAAAATATCCTTGGATCGTTTATGTCCTGGTGAGGCGTGATATTCCACATACAATGACTTGTGAATGCTGAAATGATATAGAATGTACAAAAACAGGAATCTGATTGACTAACACTAGAAATGTGAATAGTAATAGCTCTGTCACAGCTATGTCAATAAAAACGTACAATCAGAAACCTAAAAATTTAAAAGATATACAAACGTACGTTTAACTAAAACGTAAACGTATAAAAAAAAACGATTATAACTATAATAGGGATTTGCATGTCTTAGCGACTTAAATGCAAATTAAAGGGAATAAAAGATAAAATATATTAAATAAACGCTATCACTATTTTTACAGATCGATGAACGTTTATTTTATAAAACAAAATATCTTAAATAAACTATCTTAACTAAAACGTAAACTTGAATTACTTAAAAACGTTGTTTAAAATGGAAACGAGCGTTATTTACGAAAATTACGCTGGAGCGCAAGATAAAACGTAAAATTTATGAAATAAAAGTCCTACAAGTGTAAAACTAATTTTATTACCTACTATATGATAAAAGAAAATTTTACAAAAAAGAATTATATTTTTTTGACTTTTATATTTTTTATTATGAATTAATTACTATAAAACACTAATTAAATGATTAAAAATACTAAAACTAATTAGAAAAATCTGCAAAAATCATAGAAACTACTTTACACTACGGGGAATCTAAGAAAAATAAAAAAGGATCAACAGCTTTTACGGATAAGCTGTTAATAAGCTATTTAAGTGAATAAGCTAGAGGTTATACGAATCACTTAAATAAGTAACAAGTGCAATACTTAACGCAAAAGACCCAAGGGCGCAATTGGTTACAGGTACACTTATAAACACTCTCATAAGGTGGGAGGTCTCAGGTTCGAGCCTGCCTCCCCACCTTTTTGCAAAACATTTTATTTTTTTATTTTTCTTTTTGCAAAACTACTTATTAAGCTAAAATATGGAACTTTAATAAAGACAACTTTTTCAAAACTTGGAAATAAGCTCTGTGGGAGCTTATTTCCACAACAGTTGGCTAGATAAGCCATAAGCTTCCACATAGAAGCTACCACTTGTACTTAAAGCTTGTTTTGGGCTTTTCTGTTTATAGGACTAGTATATACACAGATAATATATAAATTTATCAAAAATGAAAGTTTAAAACTAAGAAATAAGCAAATTATGGGCTTATGACTTATTCAGTTGAGCTTTTGGGGCTCACAATGAAGTCATAAGCTCATAATTAGCTTGAAAAAGCTATAAAGGGGTGAAACAAAAGTATATATATATATGTACAAGTATGAAAATTGACAGTCAAATGCAAATCAAAGCACAGATAGATTTTAACCATAAAATCTTTTTGTATTTTATATTGTTTATATGAAATGAAGTATATGTAATTTACATACAAGGATAGGTATTTCAACAAAGTACAAAATACAAGTCATAATACGCAGCTAGCCTCCCCGGCAGCGGCGCCAAAATTTGATTCCTCCCGAACTACCTTCTTTTATTTCTCCGTCACACTCATCAACCGTTTGTTAACGGTCAACCGTAACAGATGATAAAAGGGCGACAGCCCGGGAGAAAAATGTACAAGTTTACCAAGGATTAAAATATCCTTGGATCGTTTATGTCCTGGTGAGGCGTGATATTCCACATACAATGACTTGTGAATGCTGAAATGATATAGAATGTACAAAAACAGGAATCTGATTGACTAACACTAGAAATGTGAATAGTAATAGCTCTGTCACAGCTATGTCAATAAAAACGTACAATCAGAAACCTAAAAATTTAAAAGATATACAAACGTACGTTTAACTAAAACGTAAACGTATAAAAAAAAACGATTATAACTATAATAGGGATTTGCATGTCTTAGCGACTTAAATGCAAATTAAAGGGAATAAAAGATAAAATATATTAAATAAACGCTATCACTATTTTTACAGATCGATGAACGTTTATTTTATAAAACAAAATATCTTAAATAAACTATCTTAACTAAAACGTAAACTTGAATTACTTAAAAACGTTGTTTAAAATGGAAACGAGCGTTATTTACGAAAATTACGCTGGAGCGCAAGATAAAACGTAAAATTTATGAAATAAAAGTCCTACAAGTGTAAAACTAATTTTATTACCTACTATATGATAAAAGAAAATTTTACAAAAAAGAATTATATTTTTTTGACTTTTATATTTTTTATTATGAATTAATTACTATAAAACACTAATTAAATGATTAAAAATACTAAAACTAATTAGAAAAATCTGCAAAAATCATAGAAACTACTTTACACTACGGGGAATCTAAGAAAAATAAAAAAGGATCAACAGCTTTTACGGATAAGCTGTTAATAAGCTATTTAAGTGAATAAGCTAGAGGTTATACGAATCACTTAAATAAGTAACAAGTGCAATACTTAACGCAAAAGACCCAAGGGCGCAATTGGTTACAGGTACACTTATAAACACTCTCATAAGGTGGGAGGTCTCAGGTTCGAGCCTGCCTCCCCACCTTTTTGCAAAACATTTTATTTTTTTATTTTTCTTTTTGCAAAACTACTTATTAAGCTAAAATATGGAACTTTAATAAAGACAACTTTTTCAAAACTTGGAAATAAGCTCTGTGGGAGCTTATTTCCACAACAGTTGGCTAGATAAGCCATAAGCTTCCACATAGAAGCTAGCACTTGTACTTAAAGCTTGTTTTGGGCTTTTCTGTTTATAGGACTAGTATATACACAGATAATATATAAATTTATCAAAAATGAAAGTTTAAAACTAAGAAATAAGCAAATTATGGGCTTATGACTTATTCAGTTGAGCTTTTGGGGCTCACAATGAAGTCATAAGCTCATAATTAGCTTGAAAAAGCTATAAAGGGGTGAAACAAAAGTATATATATATATGTACAAGTATGAAAATTGACAGTCAAATGCAAATCAAAGCACAGATAGATTTTAACCATAAAATCTTTTTGTATTTTATATTGTTTATATGAAATGAAGTATATGTAATTTACATACAAGGATAGGTATTTCAACAAAGTACAAAATACAAGTCATAATACGCAGCTAGCCTCCCCGGCAGCGGCGCCAAAATTTGATTCCTCCCGAACTACCTTCTTTTATTTCTCCGTCACACTCATCAACCGTTTGTTAACGGTCAACCGTAACAGATGATAAAAGGGCGACAGCCCGGGAGAAAAATGTACAAGTTTACCAAGGATTAAAATATCCTTGGATCGTTTATGTCCTGGTGAGGCGTGATATTCCACATACAATGACTTGTGAATGCTGAAATGATATAGAATGTACAAAAACAGGAATCTGATTGACTAACACTAGAAATGTGAATAGTAATAGCTCTGTCACAGCTATGTCAATAAAAACGTACAATCAGAAACCTAAAAATTTAAAAGATATACAAACGTACGTTTAACTAAAACGTAAACGTATAAAAAAAACGATTATAACTATAATAGGGATTTGCATGTCTTAGCGACTTAAATGCAAATTAAAGGGAATAAAAGATAAAATATATTAAATAAACGCTATCACTATTTTTACAGATCGATGAACGTTTATTTTATAAAACAAAATATCTTAAATAAACTATCTTAACTAAAACGTAAACTTGAATTACTTAAAAACGTTGTTTAAAATGGAAACGAGCGTTATTTACGAAAATTACGCTGGAGCGCAAGATAAAACGTAAAATTTATGAAATAAAAGTCCTACAAGTGTAAAACTAATTTTATTACCTACTATATGATAAAAGAAAATTTTACAAAAAAGAATTATATTTTTTTGACTTTTATATTTTTTATTATGAATTAATTACTATAAAACACTAATTAAATGATTAAAAATACTAAAACTAATTAGAAAAATCTGCAAAAATCATAGAAACTACTTTACACTACGGGGAATCTAAGAAAAATAAAAAAGGATCAACAGCTTTTACGGATAAGCTGTTAATAAGCTATTTAAGTGAATAAGCTAGAGGTTATACGAATCACTTAAATAAGTAACAAGTGCAATACTTAACGCAAAAGACCCAAGGGCGCAATTGGTTACAGGTACACTTATAAACACTCTCATAAGGTGGGGGGTCTCAGGTTCGAGCCTGCCTCCCCACCTTTTTGCAAAACATTTTATTTTTTTATTTTTCTTTTTGCAAAACTACTTATTAAGCTAAAATATGGAACTTTAATAAAGACAACTTTTTCAAAACTTGGAAATAAGCTCTGTGGGAGCTTATTTCCACAACAGTTGGCTAGATAAGCCATAAGCTTCCACATAGAAGCTAGCACTTGTACTTAAAGCTTGTTTTGGGCTTTTCTGTTTATAGGACTAGTATATACACAGATAATATATAAATTTATCAAAAATGAAAGTTTAAAACTAAGAAATAAGCAAATTATGGGCTTATGACTTATTCAGTTGAGCTTTTGGGGCTCACAATGAAGTCATAAGCTCATAATTAGCTTGAAAAAGCTATAAAGGGGTGAAACAAAAGTATATATATATATGTACAAGTATAATAAGTGAGATTATACAAGCATGTGCACTGGAAATAAGCCAATAAGCTCATATAAGCAAATAAGCTGTTCCAGGGACATGCAGTCCCAAACACCCCTTGCAACCTTTTAGTTGGCACAATTAAGCTCAGTAAATGAGCTTAAAATCCCAAGTTGTGAATTGAAGTTGTAAGTTTTGCTGGTTGGCTTTCCAAAAAGCCCAAACTCACCTAGTGGTGTCCACTAGTGAGCTTGTAGGAAGCTTATGAAAAGTCTCCCATTTCCTGAGTGTGATGGTATAAGCTAAGTGCACAGGAAATGGGACAAATAAAAAGTATGTTGCAGCCCTACTTAATGAGCTACAAGCTAAAAATTAAGCTCTGGATCTCATACTTGGGTTGCTAGGATTCATGAAAAACCAAGCTTCACAAGCTTATGACCTAACAAGAGCTTCTGGGAAGCTTGTGGAAATGGTGTAATACCACTGAATTGCTCAGAGGTATGTTAAGAGTGGGCAAACACAAGTTTCTAAATTACCTATCAAATAAGCTTCAACAAGCTCAACTCTTCCTGAGACCTTGAGTTGGACAACTTAGCTTCTCACAAAGCCAAGAATCACAGGCTTAAGTCCACTAAGGAGCTTGTTAAGAGCTTTGGAATATCAGCTCACTTCACTGTTTGCTTCAGTGAAGTGAGTTGATTGGTAACAAAAAGGTGGATGATTTAAGCTATCTAAATAAGCTAAAAACTGAAAAGTAAACAGACATATAACAAAAAGGCCACACAGGCTACACAAAGAAGCCAAATGCACAAGCTAGGGTCAAGTAATAAAGCTTATGCAAGCTTACCAACTTGATACCTAAACCTGTGCACAGGGCACGACTATATGAAAATTTGACTTTTTACAAGAACATAAAGTTTGACTAAAATGAATTTAAAACTGAATTTATGGACTGACTATGATATAATAAGCTGTTATAAGATTATCTAGAGCTATGTTTACAAGTTTTAAGCTAGTATTATGAATTTCACACTCTAATTCTATAACAGTAAACTGCATAAGCAGATTAAAAGAAAATTTGACTTTTATACAAACAAGGACTTAATATTATGACTTGCCTGAGCTATTAAGTATTAATGTAACATGAAGCAAGTATAAATAACCACAGACATACACTGGAACTCTATTTTATCAGCAAATCCAAACAATATTTTAAAAGGGATTGTTTTGAGGTTTTCATAACATCTGACTGTATAAGCATGATTTATCAAATCCAGAGGTTTTAGTTTGTCAAACCAAACCTTATTCAACCTAAACAAGTAGTCACAAGAGTTTAGGTCTATGATTTTCAAAAGTAAGTATATTGGCAGTTTAATGAAATTCCAAACCACAATCCAATTTCAAAACATAAACACCTGATATTAAGCTATAACATCATAAACTAACAACACAGAAACATGAAAACATGAAAATCAAAGCAGCTAAAACAGTAAAACAGTAAATTGCAAAAAAATTAGAAAAATGCTTACAAATGAGAAAGTGGACTGAGACATAGAAACCAAGGACAAGGTTACACCCAATAGCTTCCCATTAAGCTCCTAATACCCCATAGCATTCCAAATCCAACCCTGCTTCATCACCTTCTTCATAAATCTGATTTTTGATTATTTCCCATTTTTCTCTATTTTTTAGTGATTTTTTATTTTGAAAAGACCAAGCTGATTTAATGTATCTAAAAGCTTAACAAGCTTTATCAGGGGCTTATGTGACCTATAGAGTCCATCAAACAACAATAATCCAACAGAAATGGAAATAACATGAAAATTAAAGATAACTTGAAAATTTGAAATGTAAAAGATGACTTACATTAAAACTGTAAATGATAATTTATTACACTAATTTGAGTTCCATTACACTAATAAAACTTGTAAATGACAGTAATTAAAGGAAAGCATTTAAAAGTTACACTATGATTAAGCTAAATCTAAGTGACAATGGCCTAAGGCCAAGGTGGTTTTTTTCTTCTGTCTTTCTTCTCTCTTTTATAGTCTCAGTAGTCTTGGAGACCACTCCTAAGTCTTTTCTTTCATTCTTGACCCTTGATGATGTCCAATTGATCTCAGCCATTTAAAACACTTTTGGCGCCAAAGTCCTATAAAGCAGTTGTGGGCAGTTTGAGACTAATTAAAGCACCTTGGTTGTATGTGGAGGTGGAGGGGGACAATTGAGATAGTTTTTAGGCAAGTTGGAGTGATAGGGAAGAAAACAGAGGATGAGGTGATGTTTGGAGTGAAAAGTTGTGGGAATTGCATTAATTGTGGAGTGGGTTGATGTTTAGATGGTGTAAGAGGGTAGGGTGTGAGCTGGGGTAGCAAGTGGAGGGGGAAGGTGGCACAAAAACCACCCTGGTTTTGGGATTACAGGGGTGAAGGAGGTGATGAACAGTAGTCCTGGTTTGGGCGCGGGATTGACTATTTGACCGGGTTGGGGTATTGGGCCAAGGCTGGGTTTGGACTGGATTTGGATTTGGATATTAATAATAGAAAGGGTCCGTTTGGTTTGTAATATTAATAAGCCCAAGGACCAATCCTGTAACTTCTGAATTTTTGAAGGACTGAACCTGCAATATTTCCAAAGTATTCACAAGGACTAAAATTGTTAAGTTAGATAAACCAAAGGACTTATTTTGCATTTTATTACAATTTAAAATACCCCGAGGACCATTTATGTAATTTTCCAAAGTTTAGGGGTTTAAATTGTAATTTCCTCAACGTTATCAAAATAGTTCCAAATTGTAAATTCATGAATAGTACAAGGGTATATTTTGTAAAATTTCCATTTTTTGAATACCCAGAGACCATTTTTGCCAATTTTGTAACTTGAAGGGTAAAAGTTGCCATTTTGTGTAAACTTTCATCCAGGGATCTTTTGTGAATATTTTTGGTTTCCCAAGGACTTAAGTTGACTTTTCATTCATTTAAAACTTTTAGGGACTAGTTTGACAATTTGTGTAACTCCAAGGACTGAAAACGACAATTGTTGTGAAATTGATCATTTTTCACTTGTTTTTCAATCTTTTGTACCTGAATCACATTAAAACACATTTCATTGATATTTATAACATTTTGTGAGTCATTTGTGTGTTTTTGGTTGTTTTTGTGGGTTTATATAATACAAATATATGTGTATTTAGACACATATCAAGGTTTTAGAACTAACTTCCAAACATCATTTCTAACGAATTGGTTTAGCTCTTCTTGCATAGCAATTACCCAAGATTCATCTTTTATTGCTTCATTTATGTTTTTCGGTTCAATAGTAGATACAAAACAAAAATGATTACTTTGATTTTGGGCTTGTGACCTTAAGGTTCTTTGATTAAGTTGTCCTATGACCTTTTCTAAAGGATGACTTTTGGATTCTTTGATGTTAATAATTTCATTATTTAATGGTTCATCTTCCTTGTCATTTTCAATTATTTCTTGACCTTCTACAAGTTGACTTTCAACTAAGTCATCATCTACCAAAGGTGATGTCTTAGAGGGAGGTGAACTTTCATTGAATGTTATGTTCAATGATTCCTCGACTCTCATTGTTTCCTTGTTTAAGACAATGTAAGCTTTACTAGTTTGAGAGTAACCAAGAAATACACCTTCATAAGACTTTGGGTCAAACTTGGTGAGATAATCTTTAGTATTAAGAATGAAACATTTACATCCAAATACTCTAAAATATCCTAAAGTTGGCTTTTTACCTTTATAAAGCTCATATGGTGTTTTGTTTAAGAAAAGACGTATTAGGACTCTATTTAAAATATATGTAGAGGTGTCAACGGCGTTACACCAAAACTTTTGAGGAATGTTTTGTTCATTAAGCATTGTTCTACTCATTTCTTGAATCGTTCTATTTTTACGTTCTACAACTCCATTTGATTGAGGTGTTCGAGGAGCCGAAAAGTTGTGTGTTATACCATTTGTATCACAAAAGTTTCCAAATTGTGTTTCGTTGTCAAATTCACGACCATGATCCGTTCGGATCGACACAATTTTAACACCTAGTTGATTTTGAATTTTCTTGCTAAGAATTTCAAATTTATCAAAAGCTTCATTTTTGGTTTTCAAAAACAACGTCCAAGTAAACCTTGAGTAATCATCTACTATGACCAAAGTATATAAGTTGCTTCCATAGCTTCTTATAGCGGATGGACCAAAAAAGTCCATATGCAAAAGTTCTAGACACTTAGATGTGGACACCATGTTTTTAGCCTTATGGCTACTATGGGTTTGTTTACCAATTTTGCAAGCGTCGCAAAAATGTTGGTCATATTTTAGTTTTGGTAAATTCCTAACTAACTCTTTTGAAGATAGGTTTTGTATGAGTCCCATATTAGCGTGACCCAAACGTCTATGCCATAGAGTTAAGCTATCATCTAAAGTTGTTAGACAAAGTTTGTCATTAGATGTTTTATCTATTTTCATGACGTATATATTATTTTTCCTAACTCCTTTAGCTATGGCTAATACTAAGTAGATTAAATCCTAACCTATCGACATGAGCAACATTTTCAATAGTTAAGGAGTTATGAGCGATCGTACCTTTGCCAATGATTTTGCTTTTAAGATGCTACCAAAAGTGACATTACCTCCGTCATACTCTTGGTATATTGAGAAGAGGCTTTTGTTGCCCGTCATGTGTCGTGAGCATCCACTATCTTTTATCCACTCATCAGGTTCCAATCCAACTTTCAAGCATACCTAAGACACAAATAAATCAAGCGTTTGGTCCCCAATATCTCATGGGTCCGTTTGGGTTAAACATACCATTTACTTGGTTCATGTATGGAAATGATGGGTAAGAGTTCCATGGCATGTAATCTGGAGTTTGATATGGTCTAGGGAAGTTTTGATTCCAACCGTTATGTTGATAGTTGGGTTGCATGTTGTGGTTACTTTTAGGAAAGGGGCGTTTGGCAAAAGGTGTTTTATGTCGTTGTTGAGTAGTTTTTTATCTAAATTCATTTTTAGCAAGTCCTACTCCTGATGTAACAGCAGGTTTTAGTTTAACACTATACTTGGTTTTCTTTGTTACTTTGACAAATTCACTACGGTCCGTATCACAAACATTCTGTCCTGCTGCAGTCCCCACGACACCAATTTTTACAAAGGACGGAACCCTTATTTTGGGTCCGTCTGGTCCGTGCTGCACTGCAGCAGTTTTGACAGTTTGTTTGTCTTTTTCGGCCGTTTTGGTTTGACTCTTTGGAATTAACACCTCATTGAATCCCAGCCCATTCATGTTTCCTGGTGTTTTTTGAATTCTAACTATTTCATCGGCACAAGCAATGTTTTTGTTCAACCTTTTAAATTTAGAATTATGTTCGATTAGAACATCTTGTGTGAGCTTTAGTTTTTCTATTTCAAGATTAAGCTCTTGACATGATTTGCAACCATCGTCATTTGTTTTTCCCTTTTCTAATCGTTTTGCCTTTTCTTTTAACTCTTAGACTTCATTTTCTAAAAATTCCTTTTTAGTCTTTAAAAATTTATTTTTAGTTATGATTTTTAGACTAAGCTCACACAATTGATTATATTGTTTTTGCAAAGTGTCATCATCAATAGAGGAATAAGATGAGTCCGAATGTACCTCGTTTGACTCATGTGCCATTAGAGCGATCTCATCCTTGCTCGACTCTTCATCATCCGCACTATCGCTCCAAGCACCACTTACAAAGGTTCGTTGAGTTTTGCTTTTAGGTGGCTTGGGACAATCTCCTATTAGATGACTTGCATCACCGCATCTAAAACACTTTCTTTCACCTTTACCCTTTTTGTCATCCCGATCTTTTTGGAATGGCTTCTTTTCTTCTCTAGGTTGTCTTACAAACTTTCCTATTCTTCTAAAGAACTCTTTGAAATCTCTAACGGCCATGGCATACTCCTCATCTTCACTACCGGAGCAAGATTCGTCATCATCACTTGATTCCGTTCTTGCTTTTAGAGCAACGGATTTGATTTTCTCTCTTTTTCCTTTGATGATTTCCGAATCTTTCTCCATCACCATTTCGTGTACTTTGAGGTTTCTGATTAGCTCGTCTAGTGGCATTTTTGAGAGATCTTTTGATTCTTCAATAGCCGTCACTTTAGCTCTCCACTTCGGATGAAGTGCTCTAAGAAATTTCCTGACAAAGTTCTTACTACGAAAAGATTCATCAAGTGCTTTAAGTGATGTAATAATAGTATTAAAGCGAGCAAAGCCACAATCAATGGTTTCATCTTTAGAGATAACAAACTGTCCATATTGTTGAACAAGAAGATCAATTTTGTTATCCTTGACTTGTGACATTCCTTGATGTGTAACAATCAAAGATTCCCAAATATCTTTGGCGGTTTCACACATAAAAATTCTTTCATATTCTTTTCTAGGCAAAGCATTATAAAGCATCATTTTAGCTTCATAATTTTTTGCAATTAGTTTCTTTTGTTCATCAACGGAAATATCTTTTGTTGTAGAACTAAAATCCCCTTTAACAATAACAAACCAAAGATCTATATCTTTTGATTTTACATATGTTTCAAAATGGTTTTTCCAATAGATAAATCAATTGGTTTCAAAGAGTGGTGGTCTTTGCATAGATTGCCCTTCTTTAAAGTTTTCAGAATCCATGGATCGTTTCAAGTTTATAAAATAAAATATATTTTAGAAATTCTTGAGCAACGAGGCTCTGGTACCAATTGTGGGAAACTAGAAGGGGGGTTGAATAGTTTACCGATTAAAAACTTTGTTTTACAACTTATTGAAAGATCAATTGATATTGATCTTAGATATGTTAGTGAAATATACAAACAATATATAAAGAGTAGATAAGGAAAGAAACAATCAAACCACAACAAGTTGTTTATAGTGGTTCGGTCTACAAGGACTCTTTTTCCTTGCCCTACTCCACTCCCCGAGTCTCACACTCGAGAGTTTAACTTCACTAGTTAACAAGCTCCTTTCACCGGCGGAGAAACCTTTACACTTCGCTTACACACTATTTCCGACACTAAGCTAGATGTCGAGTTCTTTTCAAGGGTACAACCACTCCCACACACAATGTATTTTAAGGACAAAAATACTAACCACTCACACTCACAAGATTATGATGGTTTGGTACAACAATGATGTATGAATCAACACAAGATCATACAACAACAAACAAACAAGACTTCCAACTTCTTGTTGAAGCTTGAATGTATCTTGATCTTCTTTGCTACAAAAGAGATCACTAATATGATATGAAACTGAGTTGGAGATGTTAGAGAGAAGGAATGTATGAGAATATTATAGAAAAGATGAAAAACTACTTGGTTTGGCTTTGCTATTTATAGCCAAAAACATTAGCAAGCACCACGGACCACGGAACCCTTGAAAGGGTTCTGCCCGTGTTAACATTTGGTGCCGCCGAGGTCTGACAGCAAGATCTCAAAATCTTGCCAAAGTCAACCATATCTATGCAAGATTGTGTAAGATATGTAGAGCCTAAATCTACACAAAGTATCTAGTGAAATATTCTAAGGATTTCAATGATGCATCACATGATGTCATGTGTTTGTTTTTCTATTTTTAGAAATATGTAAATACATATGTAATGTTTAGTTTTTAAGAAACCAAAACATTCTAAAACTACTATCATACATTATGGTTTAGAGTCATATCAAGATATGATTAATCACAATGTAAATGCTTGAGTGATGAAGATATTATTTGAAAAAGCTTGTTTTAATATCTATTAAACTTGACAAGCTTTAAGCTTTATAAAAATTAAATTTACTTTTGTCGTTAACAAAACTTAGGTAAAGATCAAAAATATAAATAACGTTTAATGACGATATTTGTATTAACAATATATGTGTTATCAGTTGTGATACTCAACTAAGAATGTGAAATATTAAATTCATACCAAATGTGATAAGAATTTAGTATTTTACCAAGTATATATGAAAGAAATGATAATAAACATTACTTATTATATTACTGTGATGATTCTATTCATTTTTCGTATTTGTGTTTTTGAAAATATTTAGGAAGATTTTTGTGTTTTATGATAATATGAAATATTAGAAAAGGTGTTTAACTGAAAATAAAATATGTTATGAAACTTTTGTTAGACTTGTGGCGGATTTTTCTATTTAATAGATACATTATGCATGTTTCGATAGGTTTTATAGCAGAATTTAAAAATTTCTATGGTTGAATCAGCAAACTAAAGAAGTTATGGTTGAAGAAAGCACACATCTTTATAAACAAACTGAGTAAGCTCAAACACCTGTGATATCACACATGATATAATAGGTGATATCACCTCACTTGTGATATCACATGATATCACAGGTGATATCACATGATATCACAGGTGATATCACAAGTGATATAAACTATGATATCACACATGCTATCACCGGTAATATCACACATGATATCACAGGTGATATCAACGGTGTTATCACACATGATATCACGTGTGATATTACAAGTGAGGTGATATCATCCTGTGATATCACAAGTGTTTGAGCTTTCTTAGTTTGTTTATATAGATGTGTGCTATCTTCAACCATAGCTTATTTAGTTTGCTGATTCAACCATAGATATTTTTAAATCCGGCTATCAAAACCTATCGAAACATGCACAATGTATCCATTAAATGAAAACGGATGAAAACGTATAAAAACGGATGAAAACGTCTGAAAATAGACGAAAACGTCTAAAAATGGATGAAAACGTAAAAAAACGGATGACAACGTATGAAAACGGACGAAAACATATAAAAACAGACGAAAATACATGAAAACGTAAAAATGCAGACGAAAAGGTCTAAAAACGGACGAAAATACATGAAAACCTAAAAAACAGACAAAAACGTATGAAAATGGCCGAAAACATAAGAAAACGGACGAAAACGTAAGAAAACAGACGAAAACGTATGAAAGCGTAAAAACACGTATGAAAATGTATGAAAAATGGACGAAAACGAAAGAAAACGTATGAAAACGAATGAAAACGTAAGAAAATGGACAAAAACGTATGAAAACAAACGAAAACGTAAGAAAACAGACGAAAACATATGAAAACGAACGTAAACGGGCGAAAACATAAGAAAACAGACGAAAACGTATAAAAACGGACGAAAATGTCTAAATATGGATGAAAACGTAAAAAACGGACAAAAACATATGAAAATAGACAAAAACGTCTAAAAACAGACGAAAACGTGTATAAACGTATGAAAACATACAAAAACGTATGAAAACGAACGAAAACGTCAGAAAACGGACGAAAACGTCAGAAAACGGATGTAAGCATACGGAAACGGATGAAAACAGACGAAAACGTTTGAAATTGGACGAAAACATATGAACACGAACGTTTGAATACAGATGAAAACGAAAAAAAAACTTGAATAAAGAAAAGTGAATTAAAAAAAAAAAAAAAAAAAAAAAAAAAAAAAAAAAAAAAAAAAGGTGAACTTAAATAAATAAATAAATAAAGTCATGAATTTTAAATAAAAACGTGAATTTCAAAAAAAAAAGAAAAAAGAAAAAAAAATGATAATAAATAAGAAAGACAAAAAGACAAAGAAAAAGGAGAAAAAAAAACATGGACTTAGGTTTCCAAATTAAATCTTAGGTTTATCCCCACCATTAGATCAAACTAGATGGATGGTGAGGATTTATTTCTTACTAAGCACCAAAATAAGAGTAAGCATTTGAAAATTTCTCTCGGTTTCTTTTACTTGTGGGGGTTTCAATATCCTTACCACATGCAGCCCATGACTCCAGCTCAATGAATGGGTATCCATTTGAAGTTTTCTAATTAAGAAGATTGCAACTTCAATTCTCCAAGTCTTGATTGTCAACTCTCTTTTTGTTTTTCTTCATTTTTAATTTTTAATAAGGACAAATAACTTTGTTTTTACACCACTTTCATTCACATTTTTGGCTGGATCTACATAAAAAGTCTCAAGAAAAAGACATAATAAAAAACCTAATTTGTTATATACAATATATATACTAAATGTCACAGAATTTTATGTTATAAAGCATGTGGTTATTCCTGATAAATATGCTTAGTTTATTATACCTATACATGAAATAATCAAAAATTATGTCTACTACCCAATTGGACTTATTATACTATTGGAATCTTTTAGGATAACATATAGTCTTCTTGAAAATGAATGACAAAATCTTCACAATTTCATATACCATTTGATCAACAAAACATTCTTTAATTATAAGTAATTGTAGTTAATAAATTTATAAACACATGGAAAACATTGAATATGAGTAAATATATGACCCAACTATATATAGTGTCAAACTGTCAATATCAGAAATAATGTTATATATGCTCTTGATGTGCATGTCATTATGTTTGCTAGGTTGTACAATCTTACAACATGTATCATCATTTTCTTACTTCAATTCATCTGACGTACGGCCTGTCACACACATGAGCTTCATGTGGTTCCCGTGACGTGGCGTAAGTATATTGGTTGAGTTCTGATTTTCACTAAATCTACGTGGCACATTACATTTGAGGCTTAAGATATGATTCGTTTTATTAGAATTTAGAAACGGCTAAAAGATCAGAAACCATGGTTACCAACAAAAAATCAACAAGTACTTCTAGCTAGCAATAAAACGAATAATAAGAAATTCGAAAAAATAAAATAAAAATTAACATGGTTCTGTCGATTGAGGTGAGCCTTACATCATCATGTAAATCGGCTACAAATTCCAAATTAAACATAACAATAGTTTTTGTATCATGTATAGAGCTGGACGAGTCACGTCTAGGTATGTTAAGTTACAAATGTGACAATGTCGAACTCTACATGATAAAATTTCAAAGTACAACAATACCCTTCTCAAGATAAGTATTCAATTTACTGTCCGGTTTGAGATCAAACCGTTTTACATACATGTCTTATATTGATTCCTAAATATTATCTAGCTAGATCGGAGTTGGTAGTGTGTATTAATCATGTGCCATTACTTGTCGCCTACCCAACGTCTAAGGATAATTTGTCGGTAAACGACATTGTCTACAATATGAGTAGCATGAGTAGAGTAAGACAAATTCCATGAACAAAGGGGATTCACAGCATGTTTCCATAATGAAACAGCTCATGGTTCTCAGTTCCATGAATGTCTAGCTCTCGTCATTGTGTAGGGGACCCCGACCCGATTGAAGCCCCCCTTATCCTGTTTTGGCTTTCCGTCACAGTCGCAACAAGTATTTTTCTGGGTTGTCATCATTAAAGAGCCTTCTGGAAATAACAAATGAATCCCATACGTACAGATGCTAAAATCACAAGATAGTACAAACCAATGATGAGGTGTAGTTGTTCATGAATGCAAGATCAAGTGTTTGGTTTTATACATTTTGTCAGCATTATAAGTAGTGTAGATGGAGGATTGTTAGGATACATATCTAAAAGAAGTTTGTCATGAGTAGTTAGTTGATTGGGTATAGTAGGAATTAAATGGAAAATTCCTAAACAGGTTAACTTATATGTTAACAAGGTTATCATATGATAATTTGAAAGAAAAAAATTATATGTTTCATCTATATGGTTTACCCAAGATGACACTCGTTGTCTTTATTTGATTTTAATTACACCAGTGATATCTAACTTTTAAACTAGTTTAATCGATGGTCCTTATTTTGAAAAATAGTAATCATTTGTGTGATAATTTATAGTTTTTATAACACGTCATACGGGTAGTCCCTATCGTTATTACACGGATAGTCTCTATTTCTCAAAATATGGACTATCAATGCAAATAGCTTGAAAATTAGAGATTATTTATGTAATAAAATCGAATAAGGACGACGAGTATGATTTTAGCTAAACCACGGGGACGAAACATGTAATTTTTTCTAGTTTGAATAAGAAATTGTATATTTTAGCTTACTTTTCTGGCTTGTGAGCTTTACAAAAATTTTGAAAAGCTAATAAGCTCAAACTTTGGAGCTTGTGAACTTATCAAGTTGAGCCTATAACCTACCTAAGTTCCTTATTTACAGTCTAAAATCATATAAGTAGGTGTTTATTTTAGCTTAGTTGTTCGTTTTACGGGCTTATCAGACTTTGAAAAGCTAATACACTCTATTTGTAATGCTTATGAGCTTATCAACTTGATATCTATCTAAGTTCCTTAATTACACTCTAAAATCATATAAGGAGGTGTTTATTTTAGCTTAGTTGTTCGGCTTACGGGCTTATTGGACTTTGAAAAGCTAATACACTCAAATTGTAAGGCTTATGAGCTTATCAACTTTATCTTGTACATACATTGAGCAAACTTCAGTCATTTGACTAGTGTTTATAGCTATGTTCTCATGTGAATGAACACCGACAACGAACTGCAGATTCACTCTGCGCTACTGTAAAATGTTTTCTTAATAGAGTGGAACACATTTTCTATTTCACGTACACCGTGACTCTGGTAAATAAATATGCATGTATATACTTACTACACCATATAAGTCCACTGTCGCAAGGCAGGCTCTTATGCGTCGGGCAAATGGACAACTGGCTATAAGTTCCAGCATTTATTATCAACAATCTCACACGCAATTTACGTGTCATGAAAGAAAGTTTGGTGATGCTTTTAACGCATCGATATGAAATTAGGTCAGGTTTGTGTCTAATCTTTCAAAAACAGGTCAAAAAACATTGCTGAAAAAACCTACTCGGGCTGTTATAAGAAATTGCTCCGCTAATTGATAACTGAGTCAAAAGAGGTCAAACTAATTATATGGGATGAAAATGATATAAGTAATATATTTGTATGCTTATACAGTTGCACTTTTACAAACTGGTTTAACGAAACCACATTGTTATTCGATAATATACATAACAGTCCAATGTAGGTCGACCTAATCCGCCCACTTGTACCAGTACTTGATAGATGCCCATTTTTATCCATTATTTAAATTCTATAAGAAAAAACCTAGAGGGAAACGAAAGAAACCTGATTTTAACTTCCGCAAAGAGAGTATCTGAAAGACCCAAACAGGCTTCGACAAGATAAAGAGGCAAACAGAATGAAAATGGGATGACTATGGAGAAACATACATATTCATCGATATAAGAAAGTAGCAAGAAACAATATATCATTATACACCATTACAGTGTAAAGAAATTATGTTCAATCTACTAGAAATCAACACTAACTAGTATGGACAATAAATGTGCCGGGAGAAATCCGGCATGATATTATACAAATAGATCCTTTTGGGGTTCAATTCTATTGAATGAAAATGCTACGACATAAGAAAACTTGATGAGCAAAATTGGATGTTACCTTACGGCTAAATGTTAAGCTAGATCGTGTTTTCATTCGCAACTCGAGTTGACACAAAATTGTATATGGTGAAATAAATAGTAATCATCGAAGCTCAAGCAAGCAAACACATTCAATATGAGGAGTGTGTGGAAACATGTCTACAGGTTGTACGCTTTTAAGTCTGTAACATCCCTCTAATTTTTGTTCCACCTGCAAAAAGACAGTTACAATTCAAATTAAAGGGGCAACTTCGACATGAACAAAAGACAACAAAGTCATCTTGGGTTGTGAATAATAAACACCGAGTAAAATTAGAAAAATATAACTAAAACCAAAATGGGTCAAACGAATCAAAATCAAATATAGTGTATTTACATGGCTGCAAGTAATTTTGATCCGGTACGGACTGGGGGTTGGCATCACCTAGCCCAAGCACGGCCAATTTAGTAAAATCGTGACGAACTCCCAACCCAAAATTGGACAAGTTTGACCTAGGTGACCCAGTCCCAAACTCTTGTAACCCGTTCATCTATCTGTGGTGGCAGGTCAAAAGGGCTAAAAAGCAACGATATTGAGTGGGCTGGTTGAATTTATGAATATAATTTCTTTTAGTATGTTACAATTAGAGGAGTGCAGAAATCGACCTATAACAGCTACACCAAAGAACCAAACCGGGTGTGTAGCAGAGAAAATGGTATTGGTGATAATTCGGTCTAAACAGAGATACTCACCCAACCATGAGACAAAAAGTTGATAATAACAAAGATACTCACCGAACCATGACAAAGATAATCAAGGTCACGTGCACATGTGGCAGGGTTACATGATACATACACAATCCGTGGTGCCTTCAACTTTAGCAAGTACTTAATCAAGTTGGTATGCATGCCTGGTCTGTTGGGATCTGCAGATAGATATGAAAGTTTCAGCTAGCCAGATCTAATTAACTACTACATGAACAAGCAAAGTAAATATTCATGGCATCAAAGAGCCATACCTGAGATGACAATGTCCGGTTTCGGAAATTCCTTCCCAAAACTATCACTAATTTTATTCAGATCCCCTTGGATAAATGTGGCATTGTCGAGACCATTAAGCTTGGCATTCCGTCGAGCATCAGAGATAGCTTCAGGAACTACTTCATAGCCATAAACATGTTTTACCCTGTAATAAAATCAAAAATACCAACGTCACAAACATAGTAGAAGGTATTCAATACATTTGACCTGAAAGAGATAAGTGATTGTACTTTTTGGCTAGTGTCAGGCCGATTGTTCCAGTTCCACAAAACAAGTCAAGAACTATTTCTGAACCATCTCCTTTGAGACCAGCACATTCTTCTACTAGCTTGTAAAGAATCTCAGCCTGCACCACAATGTTGACATTATTGTTAAAACGGGTAAACAGATGAGATCTCCCTGTTCAAGTGACATTATTGTTTTCCATGTTCGATTGGGTTGACCAGTCAACAATTTTGTTACCTTTTTCATTAAAGTATATAACAAGCTAATGTGTTATATAAATTTAGAGAGTTCTATATTATTAAGAGATTAATTATATAGAATTATAAAAGGTTGTAAGCATTGAATTCACTTTGTGTCACTCCCTCATCGCAAAACAGTCGACCCGTTTTATTGTAACCAAGTTTCTAAAGTTTACCCAATTAACGTGGTAGATATAACATAGTGTTGGGAGTTGGCCGGTCAAGCCAGTACAACCCAACCCATTTTACCCGAACCCATTAGGCCCGTTACCCAACCCACTTGATCTGCCCATTTTGACACCTAGAGTCAATAATGATATATGGTAACAATTAAAGACAAGCATGCCACCATAACTTAACAAAATGATTTAAATTAAACAAGTTCTAGAGCAATTAATATCTATTGTGATACGTACCTGGTGTGCGTTTGTCTGGAAGAAAGAGTTGGCAGAAATTTCGAATGCTAATCCTCTTAAGATCTCTGTGATAGTAGCTTTCCCATATAGCGTGTACTCTTGCTCTCCAACAGATGTGTTACCAACAGAAGTATTTATATTGTTCACGATGCTTACCTGGAAAAAAAATACCCGATAAAACAACGTACTGAAGGGACAACAACCAAGTCAAATGTAAAAAAGCACGAGTCAAAATGTCAAAAGTGTTACAAGTCGGCGAAAAAATATTATTGACCCGGACGTCTTGACCCATACCCAAATCGGCCAGTTTTGCCACCTCTACCGGCATCAAACACCAGAAAGCTAACAAAAAATGTATAAATGCTACATACCACTTCTGGGAAAACTGTGAGTTTGTCAACAAGGGGCTTCAGCAGCTCTGGCTTGTAAGAAGACGTCACGAAATTAACCATAAGCTGAGGGAGCCGGGTCTCAACATCTCTATCAAAAGTATCAGACTTGTAAGTTGACACTATAAAAGTAGATGGAATATAATTAACAATAAGGGTGAAGTATAAGGTGTCAATATTAGTACCTTCCGCTTCTTATCATCAGGTGTTTGAAAAATCCAGAATGAGAATGGCAATCATATGGTGACAATCCTAGTTCAGGATCCCTCCAACATTCTTGAACGGCTGCAAGAACCTATAAATCAGAAATGTAATTTAAACAGAAAGTATCCTAAAGAATTGCACTAATGTTATATGTCTGTATAATATTACCTTATTCGCCGGTTCACTTTGTAAAAAGCACTTGTCAACATTTAGCACCTTGTCAAAAAAGCCAGGAGCATGTAGTCCCAAAGAATAGACATTGGCGTCTTGGCTTTTATCGAGCAATTGTTCTTTGGGCAGCCATCTTTTTGTACCAAAAGAAAATTCCATCTGCATAAACATCAAAGCCTTCTTTTTTATCAAATGTGTCAAAACCGACGGGTTAAGACTAGACAAAAGGCCATCATGGGTCATGTCAAATGGGTATGAGACAAAGGGGAAACTGCTTGGTCTTTACTGACCTTGTTTCTGTAGTGAAATTGCATATCACAAGGAACAATTGGCTTCATTACATTCTCAAATTCTGGATCCTTAAGCGAGAACTTTCCAACATGTACCACTAAATCTCGAACTTGTTCTTCCTTAGCTCTGACCTGAGCCTCGTATAATAAGCTCTGTGTTTTACAACCTCCACAATGTGAAGCATATTCACATGGTGCCTCCACCATGTCGTTATGAGGACTTAGTGTCTTCACTTTAGTCACCTGCACTCCTAACAAGACCATATCACATCAAACAATGCACATACACAAATGCTGCTAATAACACAGCTGTTCTACCATTCTATTATAATCATATATGTTCATTTCCACGTGATATTAAATAATTACGTAGGGAATAACCAACGATTACCACGTGATAGTAAATAACTACCAACCCACATTCTAATGATAAAGAGATGTCTCTTTCAATAATCAATTTTATTGCGGCTCATGTGAAATTTAGTGTTCAAACTGGCTTATTTAACCGTTAACATAATAATTAGTCTTTTCAAATATTGAAAACTGATTATGACCAAATCAAGTCGTAGTAATCAAATAATCATTTCTAAAATGAAATCCTAACACCTCATAAACTTTTAAGCCTATTAAATTCTATAAGCTTGTATGTTCAAAATTTTATGCAGCATTTTATCAAACACCATACCTGCACAAACTCGCTGACATTCATTTCTAAAAGGCGAGTCATGTCAAAAACTGTCAAGCTCGAAACTCATCAACAATCATTTTTTAGTTTTCAATGTTAACTTAACGCCCTAACTAACAATACCACAAGCAGTAAACATCCAATTTGATCCTAATTACACTAAAACTTTACAAACAGTAACAAATTAGAAACAAAATAATAGGGATAATCATCTCTAAATGTATCCAACTAGCCACTATATTCTTTTGTGTGTATCGAACCTTTTTAATCCTATTTCACATACCAACTTTTAACAAAGTATATTATGTGTATCATTAACAACGGAATGGTTATTAAGTTGTGCTATGTCATAATATATTCGTAGCTATTACGATAACACTATAGGTAAAGGTAAGCAACCTCAGAGTAATTAGTCTTTTTACGACCGATAAACATCCTAGCTAGGTGTATAATCAATCCGAGCCGACTTAAACACTGTGAACCTAAGAAACTTGAGCATCACACACACGGGAGATGCTAGGGACATAAATAATATCTTGGCCTTACAAGACACAACGTGTTTTGTGGCCAACCGCGGGTGGAGTTCTTAGGAACTGGTTGTTAAGCGTGCTCATGTGAAAGTAGGGTTGATTGCGGTCCAAAAACGGGACCGGACCGACCAAGACCGGACAGAAAACCTATTTGGTCCAAAACACCTGACCGAAATGTTCGGTCCATGTCCGGGTCGGTCGGTCCAGTTTGGTTCGTCGGTATGGTATGGTCCAACAAAGCATAATGGCTGGTTTTTCGTGAGACCAGACAGGACCGAAGACCGAATATGGGGAAAAGGATGGACCAAGGACCGGACCGAACATCCGGTCGGTCCGGTCTGGTTCGTGGTCTATTATGCTCAGCCCTATTTGCAAGTAGTACTAGTGTGGGTAACCTCTAAGGAAGTCTTCACATGAGGTCCACATAAGCAAAGCCATGACATGAGCCTAGGGGCAAAGCAGACAATACGGGATTGGGATGTTACGGTTAACAATTATTTCTAAATGGTGATGAGCAAAATATCCTTAACCAATATCTACAACCAGTAAAATGTCCGTAATTACGTTAAAACTTAACAAATATTTGAATAGTACATTAAGCTAACAACCTCGGAGTAATTATTCTTTTTACGCGTAACACGCCCCACGAACCGCTCCCCGGGAAGCGCGCGGTCGCACATAACAACATAACCAGTCTCCTCCACTTTACACAACCCTTTTCCTTTAAACGCCAAACTCTCACACACCAGCTCCACTTCCTCCCCTCTCTTCGGAAACAGCCTTCTACTACTTTTTACAGCTTTATTACTGTTATCTATATTTTCAAGTGATGAAACGACGGCGTTTAATGAGAAGTGATGATGACGTGGCAGGTAAGGGAGTTTGGTGGTGAGGTGTGGGAGGTGGCGGAGGGTGATGTTTGGGATAACGGCCCTCATTGGACGGTGGTGGTGGTTTTAGGGTTTTAGGGTGTTTGGATAAAGTGATGTAGTACTAGTAGTTGGAAAGTACAAATGTTTTAGAAAGAGTTATATTGCATTTTTGGTCCCTGTCGTATGGCCAAATTGCAGGTTTGGTCTTTAAAATTTTGAAAGTGCAATGATAGTCTCCATTTTGAAGTTTGGATTGCATTTTTGGTCTCCGAATAAAGTGAAATGACTATAATACCCTTTGTCTTATTTAGAGAAGACAAGGGTAATTTGGTCATTTCACACCGATTAGGGACCAAAAATGCAATCCAAACTTCAAAATGAGGACTATCATTGCACTTTCAAAGCTTTATGTACCAAACCTGCACTTTAACCATACCACAGGGACCAAAAAATGCAATTAACTCATTTAGAAAAGTACACCATATCACTTTGCACACTTTAATTTGATCCTCACACCACTTTTATTTATTTTTAAGAGTTTTGGTCGTAAAATAAAAATGTATTTTTTCAAATGTACTGAATTAGTACGTGGACTATTTTTTGTTTCATTTCATGTAACGTATTTTAATGTTTTGTTTCAATTTTACACATGATGATGATGTGTCACGTTAAAAATGGTGACACGTGTAAACTTTCAGGTATAGGAGGCAATTTGTGCCTAAAATCAAAAAAATTGGCTAAATGGACAAACTTTTAAAATATTTGGCCTTCCTTTTATTTAAATGAGCATGTATTGACAATTTAGAAGTTAAATGAGCATAATGACACATATTTTTCTCGAACATTATATTGTTTTTAAAGAAAAACTTATATTAATTTTTTTAAATATAAATGGGGTGTTACATTCGAGGAATTTATTTCGTCATTTTGGATTTTTTTTAAAAGTGATTCGTATAACATGAGCCCATTTAGCCCGTGCCCGTTTAGCCCGTGCCCATTGAGCCCGCGTCCGTTTGACCCATAGCCCATTTGGCCCGTAGCCCGTACCCGCCCGCCCCGCCCGTTTTGCCACCTCTACTTTCAGGTATGCCATGTCATCATCACATACTAAATTGGAACAAGACATAAAAGTACGTTACATTCAATGGAACAAAAAATAGTGCACGTTCTAACTCAGTACATTTGAAAAAGTATGTTGCTATTTTACGACCAAAACCCTATTTTCAATGTCAAGATACCCTAAATTAGAGATGCCCATCAATTTGAGGAGTGTGTAAATTCTCTCCCAACTTAAAAAGTCACTAAAGATTAAAAAGTGTGACATGTGTCCATCAGGTCATTTTGACCCGTTTTTTATTTTCACACTCAAACTTAAAGTTGTTATAACTTTCAAATAGACAAACTTTTACGAAAAATCGAGTTCATCATAATTTCTAGAATTTATTTATCTTTAATTTGGTATGAATTTTGATATATAAATCAAAACCTTTTTTTAGAGTCCTAGAAATACAAATAAACTACAACATACGTAACAGTGGCCTCTGAAGACGTCTTCATAGCTCTTAATCTTCGTACATCATCTGCAGCTTGCTTATATTACTAGCAGTCTAAACACTGTAATGATCTAGTTAGATTATTACTCCTTCCTAAATAGTGAGCCTTCTTCATTAATTTGCTACCTCCAAAACTAACAACTCGTATGATATGAATCTGATTTGAAGAAGTGTCTTTGAATTCTGCTCCGAAATGTCAACAAGCTTTATCTGGACGGCGGAATAAGGATCATAGACTGCTCAGCTGTAACTTCTTCACGGTTGTTCGTTCGGGGAGCTTCATATCAACATCACAACTCATATAGAATGCTTCACAGACAAAAAACCCAAAAGACGAAACGATAGCACCAAAGTATCAAGTTAAAGCACTGATCTGCGGACGTCTCTCAGGCATCAATCATTAAGCTTGATCACGTGAACCTATTGCGCGTCTCCGATGTATACATTTCTTCTTCCGTAAGGATTACGAGTTCAAGTTCTTCAATAAAAGTGCCAGGGTACACTTATCTCATAACACAGTTCTCTCAATCAACCAAATCACGGAGACGAAATAATAATACCCGTTTAACCTACCAGAAAAATATAGTGGTGTATATGCATGTAGCCTTTCTTCATTGACCCGATAAATCTACATGTACATTACTTCTCCCTCCTACTGGTTGCGAGTTATTGGAATTATCATAATGTTGTGTATATGTCGTAAAATCAACTCGAAACAACAATGTCATAATGTTGATCTATGGATCTATTTTCAATTATGATCTCATCTATTCTCTTCAACCTATAAGTGACCTCTTCAAAATTCAAATATCTAGTAATGACCACTTATGGAAACAACCCAATATAACGAATTTGAGAATGATGTACAATCCCCCAAACATGTGACTTAAGCTTGTACTATATTGTGACTAAGAACGGTGATGTGACTTTGTCCAACTGACATCCCGAATCAATGAATACAATATACCCAACCTAGAAAAGTATATGTTTGAATTACCTCTTGAACTATTGTTGGGATATCAAAGTACTGAAGATATGAAAGTACTGTAAGAAGTCAAAGAGTCAAAGTACTGCTAAAGACAGAGTCAAAGTACTGCAAGATAAAGTCAAAGTACTGCTAGAACAGAAGAACTGTTATATTCGTTTATGGAAAGTATTGTATTCCATGTTTAGATTACTTGTCGTACAAGGTTATCAATTGTAAACCGACTAGGATATCCTTGAGCCTATAAAAGGACTCCTAGATTGACATTAGAGGTACGATTACATACGATTTTAGAAAAAGAGTTTAGAGAAAAGATCGATTATCTTAGAGTTGTAATAGAGTATCTGCATAATAAGCAGATTTAGGGTTTGTTAATAAAGTTTTTCTTCTTAGCTTTGTTAAGTAAATTCCGCGTACTTAATAAAGATTGCTCAGTGTTTCTTTGTTAATAACTTAGGATTTATCCGAGGTTATTAAACCTTAACAAGCTAGTTAAGTTAGTTTGATTAAAGTATATCGATCCAACAAGTGGTATCAGAGCTTGTGTGGAAACTCTGACTAGGAAGAAACCCTACAATATCCAAGATGTCGACTGAAGCTGTTCCACAACCCTCAATCACCTCACTCAGAATTCCAATTATCAAAAAGGGAGAATATGATCTCTGGTGCATGAAGATGAGGCAGTATATTGCCATTACAGACCATGCTCTGTGGAATGTAATTGTGAATGGGAATGAAGTTCCTCAAGAACCCATTCAAGTTGCTGGACAACCTCTTGCACCAAAGGCAGTTTTACCAGCAGCAACCATAAGGAATCAAGAGAAGGCTCTAAACATTCTCTTGTCTGCCATTCCAGATGGTCATCTTCTCAAGTTTCATGATGCTAAAGATGCTAAGCAGCTTTGGGCTGCTCTCAAGACCAGATTTGGAGGGAATGAAGCCTCTAAGAAGATGCACAGAAACTTGCTGAAACAACAGTTTGAAACTTTCACAGTCGGAGAAAGAGAGAGTCTTGATGCTGCATATGATAGGTTTCAGAATCTCCTCAACATGTTGGAATTATACAAGGCACAAGTATCAGTTGAGGATGCTAATTTGAAGTTTCTAAGGAGTTTGCCATCTACATGGCATGTGATTGCTACTATGATCAGAGGACAACAAGGATTGGATGTTATGGACTTTGATGATCTTTATCATCAACTAAAGGTGTATGAGCATGAGATGAGTGGTCAACCAAATTCCAAATCTCACAGTATAGCTTTTCTATCATCTGAAAAGAAGAGCAGTACTTCCAAAAGTACTGCTTCTCCTCAAAGTACTGTTTCTCAAAGTACTGCTGTTTACAATCCCCCATCATATGCTCAGCAGGCCTTACCATCTACCACTTTGAACTCAGATGAAGTTGTGTGCTCTTTCTTTGCACAACAAGCAAGCTTACCTGTCACTTATGAAGAGGATCTAGCACAGATTGAAGAAGATGCACTTGAAGAAATTGATATCAGGTGGCAAGTTGCCTTGATCACTGCAAGAATCAAAAAGTACATGAAGAAGACAGGCAAAAATATTGATTTCAAACCAAAACAAGGAATAACTTTTGACAAATCTAAAATTGAATGCTTCAATTGTCAAAAGACTGGTCACTTTGCAAGGGAGTGCAGGTTTGCTAAGTATCAAGCAAACAGATCATCTGAGAAGCCTAAACTTGAGCTCAAGGAAATTCCAATAACTGAAACAAAGGCTTTGGTTGCTCAAGAGAAGTTATCAGAAGTGGACTGGAGTGAAGAGTTTGATGATGAACCAGTGACTTACTGCATGGTAGCAGTGGAAGATGCAGTTAAGGACACAGTGGAAGCATTGGATTGGAGCACTGCTTTTGATGAAGAATCTGACCATGCTGCTTTGGAATCTGATGATGGCTTTGGAAGATTTGATTGGAGCAGAGAAAGTGAAGATGATCCTGTTCTTCTTGCTATGGTGGCTACTTCACCAACTCAGTCTCCTATACCTGAGGTATGCTCAAACTGTTATGAGTTCTATCAAAAATTACTTAACAGTTATGTGATTGAAAGAGATAATTGTATTAGGGCTAGGTCTGAGGTAGCAGGTTATCAAATTACTTTAGAGTCTATGGAAGCTAAAATCATAACACATGAAAATAATGAAATTGCTTGGGCTGAAAAGTATGAACAACAGGATTACCAGTTAAAACTTAGTGAATGGAAACTAAACTGTAAAATTGCTGAAATTGAGAAATTAACTAAGGAAAGAGATGATTTGTTAGCTAAGTTTGCTGCTTGGGGAGAGTCTGGTTTGTCCCATGTTGCTTATGTTGAAAAACAGAGAAGGGCTTACATTAGAACAGGCTTAGGATTTGGAATGGACTTTAGCAGTGTCGATGAAAACCAACCTAGTAATCAGGATGATGGTGATTTTGAGGACATAACTACTAGTGATGATGAGCTCATTAACTATGTAGATACATCTAGTAATGAGGGATCAATAAGTGAACCACCTCCTGAATATAAGAAAGACAATGGTTATCATGCTGTTCCTCATCCTATTAATCATCAACCTGCTAGGCCTGATGGTTCTCGTTATGGTGTAGACAGTCTAGAGTTTAGGAAGAAGCTTATTGCTAAATCTAGGTCTGAGGAACCCAAAGAAACTGTTGACAATAATCAAGCAGAACCTTTAAACCAAAGTACTGCTCAACAAGCAGTACCTTCTGAACATGCAGTACCTTCTGCAAAACCTTTTCAAAAAGGTACTGCTAAACCTTTTTGGGATAATTTTGGTCAAAACAGATTTTATCAGTCATCAAGAAGGCAAAATAATTTTGGGCATAGACATAGAAGAAATCACTTTGGTCATATGGGTCAAAAATTGTGTTTTGTGTGTTATAGTCCTACTCACTTAATCAAAGATTGTGACAAACACTCAGAATATCTAAGCAAGTTTCCAAGGAATAAGTCTACAAATCAGAAACCTAGAGAACACAAACCAGTTTGGACTAATTCAAATAGGGTTAATCACAGAAACTTCACACCAGATCATAGATACCCACATCAGAGAAGATCTTCAGTATCTCACAGTACTTTCCAAAGTACTGCTCAGAGACAAGGTACTGATAACACTGCATGGAATAGAAATTCTAGGAGACCTCTCTATCAACCTAGAATGTATCACAATTCATATAGGGGATCTAGATCACAGGAACCACCTGTTAAAACTGAATGGGTAAAACGGGGAAGTACTGGTAAGGGATACACAGTACGTTCAACAAAAAGTGAATCAGATGTTTGTGTGACACAAGAAAATGCTAATAAACTGGTAAAAGAGATTTATATTGAAAAACCAGAAAGTTTTGAAAATCCACATGCTAAAACTCAAAAGATAATTTTGGATCACCATTTGAAAGATAGTGGAAATTACATACTCAAGGAATTTGAGTTTGTAACTCCACAAGGGGAACACAAGTCAGTAATGGCTTGGGTTCCTAAGAGTTTCTAACTTTTCTCTTTATGTGCAGGGCGACCCAGAAGAGGAGCTTAAAGATCATCTTATTGTGGATAGTGGTTGCTCTGGAAGTATGACAGGCAATAAAGAGATCCTGTCTGATTTTAGAAATATTAGTGGAGGAAAAGTTGCATTTGGGAATGATCCCAATGGAGGAAGGATTACTGGAAAAGGAACAATTAAAGCTGGAAGAATCGATTTTGAAAATGTCAGATATGTGAAGGAGCTAAAGTTCAACTTGTTGTCAGTATCTCAAATTTGTGATAAAAAGCATCCTGTGTTATTCACTGACACAGAATGTCTTATTCTTTCCTCTGACTTCAAACCTGTTGATGATGACTTGGTAGTACTAAGGGTACCAAGGACAAATGATGTGTATAGTTTAGACATGAAGAATCTACATTCTTATGGAAGAGCCACATGTTTGGTGGCTAAAGCAACATCTGAAGAGGCACATCAGTGGCATAGAAGATTGGGCCATGTGAATTTCAAGAACATCAACAATCTGGTCAAAGGCAATTTAGTTAGAGGTTTACCTTCAAAGACTTACAAGAATGATCAATCATGTTTGGCATGCAAGAAGGGTAAACAACATAAAGCTTCCTGTAAGAAGCTTGAGGAAAGAAATCTTAGAGAACCATTGGAGCTATTACACATGGATTTATTTGGACCTGTCTCTGTGGCAAGTTTAAATAAGAAGAAGTACTGTTTGGTTGTTACTGATGATTGTAGTAGATTCAGTTGGGTTTTCTTTTTGGGCTTTAAAGATGATACCTTTGATGCTATTCAAACTCTTATAATAGCACTTGAAAACCAATTAAGACTCAAGGTTAGAGGTATTAGATGCGATAATGGAACTGAATTCAAAAACAAGCCTATGGATGATTTTTGTGCAAATAAAGGCATAAAAAGGGAGTTTAGTATTGCTAGAACACCACAGCAAAATGGTGTTGCAGAGAGGAAAAATAGAACCTTGATTGAAGCTGCAAGGACCATGTTAGCTGATTCTCATCTCCCTATTCAATTTTGGGCAGAAGCTGTAAGTACTGCATGCTATGTACTCAACGGGGTTTCTGTCACAAAACCACAGATGAAGACACCCTATGAATTGCTGATGGGCAATAAACCCAACATTCGTTTTATGAAGCCTTTTGGATGCCCTCTTACTATTTTAAACACCATTGATAATCTAGGAAAGTTTGATGGCAAGTCTGAAGAAGGTTACTTATTGGGATATTGCACTAACAGTAAAGGATTTAGAGTCTACAACAGAGTTACTAAGAAGATTCAAGATTGTCTTCATGTTGAGTTCTTAGAAGATCAAAACAATGAGAAAGGAAAAGGTCCTGATTGGATGTTTGATCTTGAGATTTTATCTCCTTCCATGAATTATGTACCTGTTAGAGAAGAAAATCAACCTTTGCATACTGAAGAAGAAATTCAATATGTTGTTCATGATGTCCATATTAGACCTGATGCTGTTCCTGATAAAGATCCTGCAAGTCCAAAACAAAGTACTGATGCATCACAATCCTCATTATCTGCTGAGAACCAATCTATTCAAGAGGAACTTAATCAGATGCTTCTTCAAGATGTATTAGCACATTCTTACACTGATGAACAAAGGAAAGCTTATGAAGAGGCAAAGAAGCAGAACAAGCCTGCAGAGTACTCTCACAGTACTTTGGACAGTACTTTCAACCAAAGTACTGCTACACCAGATGACAGTACTTTAGAGGATTTGGATGATCCTACAATGCCTGGGTTAGAAGACACTGATGATGAGCTTGAAGATGAAGGTATTTTCAAAGATTTCAATGAAGGTGCTGATTATACTAACTTGGATGATACATATGCAGTTCCAGAGTCTCCAATCTTACGAATTCATAAGAATCATCCAACTGATCAAATCATTGGTCCTTCTACTTCTGGAGTTATGACAAGACACAAAGCTAAGGGTTTCACAAAACCTCATAATGCTTTACTTAGCTTTGTGTATAAACAAAACAGGCTAAACCATAAGGATCATCAAACCTGTTTATTCACCTGTTTCATCTCTCAAGAGGAACCCAAGAATATTGCTCAAGCTTTAACTAAAGAAAGCTGGGTTGAAGCTATGCAGGAAGAACTTCTTCAATTTAAACTTCAAGAGGTTTGGGTTTTATGTGATCTTCCAGATGGGAAGAGAGTTATTGGAACCAGATGGGTTTTTAGAGTTAAAAGGGATGAAAGAGGCAATGTTATCAAAAACAAGGCAAGGTTAGTTGCTCAGGGTTATAGACAGGAGGAAGGGGTTGATTATGATGAGGTATTTGCTCCTGTGGCACGGATTGAAGCTATTAGAATCTTTCTTGCTTTTGCTTCTTATATGGGCTTTCAAGTATATCAGATGGATGTCAAGAGTGCCTTTCTTTATGGTACTATTACAGAAGAGGTGTATGTGAAACAACCTCCAGGATTTGAAGATCCTAAGCATCCAAACAAAGTCTATAAGGTGGTTAAGGCTCTCTATGGTCTTCATCAGGCACCTAGAGCTTGGTATGAGAGGCTCTCTACATTCTTATTACAACATGGATACAGAAGGGGAGCTATTGACAAGACTTTGTTTATCAAGAGAGACAAGAAGGATATCATGTTAGTTCAAGTTTATGTGGATGATATCATCTTTGGGGCTACCAAACAGTCCATGGTTAAGGAGTTTGAGCAGCTGATGCAGAAAGAGTTTCAAATGAGTTCAATGGGAGAGTTAACATTCTTTTTAGGACTTCAGGTTAAGCAGTCTAAAGAAGGAATTTTCATTAGTCAAGACAAGTATGTTGCAGACATACTTAAGAAGTTTAATTTTGATGATATGAAGGCTGTTACTACACCTATTAAATCTATCAATTCATTGGGAAAAGATGAAGATGGACAGCCTGTTGAAGTCAAGTTATACAGATCTATGATTGGCTTTCTTATGTATCTTACTGCATCAAGGCCTGATATCATGTTTGCAGTTTGTCTATGTGCAAGATATCAAGTCTCACCAAAGATCTCTCACATGAATGCAGTAAAGAGAATTTTCTGTTATTTAAAACAACAACCTAAGTTGGGGTTGTGGTATCCTAAAGAGTCACCTTTTCACTTAGAAGCTTTTTCAGATAGTGACTATGCAGGTGATAACTATGATAGAAGATCCACAACTGGTGGATGCCAATATCTTGGGAGAAGGTTAGTCTCCTGGCAATGCAAAAAGCAGACAATTGCAGCAACATCATCTACTGAAGCTGAATATGTAGTTGCTGCAAGTTGTTGTGGTCAAGTCTTATGGATGCAGAATCAACTTTTGGACTATGGGTTCAATTTTAAGAATACTCCTATCAATATTGATAATGAGAGTACAATTTGTATTGTGAAGAATCCTGTGTATCATTCCAAAACAAAGCATATTCAGATTAGGCATCACTTTATCAGAGACTGTTATGAGCATAGGCTTATTAATGTGGTTAAAGTTCACACGGATGATAATGTAGCTGATTTACTCACCAAAGGTTTTGATGTGTCACGATTCAATCATTTGGTCGTGAGCATTGGAATGATTAACTACTAAGCTATGTTTAAGGGGAGGACTATAAGCTGTTAGGTATAGTCCTGTGTATTGCTTGAGGGGAGGATGTTCGTTTATACTTAGTTTATATGAAGGTTTTTGGCAAAGTACTGTATTTTCTGAAAGTACTGCTTGGGAAAGTACTGCTTGGGAAAGTACTGCTTGGGAAAGTACTGCTTATGTGGAAAGTACTGTTTGTCGTATTAAAGTACTGTTCCAACGGTAATATTGGAGGGTAATTAAAGCCAACGGTTATTTTATTTTGGGCAGTGATTTTTCAAAATCCCACCTATAAATAACTACTTTCCGATTTTCCCTCTCATTTTATTCTATACATCTTTTCCATTCTTATCTCCCGATTACCATCTCTTTATTAATCATTACATTCTTAATTGTGCTCACTTTTATAACCATGGTGAATCGTTTATCTGTTTCGAAGCACAATATGGTGGCTAATTTGGATAAGACTGAGGCGAATGTGGCTTTCTATGATATCATTGATTATCTAGTTGGGTCTCCTATTAGCTATGCTCTTTTAGTTGAGCCAGATATTATTGAACCATGGATTCAAGAATTTTGGGCTAATGCTAGAGAGAATATGGAGGAGGATGAATACTATATTAGATCCTCAGTTGCTGGAAAAACTATCAAGATTACAGAGGCCTCCATTCGTGATGATTTATTATTTGGTGATGAAGATGGGGCTATTAGATTTGACAAGCAACTGATATGGGATACTTTTAGAAATTTGGGTTATGAAGGTTCTTTAACTGAACAGACTTTCAAGAAGGCCTTATTCTGTCCTCAATGGAAGTTTTTGATACATGTTTTGCTCCACTGCATTAGTTCTAAAAGCACTTCTTGGGAGCAATTTGGGTCGAATATTGCGTCTGCAGTAGTTGGTTTGGCTACGAACAGAGTGTTTAACTTTTCACGGCTTATTTTGGATGGAATGCTCTCTCATATATCATCTGGAGCTACTTGGTTGATGTATCCAAGGTTTCTACAGGTTTTCTTGAACAAACAATTGGCTAATGTTCCGAAACCTACTGCTTTACTACCTGTTAATGTACAACAAGCAAAAATTTATACTTTTATGGCTAAAAGAAGTAACTTGTTCAGAGGTGGAGATATTCCTTTAACAACAACAATGATGGAAGTTGTCCAGGCTGTTCGTGATGCAGCTGGAGAGGATGAAGAATCTGTCGGTACTGATTCTGCTCAAGGTACTGCATCTACAAGTACTGCACGTACTGCTTCTCATGAAGGTACTGCATCTGCAAGTACTGCAAGTACTGCTTCTCGTGAAGGTACTGCTTTATTACAGGGTGATGATTCTTCAGGTCCTGAGGTTCAAGTAGAGATTGAGAAAACACATACTCCATCTCCACAACGTGATGTTTCTAATTCTGCGGCGTCTTCTCACCTTCAAGGTGATGCTCATTCTATTCCTCGTGAAGGTTTAACCATGGATAACTATGCTTTGACACGGGAGCTTGCTCGGTTGAATAAGACTGTTGAGCGTCAAGCTAAAACTATTAGGAAGTTGAAGCGCAACTATTTCTGGTTAAGAAATTTTATTAAACCCTATATTCAAGGATTCAACTTGTGGGTTAAGGAGGAAAATAAGCGTCGTAAAGCGCTTCGTAAGGAATTAAAGCGTAAGAAAGTTCCTAAGTCATCTTCTGTCAACTTGGGGAGGAATTTACAAAAAGATAATTTGAAAGAAGATGTGATGAAGTCAAAAGTATCTGAAGAAGATGTTTTGAAGAAGAAAGAAGGTTTTTCTGAGGAACAAGAAGTAGAAGTACAAGTTCAAGGTACTGATAATCAAGGTACTGATGTTCAAGGTACTGTTGATCAAAGTACTGAACATCAAAGTACTGAGTTTAATGATACATTTAGGCCAGAGGTTATAACACCAATAACTCCAAGGGTTTTGAATTTTGAAGAGGAAGCTGGTCCTTCTACATTTGTTAGAGAAGAAGAGGAGGAAGCTACTTATATACCCATCTATTCTGCTAGTGATGATGAAGTAATTGCTACAATGTTAAATTTATCACAACCAAGAGGAGGTGTTACCATTAGAGAAGCACAAGAAGAAGAACAACCAAGAACTGATCAACCTGCAATTGATCCAAAAGACAAGGGAAAAGGTGTTTTGGTTGAAGTTAAGAAAAAGAAGCTCACTTTGGCAAAACTTAGAGCATTTGAAGTGGCTAGGAATGAAGCTGCTGCTAGAAAAGTGCAAGAAGAATTAGATGCTCAAGATAGAGCAGAACAGCAAGCTCAAGAAGCTAAAGACAGAGAAGCAGCTCTGAAAATGCAAGAAGATTTAGATGCTGAAACAACTGAACCTTTACAGTCTCCAACACCTGTTAGATTCATGTCAAGAAGACCTAATTTGGCTAAAGAAAGGAATGCAATGATGGCATACTTAAAAGGCAGAGGATTTAAAGGATTGCAAAAGCTAAATTATGTGGATATGAAAAGATTATATGATGCTGAGAGAGAAGCTTATAAGAAAAATGTTGCAGGCATTAAAGACTTCAGCGAAGAAGCTCATTGGACTGAAGCTGAAAGGAAGAAGAGCTTAAAAAGGAAAAGAAAAACTGAAGCTACAGATGTTCAGTTTTCAAAGAAAGAAAAGGTTGAGTTAAGATCTGAGACTAGTGATGAACTGAAGAATTATCTCAGAGTAGTAGATTTTGATTATACCAAGGAAGATAATGATTTGAAGATGAACAGATCAAAGATCAGTGTTTTCAAAGTTGAGAAATCCAAGAATGGAGATTACATGGTTTTTCACAAAGAAGATAAAAGTTTTAAAGTTTTCAAGAGATTATGGGATTTGCTGCATGTTATTGATAGAGTAGATCTTTTCTACTTATATCAAGTTGTGAAGTTGTACTTTGAAGATCATCCAGAAGAAGGATTTGGATTGGTTTTACATGGTGATCTTATAACTATGTGGGAAACTGATGAAGAGAGCACTGATGACATTTGGACAAATCAAGAAAACTGGGAAATTGTTTGCTGGAGATTCTTTGAAGAATCTGGAGTACATGTCTTGGAGCTAGAGAATGGAACAATGATTCACATGTTTGCAGAAAGAAGATACCCTCTTACAGTCGAGCTCATGAGAAGGATGCTTGAGCATGGTTTGGAAGTAGAAGAGGATAATGAAACTGCTTGCATGATGATCAATTTGTTTATTGACTGGACTACCATTGCTGAGAATGATCTTTAACTGGTATGATTTTTGAATAAATACTTTTTGATATATCAGTACTTTTATTCAAAGTACTGCTGATCAGACAGTACTTTCTCAAAGTACTGTTTGCTGCACTAATCCAGTTAAAATGACTTTTAGAAGAAACCCTTTTGCTTAATAATAAATATTTTTGAAATAAAGGTTGAATAAATGGTTTTTGTGATGATAACATCAATAGGTTATCAATCCACCATGGTTACAAAAGGATTGACTAATCCATGAGCAAACGGCTCTGGTAAAGATATATCAAATCCGTTTTTAGTTGACAACTTGCTAATAAGTTGGATGGTCATCAACTCACCATATCAGTAAAATGTGAAGAGTTGGCTAGCCCACAAGAAATGGCTTGTGGTAAAGGCTGTGGAAAAACCATTATTGGTAATTAGTTCACCATTAGATAAAAGAACTAACTAGTCCAGAAGGGTACAGCTTTTGGTAAAGACTAAACAAATCTGTTGATAGCTGGTGGTTTGCTAAAAATCATATGGTTATCAATGTACCATGGTCTTACACACCAAAACATTTGGCTACTCCAAAGATAATGGCTTTGGTAAAGAGTTCTAAATCCATTGAATTTTCAATGATTCACTTGAAAAGTGATGAGAATAGTATGCAACCTAAACTGAATCACTGTACAAATTGTCATATGTTGCTGTGTTGCTGAAAAGATGGAGATTGCTGGATGCTGCTGTGAAGAAAACAATTCTAAGAGATACTTTGACAAAGCACAGATTCTACAAAGATATAATCTAAAGACTTAAGAACAATCCGTTTTTAAAGATGAAGCCATTAAAGATATATTCACAAAGGAACTTGATGTCAAGCAAGTAGAAATCAAGTTAGGGGAGGATTGTTGGGATATCAAAGTACTGAAGATATGAAAGTACTGTAAGCTGCAAAGTACTGGAAGAAGTCAAAGAGTCAAAGTACTGCTAAAGACAGAGTCAAAGTACTGCAAGATAAAGTCAAAGTACTGCTAGAACAGAAGAACTGTTATATTCGTTTATGGAAAGTATTGTATTCCATGTTTAGATTACTTGTCGTACAAGGTTATCAATTGTAAACCGACTAGGATATCCTTGAGCCTATAAAAGGACTCCTAGATTGACATTAGAGGTACGATTACATACGATTTTAGAAAAAGAGTTTAGAGAAAAGATCGATTATCTTAGAGTTGTAATAGAGTATCTGCATAATAAGCAGATTTAGAGTTTGTTAATAAAGTTTTTCTTCTTAGCTTTGTTAAGTAAATTCCGCGTACTTAATAAAGATTGCTCAGTGTTTCTTTGTTAATAACTTAGGATTTATCCGAGGTTATTAAACCTTAACAAGCTAGTTAAGTTAGTTTGATTAAAGTATATCGATCCAACACTATCCATATCTCCGTGTGACACTGAGCACTACAACGTAACCCCTTAAAGTGATAGCTTTACATTATGAGCACTACAACGTAACTTCTTATATTGGGTATAAATAGGTAGTCAAGTCTGGGTCACTTCTATAAATGAATGCCTAAACAAGTATCTCCAAATATCATGCGTCCAACCAACCTCTAGACTTTGAGATAAATAAGTACACATGCCCGTGAAATGAACTTCAAACCCACATAAGAAATACCATACAAAAACTCCGTAGTCACAAAAAATCGATACTAACCATTATCATTTGAAGTGAATGTTGATCAGGATCGTTTAAGTAAAATGTGGTTTGTTTTGAATCGGATTAAATGATAAGCATTAAGCAATAATATCCGATATGTTTTTGGTGTTTTGGTGAATATGGGTGATGAGGGTTCTTACATGTAGGGTTTAAATGTGATAAGGTAAGCATAAATGAGAAATTAAGCTATAACCCTAACTCTCATAAAAACAACCAAACCCTAATTTGATATGATATGCAACCCATAAATTCGGTAAAGCTTTGTTGCCTTAAAACTCGAAAGAATCTGGCATAAATTTGGCAAAATCAACAAAAAAAACTCGGAAGTTCTTGCCAGAAACTCGGAAGTTTTGGTGAAATTCGGAACATTTCTTTCAAACTCGGAGGATCTCGGGAAACTTGGAGGATCTCGGTGAAATTCGGTGGATCTCGGGAAACTTGGAGGATCTTGGGAAACTCAAAAAGACCAAATTCGGAACACCCCAGACTCGGAGCCTTGGAAACTCGGTGAACAAAACTCGGAGGACCAAAATCAGAATTCAGAGTACAAACTCGGAATCCCCAAACTTGGACAAAAGCATATAAACTCGGTAAAATGCATACTAACTCGGAGAAACACATAGAAACTCGGCAAAAAATGAAAACGTGTGTTTTCACCCAAATTAACACAAAACACTCACTTTTAGCTCGTTTTTGCCCATTCGTTTTGCATATAATCCTTCTAAAACACACAAGCCATCGTAAAAAGGAAACCTTTCAAGATTTAAACCATAGGAACCTGTTTTTAGAAGAAAAAGAACAAGTTTTGGATACAAAAGCTCACGAACTAAAAATTTTGTCACCGAAAATGAATTTTTCAAAACAAACACCACGATCACCCCTAAGGAGTTGTGAAGCCAGTTGTTAGCATCAAGAAACACCACCCGGGAAGTCTAGGCTGGTTGAAATAGATGTGAAACATGATGAATTCTAGAGTGAGAAAGTAGAGAGAAAAGGTAAAGAAAAAGTGTTTTATTAAAATGAAATCAATAAATGAAACTATACAAATTTCCCACACCCCTCATGTAGAGTCATTAGGAGTATTTATGTTGAGTTTATAATACATGATATACAATAAAACATGTAGACATCAAGAGTACACAGCGGAAGACTAAAGATCATAACAAATAAATAATTAACTGAAAGTATGCGTAACGTACCTCTTGCGAATGTCAGATCTCTTGAACAAAACAAAGAAGTGGTTTAAAGAGTTGTCCCTTACCGTTTTTGTAACGCCCCGACCCGCCAAGGGTAAAGGAATCACAAGTAATGGTGTCATATCAAAGCAAAACATAAAATAACCAAAAGAAGTCTTAACATAAATGCGGAAATAATCCAAGTCAAAATGACTTCAATACATAGGTCCCAGCGGAAACGTAATAAACTTCAACATAATATCCGAAATAAATAAGTCTAAAATGGCATCATAAGAAATCAAAGCTAAAATCTCTAAGGTAAGTCCACTCAAGCACTCATCCCAAAGCAACCCAGCTTCCAATACTTAGATACCTGCCGCGGAAGAAAAGAAAAGTGCGGCTGAGCTTCAAAAGCCCAGTGAACAGATATGGAAGCAAAAGCAAATACTAAACGATAACGAATATGGAATAAAGTGAATGAGCGATAGCAAAATCTTAATCATTTTCAAAGCATAAATCATAATCTTCAAAATAAAGTTTATAGTCAACTACCACGAGCCCAGAAACATATATCAGATCATATTCATATTCACATAAGGCAACATTTGTAGGGGAGACCTACCAGAGTTATGAAGGACGTGCATGCACGCAGCATCAATCATCAGATAACATATAACGTATAACATATAACAGATAACAGATCTAGGATGCATCCATACGCCCCTTCCTACATATTCACAAATATGCTTCACCATCCAGAGACGTGGCAGAACATCACTCTACTGCCCTAGAGTCATATCAGAGGTGCATCACTGATACGGACATGGAACCCCCATGACTAGTTAAATATTTGGCTCGGGTGTCAAACTATCTTAGGTCAAATCAGAATGTCATAACTGACACAGATCATATTTTATCAGAAAATCATTCATATTTCCAAAATCACAGTTTTCATATCAGATAGTTCAAAATCAGGTGTTTCATAATTCAGAAATCAGAGTTCAGATAAGCAATAGCTCAAACAAATCAGATTTGGGATTCATAGCAAAGGCTTAGGAAACCCTAATACAAAAGAAAACGTTAAAAGGAAACCTTTACTGAAAAGGTCAGAATATCTGTACCTTATTCCAACGCAAAGATCAAAAAGCAGAAAGATGAAAGGCAAAGGATTACTCCCTCTTCACAGAACCTATAGACATTAACGGTCGTCCATGTTATTTATGATTTCATAATCGTCAAAATGATCTTTTAATATTTGATGTTCCTTCTTAATGTATATTAATGATCTTCTTACTTTAGAGTTTTATTAAATGAGACTTAAGTATTTTATAAATAATGTTGTAGATTAGGGTTCGTTATATCATTTATTAAAGTCTAGGGTTAAATGTGAAAATAGTTTATAAGTCATAACTCACACATGAAATAACGAATTACTATATTTAGCTCAAACCCTAATCGACTCTCATTTATGTTCTAGGGTTTTTCTTATTCTTTAATATCTCATTAATATGCATTTACTTTACATGTTACGTCTTAATGACTCACTACTTAACCTAATATGTAAATGATAACAATCTTTCCTTTTACACTTTACCATGCACGTTTATGATTTCATGTGACCACAAGTTATTAGGGTTTAGTATACTTTATTCGGTTCCCATATTTAACCTAGGGTTTACGTTTACGTGACCCTTACTTGTTTATTACACGTTCAAAACTCATGTATAGATGTTCGGTTCAAACTAGGGTTTCGGCTAGTAGGTTATACGCAAGTCCTATCTCATCTAAACATGTTACATATTCAAGTTATTATGTTTTATACCTTATTCAAATACACATATGGTTCGGTCCAACCTCATGCATGATTCGGCCTAGTTTAACTCGACACAACCATGACCCGATTCAATAATACTTATCACGTTACATGTTCTTTATTAGTTACAAGGTTTAATCATTAGGGTTTGTCTTGGTTTTGGTTTACACGGCTCGGTACAAACAAAAGAGAACAAAAACTCGACCAAACATAATATAACTCGACATACACATGCAAGGTACGTTAAAGGAAGTCGAATAAACGTTATACCTTTACTTGATGAAGCAAAAACTCGACTCCAAGAGGTTATGGGTCTCGGCCGAACAAGAAGAAAGAAAAAGGAGAGGCAAAGCAAACTAGGGTTTCAATTTAATGATTATGTCTTGTATTTATAGTGGTAGCATTTAGTTTAGGTTTAGGAGGGGGTTGGGTTTGGGTCGGCTTGGTCCAACCGAGCTCAAAGGCTCACCCTCAATGGGCTTCGGCCCTTGGTCTCACGAACACAAAACAAACGCCCCTCTTGGGCTTCTCTTGGTCCTCGGCTTGGCGCAAAACAAAACAAAAGAAACGAGCCCGTCCAACAAATAAACGGCCCAACATTATTAGCAAATCGTTTAAGTCCTTGTCGTACCAAAGTCGTTCACGTAATTATATTCGTTAAGTTTTTATTTATTCGTAAATTAGGCTTTTAATTTCGTTAAGTGCTTATAAACGTATATTACGTATTTTATAGTTTTTGATTCCAAGGGTATTTTCGTCTTTATATATGTTTTAGATTTTCGGGTTTTACAGTTTTACAACTAAAACCAATTGGTGTAAGAATAGTGTCTTACTACCACGTTCTTGTACACACGAATTAACCAACGAATCAAGCGATTGCTAGATCTAACACAAGTCCTCGTTTTAAGAAAAACGAAACCAAACTCCCTTACAAATGTGGTGTTCGGCCGAATATGGGACAAGAGAGAGGAGAGGAGAAATCTAGGGTTAATTCAATGCACAAGTGTATGAAACCCTAGAACCTAACCTTGTTTATATACTAGTAGGGAAACTTTGGGAACAAGATATGAATTAGGGCTTGGAAAGCCCCCCTTGGCCGGCCATGTAGAAAGCCCAAGGGAAAACCCATAACTTTTCCAAGTTTTCCATTTCTAGTCCTTTCTCTTGTCATTTAACGGTCGTTAGTCATTTTTCCGTTAAATACATAACGATCGTTAACCGGACTTAATGTGCAATAATTAATCGTAAACATAAACATTAATTATTAACTTTAATTCTCATTCGATAATGTGTGCAATCCCGTGGTCACGAGTTCGAATCCGGACATTCACATGTTTGTAAATATATACATTTCCAACAGCTCCCACTTGGATATGTTTACAAAACGTGAAATAACATTGGTTAGCGTCTAGCAACACGCCAATGCCCCCGGTACAACTCGTGTATGGTTTTCTGGAGAAAAACCAAGTTTGATGATTCATCATCATATTCATCCTTTTGTTTCTAATACCATGTTAATAAGAATATGGATCTCACTAATTTCTTAATTAACTATTCTGTTTCTCGCTTTATGTGATTGATTAAGATTACCAATTCTTCTGAACATATTCCAGAAGACCTTGGGCATGGCCATGCAAACATCTTAACAACCTTACGAGGGGCCCAGTAGTATTATACTTCAAAATAAATTTGAAGGAAACAAATCCCATTTTGACTACAAGCAGGATTCATAAATTTCGCAACACTTCTGAAAACAACCCTTATAACTACCAGTTACGTATAGCGTTAGATTCCTTCACAAAAATGCACTATATCCATGACATATCTCTTGTATCTCAAGTCAGAGGATAAATATCCATGATATACTTAATGACAAAGATCCATAAAGTATCATCATGTGGGTGGGATAAGTCCTATACTCAATTCATTGAATATCATCTGAAATTAGTCATGCTACACATCAATATACTTTCAAGTATATTCTAACTAATACTCAGATTTGTCTTAATTCAATATCATTCCCATGTTATTGATTGACAACGGACTATTTAGAATAACTTAAATTATTCAAGGATTTAAACATGCAAATATAGGATAACATCACAATAAATGAATAATAAATATAACAAAATACTTTATTTCATTTCAATAATAATGTTTATAATATCCTTTTATCCAAATACTAAATAGATCAATGCATGATAATTTCTTAGTTAATGAATTTTGCCTCAAGTCATGAAAATCATACTTGTTGAAATGACATAATTTCAACTAACTTTGATCTATAGTAATTTTGAGAATACTTATTTCAAGAATTCAATAAGTGAATTTCTTGTATATGTTTACACATATCTTGATATTGTCATATCATTCCATAAGGTGCGTGATAACCTGAACCACCATTTTATGACAATCATCTTTCAAAACTTTAAAGTTTTAAAGTATTCTTTATTCTTTAATGTATAATGCAACTATGCTCTTAGTTGAGCATAACTAGTCATCATCAAGGATACCATGACTAGAATTGAGTGTCATCTCAATTATACCAGCATCATTGTGTACAACAATATGCTCTTTAAACATCCGTAAACTTCGAACAATTATAGTGTAATGTTGGTGCCTACCAAAACTCAAATTTGTTGGCAATGACAATTATGAAACAATTGTCATATAATCATCCATAGAATCTAGGAGCATCTCCAGACTGTGGAATGTGATTCTAAATCCAAACATATTCCTTTTAAAATATTTATTACACTAACAACTTTCAATGTTGTCAAATCATCTTGTAATCAAGCATGACACAACAATCTTACAACATGATATACATGATGAATCTTTAAGTTAGACTTTAAGATCTCATTATATATCCATCATGTTCTATTAGACTTATTTATTTTACCGCATATGTTTATAATAATATATATTCCAAGGTTATATATCTTATTTCCAAATCTTACAAACGAAGTTCATTCCCAACTAAAACTTAATTTAAGTGGAATGTAGTTGCCCATACAACATATAAGATTTAAGAAAATAAAATAATACTCCCACTAGCTTTCAGGAATACTTATGAGCAATCTTATTTTAATTATTAAATCAAACATGGATTTAATATTAAACATAAGAATCATCTCCTAGATGCATGCATATATCCATTTATGGATTCTTGCAGTTTGTACATATTCAAAGATTATTTGAATTCATGAAACTACTTTGTATTACTTATCGTCCTCGCAAAAGTAAATCCACAACAAAGAGTTTTGACATTCATTGTCAAAATTTCATATCAATGAAACTAAGTATGACAATTATAATCTTTATACTTTTATTTAATGTATCTAGGAAGGAATATTCAATCATAGTTAATTGCTTAAGTATGATTAATATTATTGTCACTAGACGAGCATTAAATATGTGTACAATATTGTCCATATGATTTCTACACAAAGACTTAAACCACTAGGATTTTCATCCTTTGAAGAAAATCATCTTCATTAAGATAAACCAAGTATCTAAAGTTGATTATCTTTATGGACAACATCTCAACATTCATAGTATGATTGATTTACCACAATTCAACATTTGGTAAATCTATCATTATGATTAACAGGCTTACCATGATCCTGTAACTCATATTCCTCAGCATATTAAATATCTGAGATATCCTTGCGGATCTACGAATGACAATTCCATCATATTGAGGTCTATCATATACATGTTTAGCCTCATCATGATATTGCTAGTGCATTTTAGAAGATTATGTATTTTGTAATTCAATCTTTCAAGATCTAACCAAAACTCCCACTTGCCTTTAACAATTTAAAGATTACATTTAAATAGTTTAGCAAGTAGAGCAACAATACATTGTTCTCTTTTGGGATATTACAAAACACATTGATAGTTCATGACATTAGTTTGTTACAACTCACTCTATAAGTAGTTTAACAAATTCAGAACTTCATTTATAAGACTTAATGTGATTCATCACATTCCATAAACAAATGGTGTCTTATCAATCTTCTAAGTTGGAGTCTTATTGAGTATATTCAATCTATACTCAATCTTCTAACCTTGATAACATGTGGAAGAAACTATAGTTATCTTGAATCAAATATGCCAATAGATTTTGATTCTTCTAACTGAACATACCATAAAACTATGGTATTTCATTAGAATTAATATTGTAAGATAATCTAACAATATTTTAGATAACGATCTACTCTTTGGCTTACCTATTTACCAACAAAGTAAAACTTAATGGTACAATAGAATTACCAAGTCAATTGCATGTATTATAACACAAATATTCTTGACAAAGTCAAAAGACATACCAGTTATAATCCCACTATACGTTATAAGTCATTGATCAACTCATTGACTTCATGCATATGTCTTAAAACATAGCAAGTTAACGTCTTACTTTATATTGTAAGTCTTGTATTAAAAGACTTCATGTTTGTGACTTTACAAAATCATAAACATTTATAATTAAAGTAATTATGAACACCACCTCAGGTTTCAATTTAATATTTCAAGTTAATATTTACTACATATATTTAAGTCATTCAATGAATACTTAAATTCAAGGTAGTATTAGATTACTTCATTTTAATTTATGTCATTCCATGAAAAGTTCAACGTAAGAAACTGCAAAATCATCCATGCTCGTTCTCACGACACGTGGATATTTTACCTTGGGCTACAATCTAGTTCACGTTCTCACGTAACATAAATTGTAACTACAAGTGTTTCTTAAATATTGAATGACATAAATATTTAAAATAAAGTAGTATTTGTTATCATCTTGACACATGTTCTTAATAGGGCAATCATACATTTTTAAATGTATACTTCCTATTAGAACGTTATTCTCTTACTTTATAGTCAAGAGAATTCATTTAAATCATATTAATATGTGTTGTACCTTGCACACAATAAAGATTTCTCCCACTTGTGCATGGAACAACATCATGTAGCAGATAACAACACGATACACGTTCGTTTATTTGATTAATATGATTTGTGTCATAGATATAACTAGTAGATATAGGACTATATTGATTTGTAAGGAAACGCACATGACAATCCATAAAAAACATAAGTGCCTACAATTGGAAAGTAATTATCTTTGAAGATAATCTGGGTTACTACACAGGAAATAAGGCTTGTAGCTCCAACTGAATTAGAAATGAATAAAACAACTTCTTATTCAGTAATGCAACACAAATGCTCCCACTGAATCTGACAACATTGTAAGTGTTGCATAACCAGTGAAAACAACTTGCTTGCTTTTTACTTTCCTACACCTTTAAAGAACCATACGTAATCATTACTAAGGTACTAAAAGGTGTATTCTACTCTATGAATGATGGGTTATCCATCAACGTTATTAACTTGAAAAATTGGGTATGCAATTTCTTCCTTAACAGGCCTATCATCCCCATACTGGTATGTAGTACCTTTAAAGGCTAAAGCAAAACAACTAGATAAAATATGCTAGTTTGCCTTTTACCAATTTTCGCGGTAATTTGTCTAGCTTCTAATTTTGTAACTCATATACATGTTTTCCAGTTTAACCAACATTCATGTTTGTTACAAAAGGATTCATTCACCAGATGAGGGTAATGAAATCTTTATGGAAAATATGATGTGCAATTCATTGCTATGAGTTACATTAGAATTTAGACAATTCAAACGTTCCTATTATACCTTTCTCATTCATGAAAAGGAATAGGATTGAGTCTAATGCTTCTCCCATGGAAAAGAGACTTCGTTTGTCTTTTCAGTAAATTATTCTCGATCAAACATTTATTTGAAAGCAGAATGGATCAATTTACTGATCAAAGACTAAACCTCGTTTACGGTTAAATGTTGCATTTATACATTCAAAAGAATTACAAAATTCAATTTTAGTATTTTCGATAATTAACCTTTTCAAGAAAATTAAATACCCATGGTTCATAAATATATATAACCATTTAATTTTCATTGAAAACTAGGATCCAAATTGTCATAATTTTATCACGTCAGTTGATCTGCTAGTAATGAACCTTATACAAAATGGTAGAGTTTTTGCTCAATTGCCAATATCAATTGCAATTCTTATATTTATGGGATTTACATATAGCCAATTTCAATCGCCATGTAAACATGTTTTATCCCATCTTATGCCTTGAGTTGTCAGTTCTCACTACAAAGCTCAATTAAGTTGTCCAACTTAAGAAACTGCAAAATCGTCCATGCCCGTTCTCACGACACGTGGACATTTTACCCTTTGATTACGTCTAAGTCACGTTCTCACGCACATAAAAGGTAATCTTAGGTGTTTCCGTTTCGTTGGATGGCATATAACTTAAATTAAAAGGTAATAATTTTGATGTCAAATCAAATATGTACAAAGATGTCATGCATTCATCTTCGTAACATAGGTTTTATTAAAACATTTATATCTTGTTTTAATGTATAAGCTTTTCATCATCAAACTTTAATTGAGGTATTGGATTCACCAATCAAGGAATTTAGTGTTAATTATCATCCATTATACCGTACTTTTGCATAAGTGTAAACACTTAGTGTTTCGGATAATTGCCACCGTAGTGGCGCATGGAATTAAAACTAATTCGCCCTTAAGATGAGCTTGCACATTTTATGGCTTACTAAGTAGCTCCATTCGAATTTACAGAGGGCAGAGGACCAGGTACACGCTAAAGCACAACCTTAGACATCCTTTCAGTGTGACTGTGCGCACTTATTTATTAACCCCTTTATAGTTCATTCTTATGGGTGTATTTGTACCAAAGTCACCAATAAATTAAACGATTATGATTACTATGCTTAAAAATACATGTTTCACCATTGTTTAGGTCAGTTTATTTTTCTGGTAAAAATACCCTTGTTACACATAACAAACAAGCAAGTATTTGAAAAAATAAACAAATAAACAATGAATGCATAACAAAAAAATAAGTCATGCATATCAAATAGCCACATGCAAACATTTTGATAAATCCTATTAATAATCAATTCTAGATCTGTCAATATGCATATATTTAATTAAGACTTTCACCCGTTTTCATCTATGTACAAGGTGAGCCACATGCATCGATTCATCGATTGCGTAAGTCAAAATTAAATACATACCACATAGCACATAATTGATTAAATTAATAATGATTGAGGTCTTCCCCAATTTTAGATCTATCATAATTTAGTGTATATCACTTAAACAAGAAAGACATACAATAAAAGCAGATCCATTATAAAACATGCAGATAATTATCATGGACATAAAATTACACTTAACAATTAATGCAATTAAATCAGAGTTACACATATACACATAAAGTTGCATGCATATTAGGGTTTCTAATCCAATTAAAACTTTAGTTTACAAAACCCTAATTAGGGCACCAAAAAAACGCCCCCCCTAAAAATTAGGGTTTAGGTTTTGCAAACCCTAGATCTAAGCATACAAATAATAACACATTCATGTTTATTTTAATTATGTGTTTCAGTAATTAATTACTTGTTATACAAGGCTCGTGATGCCACTGTTGAGTTTATAATACACGATATACAATAAAACATGTAGACATCAAGAGTACACAGAGGAAGACTAAAGATCATAACAAATAAATAATTAACTGACAGTATGCGTAACGTACCTCTTGCGAATGTCAGATCTCTTGAACAAAACAAATAAGTGGTTTAAAGAGTTGTCCCTTACCGTTTTACAACTCAAACCAATTGGTGTAAGAATAGTGTCTTACTACCACGTTCTTGTACACACGAATTAACCAACGAATCAAGCGATTGCTAGATCTAACACAAGTCCTCGTTTTAAGAAAAACGAAACCAAACTCCCTTACAAATGGGGTGTTCGGCCGAATATGGGACAAGAGAGAGGAGAGGAGAGATCTAGGGTTAATTCAATGCACAAGCGTATGAAACCCTAGAACCTAACCTTGTTTATATACTAGTAGGGAAACTTTGGGAACAAGATATGAATTAGGGCTTGGAAAGCCCCCCTTGGCCGGCCATGTAGAAAGCCCAAGGGAAAACCCATAACTTTTCCAAGTTTTCCATTTCTAGTCCTTTCTCTTGTCATTTAACGGTCGTTAGTCATTTTTCCGTTAAATACATAACGATCGTTAACCGGACTTAATGTGCAATAATTAATAGTAAACATAAACATTAATTATTAACTTTAATTCTCATTCGCTAATGTGTGCAATCCCGTGGTCACGAGTTCGAATCCGGACATTCACATGTTTGTAAATATATACATTTCCAACAATTTATAGGTTCATGACATTACTAGTTTGCCCCGTGTACATTACCAGTCCTTGCGGGTGCAACTATATTACATATAGTCCAATTCACGTGTAAGATATTATTTTCTCAAAATAGCAAAGCTAACAGAATCATCTCAACATCCTTTTCAACCTGATTAAGAACAACAAAGGGATTTAAAGTCACAATTATCATACCACTTGAACTAGCCACATTACCTGTAGGTTTCAAACCAGATTCAATATTATCCCAGCCATATTAGAATTCGTACCTTTCGATTTGAAAAGGAAAAAATAACAATCTCACAATTACAAAATACAAAGATCTCACACAACTGCTCGATGCGGCTTATACCCACGACCACTTGGTGATAATATATTCGCTTACAACTCATTATAAGGGGAAACTCATATCAATAAAATTGCATGCTGCGCTATTTTGGTGAGTGCAAAATAGCAGATATGAAAACACATTCACGACTTGACTATCGTAGATTTGGACCTTGCATACTCTCCAAACTCAATGACATGTGCCTATTCAAATCATTCTGTTCGGCCCCATGTAAAGCTTTATCATCTTTCACACAGCTCTTTATATCCGTCACCACGTCATTCATGGTTGGCCTTTTGTAAGATTTGCTGTCAACACAAGTCAATGCCAACTCTACCACCTTCCAGGCTGTATTAATGTCATAGTCCCCATGTAACCTTGGATCGATTAATTTCTCAATATTTCCTTCAGCAACCATTGACTTAACCCAGTTAACTATGTACATATCATCTGATATTACTTTTCGGCCTGTGATCAACTCCAAAAGTACTATTCCAAAGCTATAGACGTCACTTTTCTCTGTCAACCTCGGAGTAATTACTTTTCGGCCTGTAACCAATATCTACAACCAGTAAAATGTCCGTAATTACGTTAAAACTTAACAAATATTTGAATAGTACATTAAGCTAACAACCTCGGAGTAATTATTCTTTTTACGCGTAACGCGCCCCACGAACCGCTCCCCAGGAAGCGCACGGTCGCACATAACAACATAACCAGTCTCCTCCACTTTACACAACCCTTTTCCTTTAAACGCCAAACTCTCACACACCAGCTCCACTTCCTCCCCTCTCTTCGGAAACAGCCTTCTACTACTTTTTACAGCTTTACTATTACTATTAGTATCTATATTTTCAAGTGATGAAACGACGGCGTTTAATGAGGAGAAGTGACGCTGACGTGGCAGGTAAGGGAGTTTGGTGGTGAGGTGTGGGAGGTGGCGGAGGGTGATGTTTGGGATGACGGCCCTCATTGGACGGTGGTGGTGGTTTAGGGTTTTAGGGTGTTTGGATAAAGTGATGTAGTACTAGTAGTTGGAAAGTACAAATGTTTTAGAAAGAGTTATATTGCATTTTTGGTCCCTGTCGTATGGCCAAATTGCAGGTTTGGTCCTTAAAATTTTGAAAGTGCAATGATAGTCTCCATTTTGAAGTTTGGATTGCATTTTTGGTCTCCGAATAAAGTGAAATGACTATAATACCCTTTGTCTTATTTAGAGAAGACAAGGGTAATTTGGTCATTTCACACCGATTAGGGACCAAAAATGCAATCCAAACTTCAAAATGAGGACTATCATTGCACTTTCAAAGCTTTATGTACCAAACCTGCACTTTAACCATACCACAGGGACCAAAAATGCAATTAACTCATTTAGAAAAGTACACCATATCACTTTGCACACTTTAATTTGATCCTCACACCACTTTTATTTATTTTTAAGAGTTTTGGTCGTAAAATAAAAATGTATTTTTTCAAATGTACTGAATTAGTACGTGGACTATTTTTTGTTTCATTTCATGTAACGTATTTTAATGTTTTGTTTCAATTTTACACATGATGATGTGTCACGTTAAAAATGGTGACACGTGTAAACTTTCAGGTAGAGGAGGCAATTTATGCCTAAAATCAAAAAAATGGGCTAAATGGACAAACTTTTAAAATATTTGGCCTTCCTTTTATTTAAATGAGCATGTATTGACAATTTAGAAGTTAAATGAGCATAATGGCACATATTTTCTCGAACATTATATTGTTTTTAAAGAAAAACTTATATTAATTTTTTAAAATATAAATGGGGTGTTACATTCGAGGAATTTATTTCGTCATTTTGGATTTTTTTTAAAAGCGATTCGTATAACATGAGCCCATTTAGCCCGTGCCCGTTTAGCCCGTGCCCATTGAGCCCGCGTCCGTTTGACCCATAGCCCATTTGGCCCGTAGCCCGTACCCGCCCGCCCCGCCCGTTTTGCCACCTCTACTTTCAGGTATGCCATGTCATCATCACATACTAAATTGGAACAAGACATAAAAGTACGTTACATTCAATGGAACAAAAAATAGTGCACGTTCTAACTCAGTACATTTGAAAAAGTATGTTGCTATTTTACGACCAAAACCCTATTTTCAATGTCAAGATACCCTAAATTAGAGATGCCCATCAATTTGAGGAGTGTGTAAATTCTCTCCCAACTTAAAAAGTCACTAAAGATTAAAAAGTGTGACATGTGTCCATCAGGTCATTTTGACCCGTTTTTTATTTTCACACTCAAACTTAAAGTTGTTATAACTTTCAAATAGACAAACTTTTACGAAAAATCGAGTTCATCATAATTTCTAGAATTTATTTATCTTTAATTTGGTATGAATTTTGATATATAAATCAAAACCTTTTTTTAGAGTCCTAGAAATACAAATAAACTACAACATACGTAACAGTGGCCTCTGAAGACGTCTTCATAGCTCTTAATCTTCGTACATCATCTGCAGCTTGCTTATATTACTAGCAGTCTAAACACTGTAATGATCTAGTTAGATTATTACTCCTTCCTAAATAGTGAGCCTTCTTCATTAATTTGCTACCTCCAAAACTAACAACTCGTATGATATGAATCTGATTTGAAGAAGTGTCTTTGAATTCTGCTCCGAAATGTCAACAAGCTTTATCTGGACGGCGGAATAAGGATCATAGACTGCTCAGCTGTAACTTCTTCACGGTTGTTCGTTCGGGGAGCTTCATATCAACATCACAACTCATATAGAATGCTTCACAGACAAAAAACCCAAAAGACGAAACGATAGCACCAAAGTATCAAGTTAAAGCACTGATCTGCGGACGTCTCTCAGGCATCAATCATTAAGCTTGATCACGTGAACCTATTGCGCGTCTCCGATGTATACATTTCTTCTTCCGTAAGGATTACGAGTTCAAGTTCTTCAATAAAAGTGCCAGGGTACACTTATCTCATAACACAGTTCTCTCAATCAACCAAATCACGGAGACGAAATAATAATACCCGTTTAACCTACCAGAAAAATATAGTGGTGTATATGCATGTAGCCCTTCTTCATTGACCCGATAAATCTACATGTACATTACTTCTCCCTCCTACTGGTTGCGAGTTATTGGAATTATCATAATGTTGTGTATATGTCGTAAAATCAACTCGAAACAACAATGTCATAATGTTGATCTATGGATCTATTTTCAATTATGATCTCATCTATTCTCTTCAACCTATAAGTGACCTCTTCAAAATTCAAATATCTAGTAATGACCACTTATGGAAACAACCCAATATAACGAATTTGAGAATGATGTACAATCCCCCAAACATGTGACTTAAGCTTGTACTATATTGTGACTAAGAACGGTGATGTGACTTTGTCCAACTGACATCCCGAATCAATGAATACAATATACCCAACCTAGAAAAGTATATGTTTGAATTACCTCTTGAACTATCCATATCTCCGTGTGACACTGAGCACTACAACGTAACCCCTTAAAGTGATAGCTTTACATTATGAGCACTACAACGTAACTTCTTATATTGGGTATAAATAGGTAGTCAAGTCTGGGTCACTTCTATAAATGAATGCCTAAACAAGTATCTCCAAATATCATGCGTCCAACCAACCTCTAGACTTTGAGATAAATAAGTACACATGCCCGTGAAATGAACTTCAAACCCACATAAGAAATACCATACAAAAACTCCGTAGTCACAAAAAATCGATACTAGCCATTATCATTTGAAGTGAATGTTGATCAGGATCGTTTAAGTAAAATGTGGTTTGTTTTGAATCGGATTAAATGATAAGCATTAAGCAATAATATCCGATATGTTTTTGGTGTTTTGGTGAATATGGGTGATGAGGGTTCTTACATGTAGGGTTTAAATGTGATAAGGTAAGCATAAATGAGAAATTAAGCTATAACCCTAACTCTCATAAAAACAACCAAACCCTAATTTGATATGATATGCAACCCATAAATTCGGTAAAGCTTTGTTGCCTTAAAACTCGAAAGAATCTGGCATAAATTTGGCAAAATCAACAAAAAAACTCGGAAGTTCTTGCCAGAAACTCGGAAGTTTTGGTGAAATTCGGAACATTTCTTTCAAACTCGGAGGATCTCGGGAAACTTGGAGGATCTCGGTGAAATTCGGTGGATCTCGGGAAACTTGGAGGATCTTGGGAAACTCAAAAAGACCAAATTCGGAACACCCCAGACTCGGAGCCTTGGAAACTCGGTGAACAAAACTCGGAGGACCAAAATCAGAATTCAGAGTACAAACTCGGAATCCCCAAACTTGGACAAAAGCATATAAACTCGGTAAAATGCATACTAACTCGGAGAAACACATAGAAACTCGGCAAAAAATGAAAACGTGTGTTTTCACCCAAATTAACACAAAACACTCACTTTTAGCTCGTTTTTGCCCATTCGTTTTGCATATAATCCTTCTAAAACACACAAGCCATCGTAAAAAGGAAACCTTTCAAGATTTAAACCATAGGAACCTGTTTTTAGAAGAAAAAGAACAAGTTTTGGATACAAAAGCTCACGAACTAAAAATTTTGTCACCGAAAATGAATTTTTCAAAACAAACACCACGATCACCCCTAAGGAGTTGTGAAGCCAGTTGTTAGCATCAAGAAACACCACCCGGGAAGTCTAGGCTGGTTGAAATAGATGTGAAACATGATGAATTCTAGAGTGAGAAAGTAGAGAGAAAAGGTAAAGAAAAAGTGTTTTATTAAAATGAAATCAATAAATGAAACTATACAAATTTCCCACACCCCTCATGTAGAGTCATTAGGAGTATTTATGTTGAGTTTATAATACATGATATACAATAAAACATGTAGACATCAAGAGTACACAGCAGAAGACTAAAGATCATAACAAATAAATAATTAACTGAAAGTATGCGTAACGTACCTCTTGCGAATGTCAGATCTCTTGAACAAAACAAAGAAGTGGTTTAAAGAGTTGTCCCTTACCGTTTTACAACTCAAATCAATTGGTGTAAGAATAGTGTCTTACTACCACGTTCTTGTACACACGAATTAACCAACGAATCAAGCGATTGCTAGATCTAACACAAGTCCTCGTTTTAAGAAAAACGAAACCAAACTCCCTTACAAATGGGGTGTTCGGCCGAATATGGGACAAGAGAGAGGAGAGGAGAGATCTAGGGTTAATTCAATGCACAAGTGTATGAAACCCTAGAACCTAACCTTGTTTATATACTAGTAGGGAAACTTTGGGAACAAGATATGAATTAGGGCTTGGAAAGCCCCCCTTGGCCGGCCATGTAGAAAGCCCAAGGGAAAACCCATAACTTTTCCAAGTTTTCCATTTCTAGTCCTTTCTCTTGTCATTTAACGGTCGTTAGTCATTTTTCCGTTAAATACATAACGATCGTTAACCGGACTTAATGTGCAATAATTAATCGTAAACATAAACATTAATTATTAACTTTAATTCTCATTCGCTAATGTGTGCAATCCCGTGGTCATGAGTTCGAATCCGGACATTCACATGTTTGTAAATATATACATTTCCAACAGCTCCCACTTGGATATGTTTACAAAACGTGAAATAACATTGGTTAGCGTCTAGCAACACGCCAATGCCCCCGGTACAACTCGTGTATGGTTTTCTGGAGAAAAACCAAGTTTGATGATTCATCATCATATTCATCCTTTTGTTTCTAATACCATGTTAATAAGAATATGGATCTCACTAATTTCTTAATTAACTATTCTGTTTCTCGCTTTATGTGATTGATTAAGATTACCAATTCTTCTGAACATATTCCAGAAGACCTTGGGCATGGCCATGCAAACATCTTAACAACCCTACGAGGGGCCCAGCAGTATTATACTTCAAAATAAATTTGAAGGAAACAAATCCCATTTTGACTACAAGCAGGATTCATAAATTTCGCAACACTTCTGAAAACAACCCTTATAACTACCAGTTACGTATAGCGTTAGATTGCTTCACAAAAATGCACTATATCCATGACATATCTCTTGTATCTCAAGTCAGAGGATAAATATCCATGATATACTTAATGACAAAGATCCATAAAGTATCATCATGTGGGTGGGATAAGTCCTATACTCAATTCATTGAATATCATCTGAAATTAGTCATGCTACACATCAATATACTTTCAAGTATATTCTAACTAATACTCAGATTTGTCTTAATTCAATATCATTCCCATGTTATTGATTGACAACGGACTATTTAGAATAACTTAAATTATTCAAGGATTTAAACATGCAAATATAGGATAACATCACAATAAATGAATAATAAGCATAACAAAATACTTTATTTCATTTCAATAATAATGTTTATAATATCCTTTTATCCAAATACTAAATAGATCAATGCATGATAATTTCTTAGTTAATGAATTTTGCCTCAAGTCATGAAAATCATACTTGTTGAAATGGCATAATTTCAACTAACTTTGATCTATAGTAATTTTGAGAATACTTATTTCAAGAATTCAATAAGTGAATTTCTTGTATATGTTTACACATATCTTGATATTGTCATATCATTCCATAAGGTGCGTGATAACCTGAACCACCATTTATGACAATCATCTTTCAAAACTTTAAAGTTTTAAAGTATTCTTTATTCTTTAATGTATAATGCAACTATGCTCTTAGTTGAGCATAACTAGTCATCATCAAGGATACCATGACTAGAATTGAGTGTCATCTCAATTATACCAGCATCATTGTGTACAACAATATGCTCTTTAAACATCCGTAAACTTCGAACAATTATAGTGTAATGTTGGTGCCTACCAAAACTCAAATTTGTTGGCAATGACAATTATGAAACAATTGTCATATAATCATCCATAGAATCTAGGAGCATCTCCAGACTGTGGAATGTGATTCTAAATCCAAACATATTCCTTTTAAAATATTTATTACACTAACAACTTTCAATGTTGTCAAATCATCTTGTAATCAAGCATGACACAACAATCTTACAACATGATATACATGATGAATCTTTAAGTTAGACTTTAAGATCTCATTATATATCCATCATGTTCTATTAGACTTATTTATTTTACCGCATATGTTTATAATAATATATATTCCAAGGTTATATATCTTATTTCCAAATCTTACAAACGAAGTTCATTCCCAACTAAAACTTAATTTAAGTGGAATGTAGTTGCCCATACAACATATAAGATTTAAGAAAATAAAATAATACTCCCACTAGCTTTCAGGAATACTTATGAGCAATCTTATTTTAATTATTAAATCAAACATGGATTTAATATTAAACATAAGAATCATCTCCTAGATGCATGCATATATCCATTTATGGATTCTTGCAGTTTGTACATATTCAAAGATTATTTGAATTCATGAAACTACTTTGTATTACTTATCGTCCTCGCAAAAGTAAATCCACAACAAAGAGTTTTGACATTCATTGTCAAAATTTCATATCAATGAAACTAAGTATGACAATTATAATCTTTATACTTTTATTTAATGTATCTAGGAAGGAATATTCAATCATAGTTAATTGCTTAAGTATGATTAATATTATTGTCACTAGACGAGCATTAAATATGTGTACAATATTGTCCATATGATTTCTACACAAAGACTTAAACCACTAGGATTTTCATCCTTTGAAGAAAATCATCTTCATTAAGATAAACCAAGTATCTAAAGTTGATTATCTTTATGGACAACATCTCAACATTCATAGTATGATTGATTTACCACAATTCAACATTTGGTAAATCTATCATTATGATTAACAGGCTTACCATGATCCTGTAACTCATATTCCTCAGCATATTAAATATCTGAGATATCCTTGCGGATCTACGAATGACAATTCCATCATATTGAGGTCTATCATATACATGTTTAGCCTCATCATGATATTGCTAGTGCATTTTAGAAGATTATGTATTTTGTAATTCAATCTTTCAAGATCTAACCAAAACTCCCACTTGCCTTTAACAATCTAAAGATTACATTTAAATAGTTTAGCAAGTAGAGCAACAATACATTGTTCTCTTTTGGGATATTACAAAACACATTGATGGTTCATGACATTAGTTTGTTACAACTCACTCTATAAGTAGTTTAACAAATTCAGAACTTCATTTATAAGACTTAATGTGATTCATCACATTCCATAAACAAATGGTGTCTTATCAATCTTCTAAGTTGGAGTCTTATTGAGTATATTCAATCTATACTCAATCTTCTAACCTTGATAACATGTGGAAGAAACTATAGTTATCTTGAATCAAATATGCCAATAGATTTTGATTCTTCTAACTGAACATACCATAAAACTATGGTATTTCATTAGAATTAATATTGTAAGATAATCTAACAATATTTTAGATAACGATCTACTCTTTGGCTTACCTATTTACCAACAAAGTAAAACTTAATGGTACAATAGAATTACCAAGTCAATTGCATGTATTATAACACAAATATTATTGACAAAGTCAAAAGACATACCAGTTATAATCCCACTATACGTTATAAGTCATTGATCAACTCATTGACTTCATGCATATGTCTTAAAACATAGCAAGTTAACGTCTTACTTTATATTGTAAGTCTTGTATTAAAAGACTTCATGTTTGTGACTTTACAAAATCATAAACATTTATAATTAAAGTAATTATGAACACCACCTCAGGTTTCAATTTAATATTTCAAGTTAATATTTACTACATATATTTAAGTCATTCAATGAATACTTAAATTCAAGGTAGTATTAGATTACTTCATTTTAATTTATGTCATTCCATGAAAAGTTCAACGTAAGAAACTGCAAAATCATCCATGCTCGTTCTCACGACACGTGGATATTTTACCTTGGGCTACAATCTAGTTCACGTTCTCACGTAACATAAATTGTAACTACAAGTGTTTCTTAAATATTGAATGACATAAATATTTAAAATAAAGTAGTATTTGTTATCATCTTGACACATGTTCTTAATAGGGCAATCATACATTTTTAAATGTATACTTCCTATTAGAACGTTATTCTCTTACTTTATAGTCAAGAGAATTCATTTAAATCATATTAATATGTGTTGTACCTTGCACACAATAAAGATTTCTCCCACTTGTGCATGGAACAACATCATGTAGCAGATAAACAACACGATACACGTTCGTTTATTTGATTAATATGATTTGTGTCATAGATATAACTAGTAGATATAGGACTATATTGATTTGTAAGGAAACGCACATGACAATCCATAAAAAACATAAGTGCCTACAATTGGAAAGTAATTATCTTTGAAGATAATCTGGGTTACTACACAGGAAATAAGGCTTGTAGCTCCAACTGAATTAGAAATGAATAAAACAACTTCTTATTCAGTAATGCAACACAAATGCTCCCACTGAATCTGACAACATTGTAAGTGTTGCATAACCAGTGAAAACAACTTGCTTGCTTTTTACTTTCCTACACCTTTAAAGAACCATACGTAATCATTACTAAGGTACTAAAAGGTGTATTCTACTCTATGAATGATGGGTTATCCATCAACGTTATTAACTTGAAAAATTGGGTATGCAATTTCTTCCTTAACAGGCCTATCATCCCCATACTGGTATGTAGTACCTTTAAAGGCTAAAGCAAAACAACTAGATAAAATATGCTAGTTTGCCTTTTACCAATTTTCGCGGTAATTTGTCTAGCTTCTAATTTTGTAACTCATATACATGTTTTCCAGTTTAACCAACATTCATGTTTGTTACAAAAGGATTCATTCACCAGATGAGGGTAATGAAATCTTTATAGAAAATATGATGTGCAATTCATTGCTATGAGTTACATTAGAATTTAGACAATTCAAACGTTCCTATTATACCTTTCTCATTCATGAAAAGGAATAGGATTGAGTCTAATGCTTCTCCCATGGAAAAGAGACTTCGTTTGTCTTTTCAGTAAATTATTCTCGATCAAACATTTATTTGAAAGCAGAATGGATCAATTTACTGATCAAAGACTAAACCTCGTTTACGGTTAAATGTTGCATTTATACATTCAAAAGAATTACAAAATTCAATTTTAGTATTTTCGATAATTAACCTTTTCAAGAAAATTAAATACCCATGGTTCATAAATATATATAACCATTTAATTTTCATTGAAAACTAGGATCCAAATTGTCATAATTTTATCACGTCAGTTGATCTGCTAGTAATGAACCTTATACAAAATGGTAGAGTTTTTGCTTAATTGCCAATATCAATTGCAATTCTTATATTTATGGGATTTACATATAGCCAATTTCAATCGCCATGTAAACATGTTTTATCCCATCTTATGCCTTGAGTTGTCAGTTCTCACTACAAAGCTCAATTAAGTTGTCCAACTTAAGAAACTGCAAAATCGTCCATGCCCGTTCTCACGACACGTGGACATTTTACCCTTTGATTACGTCTAAGTCACGTTCTCACGCACATAAAAGGTAATCTTAGGTGTTTCCGTTTCGTTGGATGGCATATAACTTAAATTAAAAGGTAATAATTTTGATGTCAAATCAAATATGTACAAAGATGTCATGCATTCATCTTCGTAACATAGGTTTTATTAAAACATTTATATCTTGTTTTAATGTATAAGCTTTTCATCATCAAACTTTAATTGAGGTATTGGATTCACCAATCAAGGAATTTAGTGTTAATTATCATCCATTATACCGTACTTTTGCATAAGTGTAAACACTTAGTGTTTCGGATAATTGCCACCGTAGTGGCGCATGGAATTAAAACTAATTCGCCCTTAAGATGAGCTTGCACATTTTATGGCTTACTAAGTAGCTCCATTCGAATTTACAGAGGGCAGAGGACCAGGTACGCGCTAAAGCACAACCTTAGACATCCTTTCAGTGTGACTGTGCGCACTTATTTATTAACCCCTTTATAGTTCATTCTTATGGGTGTATTTGTACCAAAGTCACCAATCAATTAAACGATTATGATTACTATGCTTAAAAATACATGTTTCACCATTGTTTAGGTCAGTTTATTTTTCTGGTAAAAATACCCTTGTTACACATAACAAACAAGCAAGTATTTGAAAAAATAAACAAATAAACAATGAATGCATAACAAAAAAATAAGTCATGCATATCAAATAGCCACATGCAAACATTTTGATAAATCCTATTAATAATCAATTCTAGATCTGTCAATATGCATATATTTAATTAAGACTTTCACTCGTTTTCATCTATGTACAAGGTGAGCCACATGCATCGATTCATCGATTGCGTAAGTCAAAATTAAATACATACCACATAGCACATAATTGATTAAATTAATAATGATTGAGGTCTTCCCCAATTTTAGATCTATCATAATTTAGTGTATATCACTTAAACAAGAAAGACATACAATAAAAGCAGATCCATTATAAAACATGCAGATAATTATCATGGACATAAAATTACACTTAACAATTAATGCAATTAAATCAGAGTTACACATATACACATAAAGTTGCATGCATATTAGGGTTTCTAATCCAATTAAAACTTTAGTTTACAAAACCCTAATTAGGGCACCAAAAAAACGCCCCCCCTAAAAATTAGGGTTTAGGTTTTGCAAACCCTAGATCTAAGCATACAAATAATAACACATTCATGTTTATTTTAATTATGTGTTTCAGTAATTAATTACTTGTTATACAAGGCTCGTGATGCCACTGTTGAGTTTATAATTCATGATATACAATAAAACATGTAGACATCAAGAGTACACAGCGGAAGACTAAAGATCATAACAAATAAATAATTAACTGACAGTATGCGTAACGTACCTCTTGCGAATGTCAGATCTCTTGAACAAAACAAATAAGTGGTTTAAAGAGTTGTCCCTTACCGTTTTACAACTCAAACCAATTGGTGTAAGAATAGTGTCTTACTACCACGTTCTTGTACACACGAATTAACCAACGAATCAAGCGATTGCTAGATCTAACACAAGTCCTCGTTTTAAGAAAAACGAAACCAAACTCCCTTACAAATGGGGTGTTCGGCCGAATATGGGACAAGAGAGAGGAGAGGAGAGATCTAGGGTTAATTCAATGCACAAGCGTATGAAACCCTAGAACCTAACCTTGTTTATATACTAGTAGGAAAACTTTGGGAACAAGATATGAATTAGGGCTTGGAAAGCCCCCCTTGGCCGGCCATGTAGAAAGCCCAAGGGAAAACCCATAACTTTTCCAAGTTTTCCATTTCTAGTCCTTTCTCTTGTCATTTAACGGTCGTTAGTCATTTTTCCGTTAAATACATAACGATCGTTAACCGGACTTAATGTGCAATAATTAATCGTAAACATAAACATTAATTATTAACTTTAATTCTCATTCGCTAATGTGTGCAATCCCGTGGTCACGAGTTCGAATCCGGACATTCACATGTTTGTAAATATATACATTTCCAACAATTTATAGGTTCATGACATTACTAGTTTGCCCCGTGTACATTACCAGTCCTTGCGGGTGCAACTATATTACATATAGTCCAATTCACGTGTAAGATATTATTTTCTCAAAATAGCAAAGCTAACAGAATCATCTCAACATCCTTTTCAACCTGATTAAGAACAACAAAGGGATTTAAAGTCACAATTATCATACCACTTGAACTAGCCACATTACCTGTAGGTTTCAAACCAGATTCAATATTATCCTAGCCATATTAGAATTCGTACCTTTCGATTTGAAAAGGAAAAAATAACAATCTCACAATTACAAAATACAAAGATCTCACACAACTGCTCGATGCGGCTTATACCCACGACCACTTGGTGATAATATATTCGCTTACAACTCATTATAAGGGGAAACTCATATCAATAAAATTGCATGCTGCGCTATTTTGGTGAGTGCAAAATAGCAGATATGAAAACACATTCACGACTTGACTATCGTAGATTTGGACCTTGCATACTCTCCAAACTCAATGACATGTGCCTATTCAAATCATTATGTTCGGCCCCATGTAAAGCTTTATCATCTTTCACACAGCTCTTTATATCCGTCACCACGTCATTCATGGTTGGCCTTTTGTAAGATTTGCTGTCAACACAAGTCAATGCCAACTCTACCACCTTCCAGGCTGTATTAATGTCATAGTCCCCATGTAACCTTGGATCGATTAATTTCTCAATATTTCCTTCAGCAACCATTGACTTAACCCAGTTAACTATGTACATATCATCTGATATTACTTTTCGGCCTGTGATCAACTCCAAAAGTACTATTCCAAAGCTATAGACGTCACTTTTCTCTGTCAACCTGTTTGTTTCGTAATACCTGCAAAACAGACAAATAAAATTTAAATAAAAAAAGAATCTTGGCTAATGCCAGATGATCTTACTTCCAATCTGTTCAGGCAGTATCAGCTTTATTCTTAATGGATCTGGTTATTCTTAACTCTTCTATATTTGCAAAATTCAACAGTGGTAAGTTCTTTAGTCATAGTTTTTTTTTTACCCGAAACCAAATTCTTAGGAGCCAAAGGTCTCGTTACACAATAATAATAGTTCATGTGTGAAATTCTTGTTTCATGTTATTAAGTATACTTCATAAGTAAATTAACGCAGAACAAAAAGACTTACTCAGGGTCAAGGTATCCAGGAGTACCACGAATTACTGTTGACACGTGTGAGGCACTTTCAGTTGCAAAAGCTCTTGACAGACCAAAATCTGCTAGTTTTGCCTGAAAATTCTCATTTAATAATATGTTTGAACACTTCACGTCTCTATGGACTATCGGTGGCTTACTACCATTATGCATATACTCTAGCCCTGTTATAAAAAAAGAAAAACAATGCATGTTTAAGCAGTTGTAACTTGTAACATTCCCAAAACCTAATAAGTGACAAGTATGTATTTGAGGCTTAAAAGTAGTCTGATTACTGACCTTGTGCTGTATCATATGCTATTTCTAGCCTTTTCTTCCAGCTTAATACATTTAGACTTCCGTCTAATAAAGGAAATAAAACTATATATTAGTAAATGAACTTATGTGTAGTTTTTGTTAGAATGATAGATTTTTGGAAAATTTACCAAATAGATGCATTCCTAAGTTTCCTTTAGCCATGTACTCATAGATGATTCCCTTTTGGCTTCCTTCGTTGCAATATCCTACTAGTGAAGTTATATTCTTATGATGAATTCTCATTAGAAGGCGGACCTGTAGTTACAAATTTCTTAGATTATAATGCTACGATTTTTCGATTTCATTAATTATGAATTATTCTTTTGTTGCATTTGATTCCGTGTTCCTGTTGTAGGTTAGTATTTAAGCATTCTGGCTCATGCAAGTACTTCCTCATCTGATATAATTAGAGGTGGCACTTTCGACCCACAATTTCTATCTTAAAAAAAATGGGGCGAAATTTGTTCGAAGTGTATTTTTAATAATAAACCTTGTAACTAATTTAAATCAAATTATTATATTAATAATTTAACTATAAAATTTTGCAATCAAAAGTGAGACAAGTGAGTTTTATAGATTTCAAGAAATTTGTACAAAAAGTGTTTCAGGTCAAACCCACGCCAAAAATTATCGGCTTTGACCTGAAATTTTTGACCCATTCGCACTACCTAACCCATGCTAACCAGCCGTTCTTGCCATCGTGATATAATTCTTTGAAGCTTTTCTATTTTATGTTCCTAATGTTATCTGAGAAATTAGTTAGTATTCTTGGTGTATTACAAGGCCTTTAGGGTAAGTTTATAACTTACTTCAGCTTGAAATTCTTTGTACCCTTGAGCTGATGATTCAGAAAGCATCTTCACAGCAACTTGATTATTCTCGATATATCCATAAAACACTGTCCCAAAACCACCTTTCCCAATGACCGTATTGAAGTTGTCAGTAATACGCTGTATATCTGAAAATGTAAAACTCTGATTTCTCGGATCAATAAGCTCGTCCCTGGCGTTAGGATCTGCAGTCACTATTTAAACATATTTGGTCAAATACATTTGGTATATATAAATTAGATTGAAAATTTGCTTCATATAAAACGATAACATGAATTAAAAAGAACGATACTTGGTGAAAACATGTGTATTAGTTAAATAGAGTTAGGACTTAAACTAGAATTACGTGCAAGGCAAGCAATGTAATTATGGAATTCGAATTTCATAAGGATTATACCCCCTCATCTTTATAAAAGGAGGTGACAGCGGATGCTAGTTTGTACATTCTTCCTTGCTCATTCGTTAATTAATACAATTTAACGTTTGGGCTCACGTGCGTGGTGACTTTGAGTCAATATTTTGTGCTATCTTTCAATGTTTGTTGTTCTTTTTTCCAACAGTGGCTTATAACTACTAGTCGTATATTTAGCATAGCCCGATAGTAGTTTGTATGGGCTAAGACCCGAGTATCACTTGTTAGGGTTTGGATACTATTTATGTATTATTCGGTATTGATTAATGATACGAAACACTTGAATACCTTAGATGGTACGAGCCTATTGACACAATCCTTCTTTTTCCTAACCCTAAACTGGACCTTCCACACCACGTTAACCCTACTTTCACGTTTTCTTTTTCTCGTTTTTTATTACAAGTCGACTGTCCTTTGGTCGATCGTTGGTAGTATTGGTTAAGACAACCGTTGGTTTGTGTTTTGATAACCAGTCGTCTCCCCGTTACAGGTCTTATAGTCGATCGTTGGACTCTGATAACTAGTCGACTCTTTTATTTAGTTTGTTTTTGTGTTGTTACGGTTGTTACAGGTTGATTTGGTTTGTTTCATGCTGCTCTTTGGTTGGTTTGTGATATCAGTTGACCTCTTGATTTTTTGTGTGTGTACTGTTGACGTGCATGTATTATTATAACCAAGCCCTACTCACGCCACTGTTCAATTAATATAACAGTTCTAGTATTTATTTCAAAACCCTAAAATATTCAACCCTAACCCTTGTCACAATCACTGTTCACTACTTATTATCGAGCCCTAATCCTTCATCATGACTGGTAATACCCCCTCTACCCGTGATCTTACTATCTAACAAACTCATGACCATTCATAATCTCAACAACCTTGTTCCCGTTAAATTGGATAATATTGATGGGATGAACTACTCATCTTGGGTTTATTTCTTTAAAAACCTTTGTAAGGGATATGGTATTATGGACCATATTTTGGGCAGTGGTGACGCATCATCAAGCAACGTCACACCTCCGGATGCCGAGTGGTTAAAGATTGATACGATCATCCTTTCATGGGTATTCATTACCTTGTCCAACACTCTTCAACAATGACTTGTTGTTGAGGATTATAAAACGGCGAAGGAAGTGTTAATACTATGGTTGTCAGGATCCCGATCCTGATCTTAGGATCTTACGATTTTATGATACTGCAAAGCAAAAACGATCCGGATCCTACATAGGATCTTTGCATGCTTAAGATCTTATAGGATCCCGATCTTGACCATACGATCTTACGATCTAATCCGATCCGATCTTATTTTTCTCGGATTACAAACTAAAAAACCTACAAATTTATGGGTTGTTTGTTTGTAGAATTCAAAAAACAACATGTTAATCTTTTTAAACATTTTATAATCATAATTTAGGACAGCATTTATATGAAGTATTCATAGTATTTTATGGTTATAATGTATTAGAATTTGTAGATTTGTATAAAATTACATAAAGTATTAAGAAATAACATTAGAGTAGGATCTTAGATTCCCGATCCGATCTTACGATCACGATCTTGCAAAGACGAAAACGATCCTGGGTAGGATCCCGATCTTGACAATCTTGGTTAATACAAATAAACCATAAAAATGTTACTTAATATTTCTCGATCACTCTAAGTTTTGCCGATAACAACAAAAAATTATATCAAGTACAAATCTAAAGATTACATGTTACTATATCTATTTTTACATTTGTTTAGTTATATATTGTTTTGTAATAGAAATGTAAGTAAAGATGTTGGGTTATTCTTTAACCATAACCCATGATCCATGACCCAAAACCCATGGCCCATGTACATTGCATCATGCATGACATCAAGTTGGATAAAATTCTTGACCTATGTCCCTTGACCCAAAGTCCATAACCCATAACCCAAAGTATGTATTGCATCATGCATGACATCATGCTGGGTACCATGACCCATAGTCCATGACCCATAACCCAGTTTGTAATCCAAAATCCGGACTGGTTTACCCAGTGCGGCGGATCCATGGGTTTAAACTGGCCAAATCCCTTTTTCAAGGGATCCACCGGATTCGGGTGTGCAGTAGTCAGTTGGACTATAAATAGTGAGCTATTTCTTCTTTATTTCTCACCCGTTCCATTATACTTCTTCTCTCATTATTCTAACTCTCTAACCTCTGATCCAAGGATCATTCTTGTAGCTATCTTTCTTTTGTGTTTCTCAAGGTTCTTATTACAAGACGAGATCCCTCTTCTTGCATACGAGCCATCCATTCTTCAAGAGAAGAGTTTTCCTGGCTTCTTCATCACCTCAAGACCACTGAGTAGTTTTTTTTTGTTGATACATCGTCTTATATTCATAAAGTTGCTTGTGATATTTTTGATTGGATTGGTTCTTATGTTTGTGTTAAGAACCCAATATTTTAGGTTTGTACTAGAAAAAGTGTAAGAGAAAGTGTGAAGTACAATTGGGGTCCGACCATGTTGCTTTATCAATTCACTATCTTCCACCGTCCACTATTCCTCCACCACCTAAGGCTAATAAAACCATCCGGATTAGTGTCCGACCATGTTGCTTTATCAATTCACTATCTTCTTCCAACAACTCATCACCACCAAGAAATTCTTCACCTCCCAAAGACCATATCATAGCACATCCACCATCTCCATAAAACTCAACATCTAGGACTCTCACAACTTCTCAAATCAACTCACCACCTTGCTCTCCAACACTAACAACTCTAGAGGAACTCCTCAAGACTCCAAAAACCAATCCACTACCATTATCTACTCCACCACATGCTCCAACTCAAACATCTAAGTCCACACCACCTCTGCCATCCAACATAATGCCCAAATAACTTGTCTTTCCACACCTCCTACTTCTCTAAATCCTTTGGGATGATCTCCAAGATATTCCACTCAGGATTGTCAATCCACCACCCTCTTTCCCCGATATAATGGATGAGGACACACCTTTACCAATCGTTCAGCCATTACTTCCGCAACCATATGAACCCTCTTGGATCAATGATCCTTTACCTCCATTTCCACACTATCTATTGTGCGACCATTGTCAATGTTCTAGACAAGTCACTCTAGAAATTAGGGACAAAATGCGCTTCACTCTTTGACACATCCTAGATCGCATTAACATACTTACCCACCGAAACTTCTACCTCTAAGAGGATATGCAAGCATCCAAGACCAATAATACATTCTTCTATTCTTTTCTTTATTCTTTTTTTATGTTTTATTTTTATTAGTCTTTATAAGAACACATCCTTGTTCTTATTTTTACATGTGTATATGGCCTAAATACCACTACATTTTTGTCGTTTTATTACAAAGATTAATCTTACGTACCTTTGCTCTCTCTTGTCTTACTTCTCGTCTATAGATTTGCTATCATTATATGGCTCTATTATTATCACTAACCTTTTCTTAAGTAGGTTTTCGACTCCATTTTTCACTTGACGTCCTCATCTAGGGGGAGCTAACGTTAAGAGGGAGTTTTGCATTTGGGATTCGTATCCCGCCATATTGTCACTTCGGCACTTTTTTTGTTTTGATAAAAAGGGGGAGAAGTGAGTAAAACTTAATATTTTTCAAAAACCTTGAAACATATAATTCTTAAGTTTTACTCATTATAATTTTATGTTTTGCCATCAACAAAAAGTGGGAGATTGTTAATACAAATAAACCGTAAGAACGTTTATTAATATTTCTCGATCTCCCTAAGTTTTTCGATAACAACATAAAATTATATCAAGTAAAAATATAAAGATTACATACTACTATATCTATTTTTACATTTTTTAGTTATATATTGTTTTGTAAAAGAAATGTAAGTAAACATGTTGGGTTATTCTTTACCTATAACCCATGACGCATGACCTAAAACCCATGGCCCACGTGCATTACATCATTCATGAAATCAGGTTGGGTAAAATCCATGACCCGTGACCCAAAGTCCATGACCCATTACCCAAAGTCCATAACCCGAAACCTAAAGTATGTATTGCATCATGCATGACATCATGTTGGGTACGATGACCATAGTACATGACACATAACCTAAAACCTGGTTTGTAACCCAAAATCTAGACTGGTTTACCCAGTGTGCCAGATCCCTAGGTTTACATTGGTCGAATCTCTTTTTCAAGGGATCCGCTGGATTCAGGTGGACAGTAATCAGTTGGACTATAAATAGTGAACTATTTCTTCTTTATTTCTCACCAATTCCATTATACTTCTTTTCTCATTATTCTATCTCTCTAACCTCTGATCCAAAGATCATGCTTGCAACTATCTTTCTCTTGTGTTTCTCAAGGTTTTTTTTACAAGACAAGATCACGCTCCTTGTATGCGAGCTATCTATTTTCAAGAGAAGAGTTTCCTTAGCTTCTTCATCACCTCAAGACCACCGAGTTGTTTCTTTTTGTTGAGACATCTTCTTATATTCATAAAGTTAGTTGTGATAGTTGTTATTTTGCTTTTTCTGGAAAAAGTGTAAGCGACGTTGTGAGGTTTCTCCACCAGTTGAAGGAGCTTGTTGACATAGTGCTTAAAAATTCTCCAGTTGGATACTCGAGGAGTGGAGTAGGGCAAGGAAAGTGTCTTTGTAGCCGAACCACTATAAATCATTGTGCCACGCTTTTATATTTTTCTTTCTTTTCTATTATCGTATTTATTTCTTTTCATACTAACTTGCATTATCTGTATCTCAATATCCAAAGGTTTCATATAATCAATCTAAAATTTTATAAACTAAATTTAAACCAGTAAAATCTATTCAACCCGCTTCTAGTTTTCTACAAAATCATGGGATCTTATTGCATTGATCTTCAATGACAATAAGCGGTCTTGTTCTATTGCACTGAAGGCCGAATTGATTGCGTTGAAGCTTGGGGATTTGAGTATTAATGCTTACTTTCGTAAGATCGAGACCATTGCTACTATCTTGACGAGTCTTGGTTCTCCTATTAGCAATAACGATGTCGTTACTTTTGCTCCGATGGGTTGCCCGCAAAGTATGATAGTGTCTCTATTATCATTGCTCATCGTGAGACTTTTCCAAATCTTAAAATGGTCCGTTCTATGCTCACTACAGAGGGGATGCAGTTGAAGTCACGGGTACAAGACACATTCATTGATTCTAATTCCTCGTCAGCAATCTTTTTATTGGCTAATTCCGATTCTAATGCTCGACGCTCTACTACTACGAAAAAAATAAACAAACCTTGCTTTAATTTCAATAAGGGTTCGTGTCATTTTGGTGCATATTTCAAGTTTCTACATGATGAGGTTCATGGTAATACATCTTTGTCCTTAAGTCATGTCTCTAGTGCTATTGTTACTCCTTCGTCCAATTTGTCACAACAAGATATAATGACTTTGCAAGGACTATTGGCAAAATTAGGTTGTCATAATAATACTCCAACTGTTGAAAACCATGTACAAAATAGTAGTACAAAATTGGTCAAGTTTACTGCGAACACAAATACACCTTTGGCTTTCTATACGAATCTAAATTTAGCACCTGTTAGTTCCACGCCTGGATTTACCGGCCCAATCCCAGCCCAACAGTCATCTTTTAGTTACCAACCCAACATACACCATTTACTTACCAGGCTCAAATTCCCTACCAGTTAGTGCACCAAAAGTACCAGCCCACTATCCCTAGTCCCATATACCAACATGGTTCGCCCAGGTTCTCGGGCCCACCTACTGCACCGGGTAAGAATGTTCGGTTAGCAAGTTTTGCTATGTTAGCCAGCTCCGCTAGGTCAGCCGGCTCATCAGTCAGGTCAACAAGGTATTTTGGGACACACGGGTCAACTTTCGGGTCAAAAGACGGTTTTGCCGAGTGCTTTTAATGATGCGACACTTCAGGATCCTACTACGGGTTACTAAAACATGGATACATGTGCGACTTCTCACCTTAATAATTTTTTCAATAGTCTTAGTGATGTTTTTAATTCGTGCATTTATCCATCTGCCGTGTTTGGTGACGGGCATTTTATTCTTGTTACCAACTCTGGCCATAGTGTTTTGCCTACACCATATCAACTACTTCATTTAAATAACGTTCTAATTACTCCAAATGTTGTCAAAATTTGGATTTCTGTTCGCCAATTTGTTTGTGATAATTATTGTACAGTTGTGTTTGACCTTTTTGGTTTTTCTGTTAAGGACTTTCTAACTCGTCGGGTGCTGCTCTGTTGTGATAGCATTGGAGATCCTTACCATGTTACAAAGCCCTCCACCATTCCTCATGATTTTCTCACCAATCAGTATACGTGGCACCAGCGTCTTGGACATCCAGGAAGTGAAGTGTTACGTCGTGTTTTTTCTAGTAATTCTATTTCGTGTAATAAAGAGAAGTCTCCTATTCTTTGTCATGCTTGTTAGCTTGGCAAACATATGAAACTTCCATTTGCTAGTTTTAATACTTCGGTTCAGCCTTGTTTTAATATTGTACACTTGAACTTGTGGACTTCCCCAATTCCGAGTCTTTCGGATTTAAATACTATGTTTTATTTTGGATCATTATTCGCAATCTTTTTGGGTTTATCTGTTAGTTAGTAAATCTGATGTTTTGTCCAAATTTTGGTTGTTTTGTACCTTTGTTTCACACTCAATTTATGTGTGAAATAAAGTCATTTCATTGAGATCATTGTGGTGAATTTGACAATCACGCCTTTCATAATTTATTTACAGATAATGGGATTTAGTTTCGCTTTTCTTGTCCACGTACTTCACAACAAAACGAGAAATCTGAAAGGATGATCCGAACCATCAATAACCTAATTCATACATTATTATTTCAGGCTCATCTACCCTCTAATTATTGGACTAAAGCTCTTAATATGGCCGTTTTCTTATTAACTAAATTACCTCACGTGCCATGGATAATGAAATCCATTTTACACAACTTTTTGGAATGATACCCGATTGTAACCTATTACATACCTTTGGGTGTCTTTGTTACCCTCACCTTGATACCACTCATAAACTTGAACACCGTGCTAAACCTTATAATTTTTGGGTCATGCCACAAACCACCATGGATATTGTTGCCTTGACCTCAATACCAACAAAATTATCATTTCCCGACATGTTACATTTGATAAGACTGTTTTTTCATTTGGCTCAATGACACCATCGTGAGTCTCTCGTATGATTTTTTGGATGACTCGTCTAATGTCATTTTTAATATCATCTGATCGTCACCTACGTCTCACCCCACTCCACCAAATGTTTAACCTAATACCCAAACTGTTCTAAGTATCACACCCACTACTACACCAAATGAGTCCATTCATATTAAGCCTACCACTCCTCTCGGCCAACCTTCACCAACCCAACAGTACAGCCTGCTTCCATCAAATACCATTCCAATTCCGAGATAGCCCGCTTCCGTTTCCGTTTCCCAAATTCCAACCACTCAACCTCCAAACCCGAACCCAATTTTGATTCTTCCCATGGTCACACGCTTTCGTGTCGGGACTAATCATCCTACTCAGCATTTGAGTCTTCATGTGTCTTCTATCTCTCCTTTTACAAAATCATAAAACATTGTATTTAATGATCCTAATTGGCAAAATGCTATGTGTGATGAATATAATGCTCTTATTAAAAATAACCCTTGGACTCTTATGCCTCGACCCGCAGAGGCCAATATTGTTCTATGTGGTTATTTCATCACAAGTTTTTAGCGGATGACACCTTTAGTCGCTACAAGGCTTGTATTGTTTCGAATGACAACACTCAGATAGAGGGTATTGATGTTGATGAGACCTTTAGCCTAGTTGTTAAACCTGGTACTATTCGGATAGTTCTTAGTTTGGCTATTTCTTGACATTGGCAAGTTCATCAGCTGGATGTCAATAATGCCTTTCTACATGGTTATTTAGATGAGACATTTTACATGCAATACCCGCCTGATTTTCGGGATTCTGAACATCCAGATTATGTTTGTTTATTGCCGAGGTCTCTTTAAGGTCTTAAGCAGGCCTCTCGGGATTGGTTTCAGCGCTTTACCCCTAAGATTACTTGGTTTGGGTTTAATTATAGTCGTTGTAACTCATCATTATTTATGTATAAATATAGGGGACGAACATTGCTTATTTGTTACTATATGTTGATGATATTGTCGTCACTACAGAATATTATTGCTTTTTTACATCAGGAGTTTTCTATGACGGATTTGAGTTCTATTTGCTACTTTTTGGGTATCCCTGTTACGCGTGATTCTTTAGGGATATTTTTATCTCAACGTACTTATGCTACTAAGATTCTTGAGCTAGCTCATATGGTTGGTTGTAACTTTAGTAAGACTCCTGTTGATACTGAGTCTAAACTGGGCGATGATCCTGATTCGGTTTCGATCCGACCTTATATAGGAGTCTTGCGGGTTCTCTTAAGTATCTCACTTTTACTAACCCTGATATTTCTTATGCAGTGCAACAGGTTAATCTTTATATGCATGATCCACGGGAGCCTCATTTCTCGGCTCTTAAGCGGATTTTGAACTATGTTCGGGGTACTTTAGATTATGGGTTATAGTTGTTTTCATTTTCCATCTCCTCATTGGTTGCTTATTCGGATGCTGATTGGGTTGGTTGCCCAACTACTCGGAAATCCATTTCTAGCTACTGTGTGTTTCTTGGCAACAAATTACTCTCGTGGTCCTCTAAGCGTCAACCGACGCTTGCTCGTTCTAGTGGGGAGGCAGAGTATCATGGTGTTGCCAATGCTGTTGTTGAGACCTGTTGGTTGAGAAACCTACTACTACGTGAGCTGCATACCCCTTTGTTTTCCGCTACGCTTGTCTATTGTAATAATGTCAGTGCTGTATATTTATCTTGTAATCCGGTTTAGCATCAACGTACGAAGAATATAGAGATCGATATTCATTTTGTTCGGGATTTGGTTGCTGCTGGTCAATTTAGAGTTCTTCATGTCCCCTCACGTTATCAGTATGCGGTATGTGGATACTTTTTACCAAAGCCTTACCTTCAGCTTTGTTTGAGGATTTTTGTACCGGTTTGAGTGTCCGGTAGAGGTGGCAAAACGGGCGGGCACGAGCACGGGCTAAAACGGGCACGAGTTAGAATGGGCACGGGCTTAAACGGGCACGGGCTAAACTGGCACGGGCCAAATGGGCACATGTTATACAAATCGCTTAATAAAAGATCTAAAGCGACGAAATAAATTCCTTAAATGTAATATCTTATTTATATTAAAAAAAAAAAAAACTTAAAAATATTGTATAAAAATATTCTTTAAAACGATCATAATGTTCTACATCTGAAAAAAAATGTGTCCGTTAGTGCCCATTTAAGTTTTCAATGGGCTATATGTGCCCATTTTAAAACAAGATTGGACTAAATGTGCCAAAATCTTTTAAAAATTTGCCAATTTACTCATCTTTTTGCTTTTGGTCACATTTTGCCACCTCTAGTGTCTGGTGTCCTCCCGCTCAAATTGCAACGGAGTGTTAGTTGTATATTTAGCATAGCCCGATAGTAGTTTGTATTGGCTAAGGCCGGAGTATCACTTGTTAGGGTTTAGATACTATTTATGTATTATTCGGTATTGGTTAATGGGACGAAACACTTGAATACTGTACAATAACTCGTGGACCCTTCAGCTCTTGTAGTAACTATGACATTTTTAAGATGAATTAAAGCTTGAATTAAAAGACGGGAACATGTAGAAACAATTTTTATACGGCTTTTAGGTAGAGCACCAAAGTAACTAAATGACCACCCACAATAGACACCTTAATTAAGTACTCAATATAAAATAAACACGATATATAAGTAACTCTGAAATTAAGCTACGAGATTGGATCTTACCTTTCGGGGACATAAGTGGTGTTTGCTTCATCTTTCTCTTCTTCGATCTTATCAAGATAAAAAGTGAAGCAACTATTATGACACCAATAATGACCGTCGTTGTGACAATTACTATTGTATTTTTCTTTTTCCCTGAGTAGCAAATAACAGGTCTTGTGAAGCAATGTAACATTGTTAATTCGAATATACTAATTTAATGCAAGTAAATTTGATTATTTACATACGTAAGTTATAAAGTCCTGGATAAATGAGAAGACTAGATCGAAGAGATGACTCAGCTTTATGATCGGATTAATATCATGTATTGTATATCACGGTCATAAGGAAAATGCATTTTTTTTAGGGCAAATGAGAAAAAAAAAAAGTATCATACTTGCCATCATTTTCTCTTGTAGGCAGTGAACAAATTTTTTTGCTTTTGTGGGTACTATACTTTAAAATTCATTCTATTTAGAGTAGTATGTGACATTTTTCCCCTTTGAAAAAAAAAAAATCTATTAGCTAATAGGGGCAAAAATGTCAAAAAATTTCGCAAAATACCCTAAAAAGAATGAATTTGAAAGTATATTACCCACAAAATCAAAAAATTTTGTTGCTACCCACAAGAGAAAATTGTGGCAAGTATAATATATATATTTTTTTCATTTGCCCTTTTTTTTAACAGCAAGAGGTGAAATATATAAAATTCAGGCCACCTAATAAGACACTAGGAGCCGAAAGTACAACAGTTAAATACAATGGGCATTACACGGGTTATGCATAAGGAAAATACATACTCCTTATTATCCATACCTGGTGTCGGTCGTGCTGAAATCACCAGAGATGGCTGTGTCAAAGGTGCTGGTGGGGGGATTACAAGAGCATCATTGCTCTCATTAAAAAACAATTTTATATCGCACCGTATGTTACAAATATTTGAATAAATACTCCCTCCAGCTTTCCCATTAAATTTATCTGGTATTTCATCAATTAGTTTATCTAAGCAACCATCACACTGCTTCTTCGATAAATCTGGAGTACACTGCACAAGCGCATATATAGTTGTAGAATTAGGTCCCATCGTGTTCCCACTTGCAAATTTCTTTAGCGGACTCCCACTTGATGCTTGAGCTGTAAGATTATACATATATTGTTTCAAAGCCCCATTAAACGATTCAACATTCGTTGTATTTTGGAGTTCAGACATGTAAGGATAAAACCAAGGATCAGTGTCAGAATCCTGTAGAGTACTATTGGTGTACGCGAAAAAACAATATTCATAGTATGCCATTACATCAATTTTGTAAGAACATCGTTGTGGAATGCTACCAATGGCATTATTCAGACAACTTAGACAGACATCTTGATTAATGTCGCCTCGACATAGAGAATATGAGTTGACTTTACTGATCCCTTGGCCAGTTGAGAAATGGAAAAAACCAAATCCGTTGTTGGTGGTAGGGAGGATTGAAAAGATGGTGTTTAAATTTTTTTCATACACACTGTTTGCGGTATAATTGCTAGGGTTACTACAATTAATATGAAGGGGATCTGATTGAGCTAGACTGGTGGTAGTGGTATTGATGATTAAACATACGAAGACGAAAGAGAACCATATAGGGATCTGGTTTCGGCCGAGCTTGATCATCATGTTTTGTGATGTGGAACTTAAAGAGTTGATCAAGGAAGTCAGGTATATATAGGAACTACACCCCGTGTTGAATATAATATCTATATTTAAGGGAACAACACCTGCTGTTTAAAAGATAACTACTAAACCAATGGTGAGTTGTCAAAATTCAGAAATGGCTTATGTGGACAAATAGCATTCAGGATAAAAAAAATTTTTTTTTTGGGTAAAGGGATTTTTCCAAGGTTAATTTATTATTTCAAAAATCAATTAAGACCTACGAATGTGAGTGAATCCCACATCTCAGCCGAAAACTAGGCTAAAACAAACGCACCAACTGTGCCTCAAACAAACCTATTATAAGAATAACATGCCATCCTTATGAGACCCAATTACAGACGTTATTTAAGTTGACCATGAAGACTAATATCAAACGAATCAGCAAAATGCATTTGAGCAGGAGTCAAACCAGGATCATCAAAATCATCATCATCGTACAGATCTTCATAATGATCTTCCTTCCATTGTTCGTACAAGCTTTTATGTCCTCCTCCCCCGCCACTTTTAGAAGCTTCGTTAACATTTGAGCTCGTGGAAGTCATAAAAGTGGCAGTATCGTCGTAAAACTCTGTTACTTCATCATCACTATCCTCATTAACCGGATCATCAACCTTTTAGAAACAACATTAGAAGAACTAGGAAGCGTTGATTTCCAAGGTTTTAGTGACTTTCCATCATCACCCACTAGCACAAGCTTTCAATCAAGCATCTGACTTTCCAATTCATTAATCCTTGCAACCAAAGGTTTAGTACTTGAACTACAAGAAGTCGAACCAACCACATCATTTGCTCTTGCCAATGCTTGGTATATCCTTTTGATGTTTCTTTTCTAAAACAACTTCATGGTTTTCTTTTCAGTCTATTCTTCTTCTGACTTTAATTCTTTCATTTCTTTGCTTGTGCAATCTTTTAACTTCTCCAGGTTCTCTAACTGTCTCTGCATTTGTTTCTCAAATGCTATCTCTCTATTTCTCATTTTCTTCTCAAACTCTTGTTTCTCCATTTATATTTCTTGAAGTATTCCTAACTTCCATAACTCTAGTTTGCCTTTCAAATCTATTTCTATTTCTGACCTTATGCCTTCTAAGTTTTCTTTTGGAATTTCATCCCTTTCAATGCCAATTCCATTCCATGTCGGTTCTTCTTCTAAGGATGTAACCATCAATAATGCTGGTTCGTTATCTTCGTATACAAGATTTGATATTTCTCAATAATGGTCTGGTTTTGGACAATATCTCGCATAGTGTCCAAAATCATGACAATTATAACTATCTATTTCTCTAATGTCTCTTATATGGTAGTTTTGATCTCCAGGGTTTCTCCTTCTTCTATCATAACTATCTTTATTTTTACTATCTCTTGCGAATCTTCCTCGACCTCTTCCTTGTGTCTGATTACCACCCCCTCGTCTATCATTTCCATCGTTGCGTTCATAATTTCTGTCATTCCCTTGACATGTGAACAACAACTTCTCACTATTATCTTCCTGACTTCCTTCTCTAAACATAATCCTTTCTTCAAAAGTCTTAAGTTTTCCAATAATCTCCTCCAACTTTACAGTCTTAAAATCAACAATCATTTCAATGGTTGCTACTACTGGTACAAATTTATCTGGTACTGCATTAAGTACTTTCCTTACTTTCGTTTGCTCATCAGACGTTAATCCACATGTAGCAACCTTTGTAATAATATTCATCAACTTCCCGGCAAATGAATCTATTGATTCATCTTCTTTCATCACAAGTCTCTCAAATTCTGATTTAAGTTGTTGCGAGTGTGCCTGTTGTACATCTTCTTACCCAATAAATCTGGACTTTAGAGAGTCCCAAATTTCTTTCGTTGTTTCACATCCCGCAACTTGCATTTGCAAATCTTCTGGTAATTCTTGAAATAGGTATGCTGACGCAGAAATATCCTTTTTTACATCAATTTCTTTTGATGTACTTGTTCCTTCTACTAAATCCCATACTTCATTTGCCAATAGAATCTTCTTCATTCTTAATGCCCATAATGTATAGTTCGTATTGTTTAAAACGAGGCATTGATATGATGATAACGATGCGGAGACTTCTCTATAAACAATATTTTTGTTTTCGTTTTTTTCTCCCGACATATCTTTTGATTTGGTTTTTTTTCTAAAACTAATATAAATCTGTATATTTAATCCTTTGTTGCTGGTCCCTTTTTAAATCCTTTTAAGATAGCCGTCTTGTGTTGTCAGGCCCAAAACACTAATTGACCCAACACAACTGCTCCTCTCTCGTTTTGATCTACGTTCTTTCCCTTCTTTTTTTTAATCAAAAATCACGCTTCTTCTTTTATGAAGATTAGGGCTAAAACAATTTCCTTCTTCCTGTTGCAATCAATGGTGATTCCTGTTTCCAATGACGGTGGCGGCGGTCTCTTCTCACAGAACAAGTATGTTGTTATTTTTTCCCTCTTTTTCCTTTTCTTTGATTCGATCTTTCCTCAATCCAATCGTGTTCTTCTTTCTCTCTTCTCTGAATCGAGCCTTTGGCTCTGATACCACTATTGGCACCACTTCTCGGTACTTTCTATGAATGATGGAATCCCAATAATAATCTCACTAATTTTATTGGTAAAATAATCATTATTTTACATACTAAATTACATGGGTATTTATAACCCATCAACCGAAACTTACTAACCATCATACCTTTTATAACAGACACAACCCTTTAATCTTTACTGCTATAACCGAATTTAACCGTCATTTGGTTATTTACTATTAACTAAACACACTAGACCCTTTAACTTTATACAAACATACATAAACTAAATATTCTTGACTTACATAGATTAATAAGTTAATATTCAACAACTCTGTCCATATGTTTTAACGTTTCTTTAAAAATGACTAGTGTGTCAAATATGATTACAGACAAGACATAACTTCAACATATATCTTTATGCATTAAAAACACTTTGGGCAACTTTCGTCCTATTTTTTTAGATAACTTGTTTATTTTACCTATTTGGTCCATAGAATTGACATTAGCATCTTAAATTTTATCACCTATTTCACCATATTTTCATCCGTTTCACTTATGTGAAAAGTGTTTGTCTCCAATTAAAAGCTTATCGTCAAAAAAAAAAAAAAAAAAAAAAAAAAAAGCATGTAATCTTAAAGAATAGTCATTAGCATCTTCGCTTTTATCAACCAAGTGTTCTTTGGGCAACCATTTTTTTAGGCAAAAAACACTTTATTTGCAAAGTCAACAAAACTTTCCTGGACCGTTTCTTCCCTTTGTCATCACAAGATAAGATATTACTTCCTCCGTCCCATATTAAATGTACAGTTTAAATTTTATAAGTATTTTTTTCTTAACTTTGACCATAAATATTTTTGGTTGTGTTATATAATATTTGATGCAAAATATATGAATAGATTGAGTTTTAAGTGTATTTCCACTACGCATTATTTTTATCTAATACTATATAACACAAACAAAAATATTTAAGGTCAAAGTTATAAAAGAAAAACTTGAAAAGTCAAACCTGAATATTTAATATGGGACTATGGGATTAATATACAACTTCTTGCTCGTATTAAATATACTGTAACACAAGATACCATCACACATCTAAACACACTCTGATGTTGACTCGTATTAAGGTGTTAAATAATGTCAACTTGTAGTTCCATTACTCTAACATTATTACAGTCCATAAAGTCAACTAGGGTCTGGAGTTGGCAAAGGTCACAACAAGTTTATGTATTAATGTATTTAATACGATGACAAAAGTTATATTGTGTTATACGAATCTTATATGCATGCACTATTATAAACTTTAGGTTACACTCGACCCCTTTTTCTAAACTTTAGTTGCTCTGTTTACGCATGACGTGACTGATTAAGCGCTCACCAGGGAGAGCAAATTAAATTTAGACAATCATTTTTATTTAAAAGCCACTCACACACTTGCTCTATCCCCGCCTCTTTTCGGAAATAAACGTGGACTGTACTAAAACCGTGATGGTTAATTACCTTATTTTTATACAGGCCGGATAGAGTTTGAATAATCTAGGGAGGCCTTTAACTCAGACCTTTCCGACCTTTCCTTGGCCACCCCAAATTTTTACCTAATGAAGTTTGAACCTTAAATCTATTATGAGAAAAATAAGCTGCCTTAACAAAATGCCATATATGAAAAAACCATCCATAATTACAAGATTAGTATGTAAACAAGTGAATTAGACTAACTTAATTATCAGTTTCCATAATTTAAATTAATGTTTAGAAAACTATAGTACTTTTTATTTTCTTAAAAACATCAACCTTTATTACTATTATTATACTAAAGTGATCGTAGTACTAATAACTCGTTATACGTGTTATATATATCAAACACGGTACATATACTTCATATTTTTTATAAGAACAACATTATATTATTACTTTTTGGTTATGTTAACTTTAAGACCAAAACTCGCGGTTATAAGTTACGTAATAGTAAACTATGGGGGTGTTTCTGGTGGCTTTTTGAACCAGCTTATCTTATATGCTTATTGCGTTTCGAAAATGCAAAAACTATAATATACGTGTTTGGCAAAAACTAGTGATAAATCACTTATTTGAGTTTTGCAAGTCTCAAACGTGGTTTTGCAAAAGTGGATGGGGAGATGCTTAGAAAACGAAGATGTGTTAAAGCTATATAAATGACTTGACAATTTACAAATACACCCTCAATAAATATACCCAAATGTCTTCTCAATGAAATGCTCATATATTTCTGCTGTGTCGTTACTCTATCAATTTCAGTTTTTTCCATTTTATAAAATTGGTTCAGATTTCTTCATATATTCTTTTATAAAGTTTGTCTGGTGTGCCGGCCGGTTTTCAACATTTAGGTGGCTTAGTAACATGAAATTGACCTATTAAATATTTAATTTAAAATAATTTAAAAGTTAAACGAAACAAATATATTTAACATATTTTATACAGAATATTGTCACAAGTGGTAAAAGTAAATTATAAATAACAAATTTAAATAATTATAAGAAATGTCTCTTTTGGTCATTTTACTTGTTAAGTCCTTAAATAATATGTTACCCAAACACTTAAAAAATTGATTATCTCATTATTGCGATATTAAAGAACGTAATCAAATCCAAATATTAAAGTTCGAAATCATGTTTTGCAACAGTTGATTTTGATTATGAGTTACAATACACATAATCTATTTTTAATAAGCAATGCCAAACACCCGCAACATATAAACCGAATCAACCAATATATTATGTTGACATATGTGGTAAACAGGTAACAGCATCAGCACTAAATATTTTACAACCTACTTCCTTCTTGGTTCTACTATATCCATAATAAAACAATAACAACTACCTTAATGGTATACCTAATACAAATTTAAAACATTTTTCTAGTTATGGTTCGTTCACGCTACATATTCATAGGTTAGATTTCCAATAGGATATTATGGTTTGACTTAGAAATTTTCAAGGAAAGAAGCTAAGATGTAATCAAATGATGCATCGATTGGGACGAAAAGCATAGTTACTGATATTCTAATTGTACACTCGTTAAACGTCATTTTCGATCTATTAATCTAGCTCTATGCAATGCATTCCTATTCCTTAATCTACAAACTGCTTAAGTTTATGATCACTAGTTGATATATGTGTGTATATATATATATATATATATATATATATATATATATATATATATATATATATATATATATATATATATATATAGAGATGGGATCATTTAAAAACTTGATCTCAATAGAAAAGTGGGGGAAGTGATCTCAACCGTTGGATCATCCCCCTTCCCCTCCTTTTTTTTCACCAAACTACAGGGGCCTAAATGTAACATTCTATTTTTCTGAGGTCATTTTTATAAATACACTCCCCTTACTTCCTTATCATATATAATGTCTATTTTTTTCTCATTTTTTTTTTTCTCAGCTCTTTCTTCTTTCTCTCGTTTTTCAGTTCCTGACCTTTTACATCCATTGAATTTCACAACCATTCCCCGTCTCTCACCACCATTCACCGTATCTCACCACCATTCCCCACCGCTCACCATCGTTTACCATCATTCCCCACCATTCACCATCGTTTCCCACCATTTTGTACCCAAAATGTAATCAGATTCATCATGTAAGTTTGAAAGTAAGGTTTTTTTATTGTTACCGTCGATTAATATGATGATATTAATCATCTTTTGCCATAAATCTGAACTTTATTGATCGTGATTTGAATAATTAATTCGTTTTTTTTTTTTTTTTTTTTTTTTTTTTTTTTTTTTTTGTTATTGTTTGTCTAAATATACTATATATTGGAGTTTACTTCTGAATGTGAAAAAAGGTTGAAGAAAAGTAATACAAATCATGTTTAGGAAGGCAGCACACAATGTGTTTGATAAAATGTCTCAACAAAAATTTATAACTGTGATGCACTAAATTTACATTGTGATGCATTAGCTGTTTATTTTGATATCTAGTTTTGGTCATATTTTATAAAATATCCGGCTTATTGTCACAAATAATTACAAGGATCTAGTTTCCAATACATGGTTTCAGGAGTAGTTTTGGTGTTGAAATAACATTTTTAAATGTTAGGTTTCCGGTTAGGATTAGGATGACTGAAATGGTATCGAAAGTCGTTGCCACATTGGAGGTACGATACCTGTTATGGTTTTGTAGAGATTTATTTAGACGCTTACACATCTATTTACATCTAAGTTGATTGGAACATATTTATATTATAATGGCCTCAATAGCTTATGTTATTTACATTACATTTGAAAATCACTTTGGCATTAGTGTTTCTTTTCCTCATCATAAATGGAACAAATTGGCTTTTCCATGGCACTTGGAGCATTTTTGGCTGTTCTACTACTTGCAAAACTGAATTCTCATTACAAGTTGAATTAGATATGGTCCATATTGCGGCCTTTTGTTAGGTCTCTTCTTTATGACGGTATGCCTTATTAACTAGGTTTTCTTAAGCTAGAAAATTGACCGTCAAATACCAAAAATCAAAGCCCTTTACTATGACTTTGGGCAATCTATGAGGACACCGATTATTTTTTAGGTTGGAATGTCAATCGACCCAAAACTTTTTGGTTCAAACTTTCCTGTTATTATGGGCTCATTAGGACTTCTGATTGTTGGGAAGACCATACTTTTTCTGGAGTTGGTAGGCTTTTTGTTGTATCATTGATATCTGCAATCAAAGTTGTGAATCAAAGTCACTATATTTGTAACTTTGAATTTTTATTCTTTTTCAGGGAATAACGAGTTTCCAGTTGTCTTCTTTTGTTGTTTCTAGTATTGGTCATATTAATAGCCATCACACCATGGTTAGTTGTTGGAGGCCAATTAATAGCATATCGTTTTGAGCAAGAAGAAATTCGTAGTTTATTATGTATAGAGAGTGAGGTAATATAGCACTTATCTCTGTTTAGATTTATTTATTTTTGTTTCCAAACGAGGTCTTACTTTTCGCATTTGTAGATTAATCATTAATGCTCTTGTGATGTGATCTTGACACCTATATGGATCAAGTCATTTTCACATGGCTTATAGCTTGTACTTTGTTGTGCCTCTTTTCAAAAAGATTGATTTGTAGGATCATATCATTATATATTAGCATGTGTTGATAGTGCCCTTCTCCAAGTTAGATAATTATGTGATGCCCTAATTGTTAACTAAATGATGCCCATAGATAACTATGTGATGCACTAATTGTTAACTAACTAATGCCATGAATTAAATAGTGTGATGCCTTATTTTATACAATGTAGATAACAATGTGGTGCACTAATTGTTAACTAACTGATGCCCTGAATTAAATAGTGTGATGCTTTAATTTATACAATGTGATGCACTTATATTAACCCTTTTGTGATGCACATAGTGCTATTATCTATTTTGTTTGCTAACTGTATCTTTTGATGTAATTATGATGTGTGCAAGATGATTCATTGCCAAAAGACATGGTACATGGAGATGACAGTGATCAAGATAAACCAAGAGTCCCAGAAACGTCTACATCTAATATGGCTAATGATAAATACGAACCATTTAGTTTTTTTGGCTTGATTAAAAGAGTACATCGTTATCACGGCCCACTCGGATACTGCAACGCATACCAAGAAACCCAAAAAACGAGGACAAAAACTGACTCCTAAATGCAGGACATAGAAAGTATAGAGAATGGTTTCATCAATTATTACAGATGATGAGACTTTTTCTTAGTTTGGTTACTGATTTTGAATTCTTAACCATATTTCTTGTTTTGAAGATTTGAAATTTGGAGACATGTGTACAACTGAAATTTTACTGGTACTTGTGCTTAACACATTGGAAAACGGATGTATAATGTAGTGTACAACTAGGTTAATATTATGAAAAATAGTATTTTTTCAGAGAGCATAGAAGCTTTATGTCACGTTATGTACATCTAGATTATATTATGTTTATACTGCAAACAAATTTTGTGATTAATTAAAAGATAGGCATCAAGTTCAGAAGTTAAACAACAATTAAAAACTGAGGTAACTGTAGGAAAAAACATTTTTTGTTTTTTAAGTAAGTCACTATTCGTTAATCAATGTTAACCTGCTGTTTACATTTTCTCAATACACAAATGGCCAAAAAATAAAGAAGAAAAGAAAAAACCAAACACACACTAATATTTCGCAACACTGATGCACCTTTATTATTCACACTGATGCACCTTTATTATACATTTTTTTCTGTTTAGTACGGATGCGAATATATCATTCCAATCATCATTAAATAATCATTCAATCACTTTTATTCCAACAATAACATAACATTTTATATAAATCACTGTAGCATTTCCTTTACATGTGTGTACAAACGTAATATATAGTTCTAGTATGGATCTCAACATTTTATTTACTAAATTGTAGCTTGATAAAACAAAAGATAAGTATTTCTACTACTAAAAGTACTTAAAAACATGAACGAATACCACATAACTATGTCTACTACCATTTGGCATGTACTCGTAAACCAGGATTCTATGGTCTTCATCTGTGTAGTAACCGATCAAAGTGGTAAGGTTTGAATGGCAAATAAGACTCAACATAAGAAACTCGACAATGAATTCTTGGTTCCTATGTGCGTTCCAGTATCACTCTTACCAGCCCAGAATCCAAGTGTCGTCCTGCATTGCAACTATAAGTTAGTTCTAAAAAGCATAACGGGCACCAAAATGTTAGCAGCGAACAAACATCTCCTCATTTTAATCGTCTCAAAATTGTCATTTGGAGTGTAAAATTTATGCACACAATCACTTAAATTGTTTTATTAAGTAAAATAAATTGTTGTGCAACAATATAGCTTCTATAGCCATACTTGGATGCCCTACTATGATACAAGAGGATGCACTAAAGTAATGATGCCCAAATATGTTAATAGATGCACTAAATAAACTCATAGATGCCCTAAAACTCCCTAACATACCTCTCAATCGCCTTGAAATGCTTACCCGTCAGGTGTTCAGATGTCATATAATCTGACAGAACCGTCCACAAAGCCAGCTGCATATTGGACCCCATGAACTTGGGAAGTAGCCTGTTATCAGCGAACAAGTAATTAGCCATGATATCAGCAATCTGGTTACTATTTCGATTGATATTATATACTTAAAGAATAAGAAGAAACTATAAATTTGTTAACCAATAAAAAAATGTTATAAGACAAAAGTCAACCTACCAATGTTGAAATGCTGCAATCTGATGCCAATGCTGAAGTTGCATGGCTTACAGCTTATTTGCCATAAGCTCATGTTTTGTGGATTATTTTAAAACTTTTCAGCTTATACAAGCTTATTATGACATGATAAGCTTATATAACCCTATAGGTAAACACTACCCTTTCGATGCACTAATATCTACCTTTTCGATGCACTAATCATACTCATAGATGCCCTAATATCTACCTTTTCGATGCACCAATTTACGAGGAAGGGCGTCTAGAAGATGCACTGTATAATACTTGTTGCTTGTTATTTTCAGATTCATTTTTTCTAGAGGTGGCAACTTCGACTCATTTACTGATGAATGAGTCTATTTGGGCTGTTTAGGATTGCTTATCGAAACTATATAAGAAACAGAAGCATTTGCCATACAGCTTATAACTTTTAGTTAATAAGAAACAGAATCATTCGCTGCCATCCAGAAGCATTCCACAATCAAGCACAAAGCGATACATGTGCCTGATGATAATAAGCCTAAAAACTAAATGTCAAATGTAACAAAGGACATACAACTAGCTAGTTCCATAAAGGGAAACCTTGGACAAAGATAGTTGTCGGTGACCGTTATGAGAATTTACAGGTTGTACAATACTAATAGCATCCCAACCCATGCCCAAAAGACACACAGTTGGAAACATGTGGTGATCCTAAATGAGAAGTTGATTGTGGAAGTAGAATTAATTGCAATGACTTACATTGGAAAGGCTGAAGATTCTTCAACTTTTACATGCTTGATTTGTGGATATATTGAAGCAAGAGCATCAAATCTTGGCTGCACCTTCCTAGAGAACGGATACCAGGATGCATAAAACATATGACCGTGTATGTATTCATCTGATAGGAGCTCAAAAACCTGTCAAGAGACTCCCCGTCCATCTGCAGCAGGAAAATAATAAAAATAATTCACATTACGTACTTAAAACAGCTAATACACACATTTACCCTGTGGAAGATGGATTACTTGACACAGTTTCACTTAAAAGAAGATTCTATACTTTCACTTAAAGAACTCAGTGATCATAGCGTCATACAAATGGATGCCCTACTATGACTAGTGATGCACTAAACACATAAACGAATACCCTAAACATACAAATTGATGCCTTACTATGACCAATGATGCACCAAACATACAAATTGATGCCCTAATATGACTAGCGATGCACTAAACATAAAAATGGATACACTAAACATACAAATGGATGCCCTACTATGACCGACGATGCACTAAACATACAAATGAATACCATACTATAACCAATGATGCACTAAAGATACACACTGAGTCCTTAATATGTCTAATGATGCATTACACTAATTATACTCATTGAAGCCCTAATGTGTTCATTGATGCATTAAACATACAAACAGATGTCCAAGTAGTTTCACTAAACATACACACTGATGCTCTATTATGTTCAAGGATGCACTAAATAGTATTATCCGGTATAACATGCCTCATGTCTTAAAGGTTAAATTTCCACAGCTAGTTCAGTAATCAAACTAGTTCATACTTTCGTCAAATTCTAGTTTCCTCTAGTTCGGATTATAATGTATAACATAATCGTCAAACGGATGCAATTAAAGAGGTACGAGAACCCTGTCCTATTATAAGTCAAATGGTCAAACATTACAATGTGACATAAGTATTGCAAACCTATGTGAACAAAAAAAAAAA